>JAPQWV010000070.1:3172500-3740344 GCA_027422505.1 Craterostigma plantagineum | reverse complement strand
AGAACTGATCGAAATAGTAATGGAAAAAAAAAAAAGAAATCACGAGAACGAAGACTAATATATAGTCACAAGCAGCTGTGTAAAAATTATCAAGAATCAAAAGTATAATTACAAGAACCACTAATTTTAAATAAAAATATTTCTAAAACATAGCCTTTACCAGATTTTTTATTCATGGTCAAGTGCATTTTTATAGTCGAATTTAGGATTGTTCCATAGTCGATGATAAAGTTCGAATTCGACTATGATGATACGCAGTTGATAAAAAAAAAAAAGAACACAATAAAAGAACAAAAAAAAGGACACACACAAATTGGGTCGAGCACATAAAATTATTGGGCTAATTTGAATATCTCGAAAATTTTCGACCCCGAAAATAAGGCCCATTTAACTGCCATTACACGGGCCTGTCTGCGTGTTGGATTGAGATTACGTAATTGTCGTTTATTACTTTTGTGCCACTAGATATTAGAAATTGTAAGATTAACCCCAACTTCATCAAATATAAAATTATTTGGGCGTAGGGTTTTTGCAGATTGGATGAAGAACATGCGTTTCTGTGGACACTCAACAGATGTAGTGATGAGAGTGACGTGACTAGGTTGTTCTTTCGTCGTTCTATTATCCGATCGATTCCATCTCGCCTGAATCGGGGAAACGTTAAAGCGAAACCTCGTTTTTCGCGCGCTGTTCGTTTTCTTCGCGTATTCTTGATTAATTACCCTGGAATATCCGAAAAATCAAGAAAGGGGAATGTATTCCGCTCGAGGAAGAAGCAATGCTTATGGCCAACAGCAGCCCTCGTACCCTTCTCATAACGTACGCTTGCGGCTCTTTGTTTGTCTGTCGTGTTTTTTTTGTTATAATTTGCATAGGTTTGCCAATTACCTGTGCCGTTTGAATTTGCACGTATGATTCATTTCGTTGTGATCACATTTCGTTGTTTTTTGTTCTTTAAATCAAAGTTGGGTGGTACAAGCTCGATGCCTAATGAAGACTCTGAATTGAGTGCGCACAGAAATCAAATTTATGGCCATGTTCCTGGACATCATTCGGCCTCTGTATCTCAGCCAGCACATTACAGCGGGCTCTACGGTTCTCAACAGGTGGGTTCTTTAAATTCAGTTGTCGATTGTATTTGTCCTTCTTTTGTTTATGGTAATGATTATTAATCCCGATATATTTGTTTACTTAGATGTCTGCAAGGTTTTCTATGTTCACTTTCTTTTTTTTTGCTTTGTCGGTGTTTGTAGTCAGCTGTCATTTGCAATTGTCGGGTATATGTTTATGGTAAAATAAAGTATCTCCAATATCAATGTTAAGAACTGATTTTTCGTTTATGTAGATGTCTCCAATGCGTTCCAAGGGACCGTTAACGGTTTCATTAGAAGGCCAGAGCAGTTACATTCCATCAATGCCAGATTCACCGAAGTTCGTACCTAAAGAATATATCCCATCGTCAACCCGTGATTATGGTCAAAAAGTCGATCAGTTATACCCGGATGTGATGTCCGAATATCCTTCCGTGGAAAGGCGACAATATGCTGAGAGACAAAGTTCATATTTTGGAAAGGACCTGCCAAGTGAAACAAGCAGTCGATTCCCAGATTCTATGACCTATGGCCGTCAACATCAGGTTTTGGATGTGTGTTGCCTCACTATTTAATATGATTATGTTTTCTCTTTTAAGCATGATGCATTGTGGCATTTTGCAGTCTACACTCTACGATCACACGGAACTGACACCAATAATAAGGCAAGAACCATTGCACAAAGCTCATACGCTGCTACCTGCTTCTGTTGAAGGAGGACCTAGGTATGGTAGGCCAGACCCTTATTGGAAATATTTTGGATGTTAAATAGTTTTGTGATTACTAAGCAGGATATGTTATTTGATATTGCAATTAGTATGTTGTAATTATTCTGCTCCATATTATCTCTCAAGAAACGCACAAATTGTTGTGAATTGAGGGAACTGTTAGACTTTGATTGGAGAGTTGCGCAGAGCAACCTTTCTCGCCGTTCCGTTAATTATTCTATCTCTAATAGCTGAGCAATCACAAAATTCTGACAGACAAGCTGATTATCTTGCATCAAGGGCTCCAGCCCGTGTGCAATCCCAAGGCACTTCCTACGGTGCTCGATTTGACCCTGAACCTCGTAATTTACCCATCGCTAGTGGCTCTTCATATAGTGGACAACTTACCGCCTCGACTTTAGGATCAGCTCCACAAAGAAGTATCGATCATCCATCATATGCTCAAAGTTCTTTAAATCCTGGCTATGGAGTAAGCTTGCCTCCTGGTAGAGACTACGGAACTGGGAAAGGTCTTCGTGGAGCGCTCCAAGAACCTCATTATCCAAGTGCCATGTTGGGACGTGAGCGTGCTAGCCAAATGAGAGTTCACGATATGAAGGATGATATTGGTGTGTATGCCAAGGAGCAAGATCGAAGAGATAGAGAAACTAATTACTTGCTCTTACGAGAGAGGGAAAGAGAAAGGGAAAGAGAAAGAGAAAGAGAAAGAGAAAGGGATCGTTTGCGGGAGCGGGAACGAGAACGAGAACGAGAAAGAGAAGACAACGAGAAAGAGAGCGGCAACGTGAACGCGAACGTGAACGGGAGAGACAAAGGGAGAGGGAGCGTGAAAGGGAAAGGGAAAGAAGGGAAAAGGAGATTGAAAGAGAGCTCAAACGTGTGCGTGAATTGAAGCGTGACCTGACTCCTGCACGAGCATCTCGGGACAGACGGGGTTCTTCTTTGGCTAGTGACATCAGGCCTCTTCGACGAGATTCTCCACGTCGTGAATTGGTGCATAGGTGGTTCCTGAATTTTTTTATCCTCTGCAAGTAATCTGTTTAATTTCTTATCTAACCTGTACCCCTCCCTAACTTGGTGTTATGCAAATCTGAAGGCCTCGTTCCCCAATTAAAGAAAAAGGAGAGAGTATTCATGCAAGGTAAAGAATTGCGCTAGCAGCTCTGCTGTTTTCATGACATTAAGGGCCTCATGAGTGTTGTTAGCATTAATGTGGCCTTCAGTTTTCTATTTGGGGGCTTCATAAATCCTCCACCGGGCCTTGTTCTTAGCCTCGTTTTTTGACCGTCGACCACTGATATTCTTGACAGTTTTTTACCTGTTCTATATTTTTACTTTGCCCCCTCACCCACCGCACTACCTTCTTGCTGCCCGTTTGGATCGTATCCGACAACTTGAACTTTCTTAATACCTTGTCCTCGTTAGCACAACTGTCCGTGTCATTTCCGTTCTGATCTGGTGGTTCTGATGTAGTCACTGGTCACGCTGCCTGGTATTCGCCTTTCAATCTTTATTTGTGCGATTATCTATTTCGCCTGAGCTTCTTTAGCAATCTTACGGAAATCAAATGGGGTCTGAGATCTGATGTACTAAGAGATTTTATTTTGTTTAAACCCATAGTGATATGTTTATTGAGTTTTTTCTTGAGATAGCCTTTTGTTTTATAGGTAATCTCATTTAATCTTTTGGAGTCAGAGAGGGATTACTTGTCATTGGACAAGAGATATTCCCGACTTTATATTTCTCCAGAGTGCTCAAGGTACCAACATTTGTTTTTCAGAAGAAATATATGTTCCTTCTTCTGGTTTCTATGTTCTATATTTTGATTTTGATGGTTATAGGTGTCTGTTTTTTGGCCGAAGAGAAATTTGAAGCTCTCTTTGTATAATCCTGTAAGGTATGACATGACTGTTGTTTATAATACTGCAAAGTTTCACTTTGATTGGCTACAAAGATAATATTAACCCACTGCCATGATAAATAGTTTTGAGCATGACTTCGTCGAAGACAGTGCTTTAGAGGAGAAAGATTTGCCTTCTAGTCAGCTCTCTACCGACAAGTTAGTAACTGGAGGACAAACTGTATGGAATTCCAAGGTTTGATTGTTATTTTCTTTTCTTTTCTCGTGCATTCTGGCACTAACATGTTAAAGATTATAAAAAACTGCATTTATGTCTACATGAGCGTGAATACATAGATCAACATATCTTAAATATTTCTATTACACGAGTTGTGCAAAATCTTATGCGTGGATTCTTTCTGTTTTTTCTTTGCAGATTATCTTGATGAGTGGACTTAGCCAGAATGCTCTAGCAGAACTGTCATCTGATAGGGTCTATGATGATCGAATTCCACATTTTTGCAATCTACTTCGATTTGCTATCCTTAAAAATAATAATTCCTTAATGGCGATCGGAGGCCCATGGGAAACTGTTGATGGTGGGGACCCTTCTGTTGATGAATCTGCTTTGCTTAGAGCTGCTATGAGGTTTGACCATAGCATACTAGCGGCAACTTTAGATTTTGTTCTCTCGCTTGTCCTCAAATGTGTCCTTGTAGGTATGCAAAGAACGTAACGAATCTAGATCTGAAGCACTGTAAGCACTGGAATCGGTTTCTTGAGGTAGTTATTGCATCACTGCTCTATCATCTCTCGGATACTTTGATTACATTAATTTGCTTCTAAGCTAATTTGTGAAATGCTAATACATACTTCAATGATTTCCAATTTTGTGATTTCTTTTGGCTTTTATTAACTGATTTGCACGTTTCTTCCACTCCACAGATTCATTACCACAGAGTTGGAAGAGATGGCCATTTCAGTCACAAAGAGGTAACGGTGTTGTTTGTTCCTGATCTTTCGGAATCTCTTCCTTCAGTGGATTTATGGAGAAACCAGTGGCTTAGTCACAAGAAGGCTGTCTCAGAGAGGCTGCTCCAAGCCACCCTGAAGGAACAGGTGTTGTGTTTAATCTCATCCACACATGTTTTTATTAGATGCTTGAAATCTTCTAGCACCACTTGGATAAAGCTAGTAAGGAAAAAAAATTATTTAACTGGGAAACTAAAAAGAGAAGTATCGATAGAAATATTTTCTGTACATAAGTGGTTAGTTCCTAACATTTCTTGTCTTTGTCATAGCAGATAACTGGAGACAATGTAGAAAGCCCAAAAGGTAATACACTCCCTGCTCGTATCATTGTTTGATTATGTGGCATTTACTCACCTGTTCTACTGATTTTGTAGACAAGAAGAAACCTGACATCGATAGCAGTACAAAAGTTGAATCTCCAGAAAAGAATGAACAATTGTCGTCGGGCAAGCCTGTAGATGATGACAGTAAGGCGAAAAGTGCCAAGACAATGGAAGCAGAAGAGGCAGACGATAAACAGAAAGCAGCTGACAATAAAGATCCTGAAAGCATTAAAGAACAGAGTGAATTAAAGATAGATCATGTAGAAGTTTCCGATGCTAAGAATGCTAATACTGTGCAACCAGGAAAAAAGAAAACAAAGATTGTAAAGAGAATTGTGAAGAGGAAAGTGCTGAAGAAGAAAGAGGGTACAGAAAGTTCTGCTAAACAGAGTGATGAGGTGGAAAACGACAATGTCGAAGAGAAAAATGTCGCTTCAGAAAGTTCCGGACAAAAGGAGGGTGATGCTGCACCAATTAAAACAGTTGTGAGTAAAGAATCTGTTGATGAAACAGCTCATTCTGCAGCGGGAAAAGATGAAATGACATCTCCTGAAGCGAAGACTGTAGAGGAACAACAGGGTAATGAGGCAGATGAATCGAACGAGGCTGATGCTTTGAAGCAAGATAATGCCAAGACTAGTGTGAAAAAGAAAATTGTAAAGAAAGTTGCAAAGAAAAAAGCCGACCCTAAGGTTGCTGAAGATGATCTGAAAGAAAAATTAGAAAACAATCTGCCTCAAGACACACATGCTAAAAAAGCTAAACCTGAGAACAAGGAAAGCAAAAAACCTGCCAGCAACGAAATTTTGGAGTCTGCAATGGAGACTGATGGCATCAAAAATGAAGTTTCTCGAAATGATAAGGACTCAAAATCGAGTGGAAAAGCAGATCCCAAGGACAAAAATGAACGAAAAGGCGTTGAAAATGAGTCGGGAGGCACAGCCAATAAATCAGCAAAGGGAAAGGAAAGAATTAACGAGCCTCCTAAGCATCCTGGTTTAATTGTTCAAACAAGAGGGAGCAAGGTTTCGAAAGTAGGTTGACTCAATGTGTTACCAATATTTTTTCCATGGTACTCCGTGTTTGACTGTATATTCTTCATTGATCTCTAACACAGGTTCAGTCAATGTCGCTTTCGTTAGATTCACTCTTGGATTATAATGACAAGGATATTGAAGAATCCACATTTGAGGTTTGTGATCTTTGATGTTTTTTAAGTTATTGCTATACGGAGACTAATTTTATCTCATTCAGAGTGCCTTTTCCTTGTGAATCTCAACATATAACCTGCTGTTTGTAAATGCTCAATGTAAATTGATCCCGTTTTGCAAGTGACAGTTTGACGTGTTTTATTTTCTTAACAGCTATCATTGTTTGCGGAAACATTGTATGAAATGCTCCAGCATGAGATGGGCTCTCGTCTGTTGGCTTTTCTTGAGGTTGGGTGTAGCGACAAAAATTTGTACTGTTCTCCTTGCATCTAATTTGTTTATGTTTTAACCTCTCAATGATTATCCTCTATGCAGAAGCTGCGAATTGAATTTGTAAGGAAACGAAACCAAAAGAAGAGAGAAAGAGAAAAGACTTCTCAGAAAAAATTTGAGGACAACTCGCCTAAAAAACGCACTAAGACAGATGACGACAAAGTTACTCAGACAAACGATGAGGTTTTGGAAGAAGCCAAAGAAGGCAAAGTTGGAAATGCTGATGATACTCACCAAGATGTGGATAAATCTACTCAGAAAAATGATGAGGTTTTGGAAGAAGCCAAAGAAGACAAAGATGGAAATACTTATGAACCTCACCAAGATGAGGACGAAATTACTCAGAAAAACGATGAGGTTTTGGAAGCCAAAGATGACAAAGTTGGAAATACTGATGACACTCACCAAGATGAGGACAAAGTTACTCAGAAAAACGATGAGGTTTTGGAAGAAGGCAGAGAAGACAAAGTTAGAAAGACTGACGATACTCACCAAGATGAGGACAAAGTTACTCAGAAAAATGATGATCAGACAATTAACGATGAGAGTAATGGTAACGAACATGACGAAACGGAGATAGAAGATCCTATTGAGGAGGATGAGGAAGATCCAGAAGAAGATGAAGAGATGGCCGAGGCCAGCCCTAACAAGGCAAGAACATAATTTTACTTAATATGTTTGTGTGTTTTGTCATCTGAAACAATCTACAAACTAGCTTAATCCTCCTATCTCTGTTGGAGAAAATTAAGTCATGCTTTTGGGACACACTTTAGTTCCGAACTCCATCTCCAAGAAGCATTGTGAAACTTGTGGCAGTGCGATTGCTCCTCGTGGCGATTCGGGTCGAAAAAGTGTGGCCAGGCTGGATCATAGAAAATCAAAATTCTTCTCAAGTTGTGCATTTTTATTTGTTCTAATAACAACCTTTGAAGCCTTTTGTGTATAGGAAGAGCACATTGATGAGGAAAAGGCAACTGTGGAAGCACATGACATAGATGATGCTTCGAATCAGAAGAAAGACCAGCACGAAACCTCTGCAGAAAATCCCGAGATTGTTACAGAAGTTGACCCAAGCAGTTCAGATGCGTTAATCAAGGATGAACCAAAGACAGAAGCTTCAGAGACCATCACAAAACTCGAGCCTAGCACTGGGGATAACAAGCTTACTACAGAGGAATCAAAGACAAGAGCAACTGCAGCTATAGTCGACAAGGAACTTTTGCAGGCACGTTACTCACCGCCTTACAATTTTCTGCCCTTTTCCAAGCAATTCAATTGTCTATCTAAATTATAATCCTAAATTTTTTCTTGTATATGGTTAATCAGGCTTTCAGATTTTTCGATAGAAACTGTGCTGGGTACATCAGGGTGAGCGTTCGAAATATATATTCTACTCATCGGTATGATCGAAAAAGACTATGGGTGGTTCTAACTACACTAATGCACTGTGCTGGTTTCAGGTTGAAGATCTTAGATTGATCATACACAATCTGGGGAAGTTCCTTCCTAATCGCGATGTTAAGGTCTCGCATTCTATCTTTCCTTCATTCTCTGTTCATCGCTCAATATGTATTCTCAGTTGATTTTATTTTTCTTTTCGTGGTTATATAGGAACTCGTTCAAAGCGCGCTCTTGGAGAGCAATACTGGGAGAGACGACAAGATCCTATATGAGAAATTGGTAAGAATGTCTCTATGATATATCATCCTTAAAACTTTTGCAGGTATATCATCAGTTGAAAACATGAGTTATTGATTATTCTCTCAGTTTGAATAAATATGAACTAAACAACTCATTGTGTGTAGGAATATCTGTTTTTGTGTTTTGTCGATCTATTTTTCAGATGCTGCAATTTTCAAATATTCGTGTTTATTCTGTTTTCTTTTCTTTCAATATTAATTGCATCATACATATAATGCTTGAAACATAAGTTTCTTACCAAGTCAATTACATGTCTCTATGTCTATCCAAACCTTTAAGAATACTTCTTTAACGTGACTCCGCTGAAGTAATTTTCACTCCATAAATGTTTATAGACACATTGAATACGAAGATATGATAATTTACTCAATCTATGTTATTGTCTATATACCAGGATAACTTTATTAACCCGAGTTTATTTTTCGTGGAACGCAACACAAAAACGATATTTTCCCATAAATTTGCAAGACCTTATGAAAGTAATAATATATACTTGTATATTAACACAAGCATTAAATGTGCAAAACAAGCTACACTTAACATTATATGCCATTGGTCTTGGTACTATGGCCAAGCATGCCATAACCATTACGGAGTAACAGAAAAATCATCGAAAAATAAATACCATCACAAATTTCACTCCCATGTAACAGAAATCATGGAGTTTGCAACGCCAGCTTCTTCAAACGTTGAATCAACGTCGTACTCCAAAGTCTTCGAAGCGCCGGGAATTGCCTGTGTTAGGCGAAATGGCTTTGTTCCTTCTTCCTTCAGCTCGGCATAGCAAAACGACCAAAGCAACTGAGAATTAAAGAACGCCAAGACATCAAAGTTCAAACCTTGGAGGAATTTCACCATAATCGTCTCCTTTTTTGAATGAGAAATTCAAGAAAAACATAAACCGAGCAAATGCTAACTTCTAACCTTAATGGGGTCAGTGCGATTGAAGTTTCTTTGCACTCTACGCCCATTTGGTAGACGGACTCCGACCCTACAGAGGAGGTTTCTGTCACCTTTAGGTTCTTCAGGCAAAGGTAAATAAGAAGGCTTTTCGAGTTCCTTCTCAAGGTTGGAATCGTTTGGTTCTTTCTCGATGTTATCCTCCATAGAAGCTGCGAGTGCTCTCTGCAGTTCTTCGTCGTCATAAATTGTTTCCTCTGCAGCCAATTGATGTGATTATGAATAAAAGGATTAATAAGTATATCTGTATTGTAAGTTCCTACTGAAACTCAAGCTTACTTTGATTATAATATAAATGGCATTCGAAGAAGCAAAAATATTACCTGCAATGTGAGACCCAATAGGATGAGAAGTATCTCTGGGACGCTTGTGGGAAGATAGGCTGGTGTGATTATCTGAGGGACTACCATCCATGAATGGCACAAGATCCTGACGAAGAATAAGAAGACGAAATAAATTCTCGTGTCTGAACATAGCAAACTGTAGAAAAAGTACTTGCTTTCTGAATCGAAAGGGCGGTTTACCTCGAGCAGATTGTCGGGTTGGATCATTCCACGCCAAGAATGCATTTTTTGACCAGTTATGGGATCAATCACAAGAACTGCAGGGATGTTCTCTAGTTTGTAGTAGGTACATACCTTTCTACCCTCGTCGGTGTCGTCATAAATCTGTAGAAGCAGCAGTTGTTCCCAACATCAAAATTTCGAGACGATAGATAAGACACACAGAAGAACAATGAACAATCAAACTAACAAGTAAAAAGAGTCTGGAAATAATTTAAGGGTAAACATAAATAGGACGGGATGTGGCGCTATTTCGAGACAAAATCATGATAGAAGCGAAGCACAAACCTGCCAGAAGACAAAGTTACTTTTTATGGTTTGCTCTACGGCTTCATTAGCCCAGGTGTCACGGTTCAGCTGAAAAAAGAAGTACGATCACTAATAACAAAATGAATCAAGACAAAAGAACGGGAGATATAAATCAAGAGGATCAGAGCTAGAGGTCGAGGAAGAGATTGGTCGTAGAAAATATCGACATTGATCACAAAATGCTAAAACCATATTCTTCAAAGGGGAAATTAACAGTTTGGTCCGATTGACAGAGAAGAAGTACCATGTGTGAGCTAAACTCCTTTGTAGACTGCACGTTCACTAGAAGCCACTTATTCTGCATCTTCGCATTATCTTTGGCCTGCATGACAAACAAATAGCTTAATCATCTTATATCTTAAAGCAAAAAAGAAAAGCAGTGACTTGTTAAAATCAAAGACCATCCCACAAAACATTAAGAAAAGCTCTGAGGGCAAAAAGAACCTACCTTTTCAAAAGTCCCTTGAAACATTAAGGAAAATGGAGGACGGTACAAAGATGCAAGGCTGTCCTGTGCTTTATCGGCCGCAGAAGAAGAAGAACCTTGTTCTGATCCCCAGACTCGTGGATGTTTCATTTCCTCCTCGAAATTGCGGAAAGGAACAATATTGTGAGTCGCATATGAGGTACCTTCGTGTCTTGGAGGTCTAAAAAGAGATGATGGTGATCGAGGTTCACAACGCTAAGTTCTCAATGGCATTGATTGAAGAATAAACAAAATGGAAATTACAGCCAAAACAAAATGGAAAAGTATAGAGTAAAACAAAAGGAGTTTAGACCGTTCCACTTATAATCATGAACTGGAGAAAACATACCCATACACAATTGGATGATCATAAAGAACATCCCTTTTCACTGGTAATGGTGCTCGAACATCTACATCAGGTTGCAACACCCCTTGACTGTCTTCATCTTTTCCTTGTTCCCTTCAATATACAATGATTGAAATAGGACATAAACATATGGGAACTTTAAAATTAAGAGACTCGTTTACATTGGTTAAATAATTACATGCCTTGGGTGCGAATCACTGAGTGGTGCATCATTTTCCACGGGTGGGGTGAATACAGCTGGAGCTGCAGCCAACCCACCGTCATTTCCTACATAGAAGAGTTGAATAGCGTCCTCAAGCTTCCAGCTGGTTGCCTATGTTGCGTGACCAAAGATTTAAGAAGTAACGATTGAATGAAAAAACAAAATCAATAACACAAGCAATGCAGAAGGAAAAGATGACGCGTCAGGAGCTTATCAGTTCCCCTCTTTTTCTAATTCACCATCTGATAAATGAAGAAAACCGAGCTTCCCTGTCCGTGCAACGTGGCATATATATAAAGTTGAACTGGCTTGAAGAAAGTCGAATGAAATCACACCCGCTAGTACTAAGCAAAGCAACACAAAATTCTCTAACGGGCAGTAAATATAGTTCATTAATAAACTTTCCACATCATCATAACGGAGGTTTCATATCTTATCGAACAGAGACAAGTTTCAATTAGCTATATCAGCCGAAGTGCTCGATCTGCTGAGCCTCAACCGAGTATTGAAAACATTCATTGAAATATTTATCACCGACATAACATCTTCACCACCACCAAGACCTATTTCAGAAGACCCAGTTGAAGAGAACAACAATAACCCCACCCAAAAGTAACCCAAAAGACAACCTCGGGGACAAACTTAACGATTTATATTCCACACAGAAATCTGCCCACATACACGAAACCAACATTAATCAACACAATCTAGCAAAATCCCCTACGATACCTGAAGAAATTGACGTGCCGTATCAGCTGTTTCGCCAACCGCGATTTCTAGAAACGAAGAAACCATACTCTGCTGTTCGGCTGGAGACAAAACACCATCCATCGACATTTCCAAACAATTGTTAACAATAATCTTTTAGAAAAGTTTACGAGATAAGCGAGCAATTGATGATTATTTGGTGCGGGTTTTGTAGATCTTTCAGCTGTGGTTGAACTAGTTGTTGGGTTTATATACGAAACGGCAAAAACATTTCCATTTTCTTTTCCTTTTTTTAGTTTTCTTTAACAGAAAAACAAATCACTAAATTGCAAAATTGCCACTATGGATAATTAGAATTACAGAAGGTAGTAAAAAGGGAAGAATTACTTAAACATTATTAGTTTATTTATATTTTTATTTTTGTATATGAAGCATATAATTACAGTTGCATAACTTCATAAGGTGTTCCCTATATGTTTAATTTTCCTTTTTCTTTATGGATGTTAGTTTTAAAGTCCTTCAAAGAAAATAAATTTACGAGAAGCCCTCATACTCCACAATAATTATAAATCGTCCGCTAAATTTCAAACTTGGAATATCTTTTTATAGGACAGAAATTAATTTCACCAGAAGTAAATACTCTTCTCACGTAATTTGCATTTCAAATTCGATTGTTGAGAAGATCTTAGGATCTGAGATTCTGGGATCATAAACTGCTCCAATCCCCAAGTCTGGGATCTGAAAGTTCGTGGCTTCTTCCTCGATAAACGAACTGTAGCGTTCGGATTTTTTTTTTTGAGCCGCATTTATATGCGTTAATCAGCAGTTCGACAGTTTCAGTTGAAGGAGTTGGTCAGTAAGCTGAAATCAGCCTCGAGGATTTGAGACTTTGTACTTTGGAGTTGTTTGGTGCATTTCGTCGAGCATGTGAGACTTCGTCGCGTTCGGATGGAGTTCGAGTGAGGCTTGTTGGATTATTAGGGATCTGAAGAGAATGGTGAAGTTTAGTCTCGGAGATCGAGTTCTTAGCTGGGGATTGTGCTAGGGATTTTTGGATTTCGTTTTCGGTAATTTTGCGTGATGACGACATCGACGAAGCGTGGATATAAGCTGCGTATCCTTGTTGTTTGCACCACAGTGCTTCATGTTCTGCTGACGTGCGTTTTTCCTGTTTTTCTTGATTTGAGATTGGTCTGAAGTGCAGAAATTGGGGTTTTAAACGATGAAGTTTGGTTGGATCTAGTGGTAGTCATGTTATGTTTTACAACATTCTTGGCATTTATTTTTTTATGTGACGTGTCTTTTTTTTGGGGTTTGAATTTGGATGTGGAATACGATAAGTTAGCTTGCGTTGTTGCAGATAATATGCGATTTTAAACATCTTTTGAATTACGGATACAAGAAGAGGAAATTGTTGGTAGCTAGATATCGTGCCGACATTTTGATTGTAGCCCATTTTTGAGTAATCAATGATGATTATCGTCAGTGATTTTTTTGTGCAAGATTTACCAGCTTCTGATTTTGGATAGCTTATGGGGGTAACTTGCATTTGTACTAGCCAAATTGGTTGGTGTAAGGTTCCTAAGTTAAGTATATTTAATTTGGTAACCTTGACCACGATATCACTGCAGAGGAATTTGTAGCTCATTCTTCAAGTGTGAATTGCCTAAAAATTGGGAGGAAATCATCCAGAGTTCTTGTGACTGGAGGAGAAGATCACAAGGTCAACCTCTGGGCTATTGGCAAGCCAAATTCCTTAATGGTCTGTTAACTTACTCAGTAGTTTCGTCTTTTCATGACTTTTAAAGTTCCTCGTCTTTTTCATTGTTAGTTTCATTGAAAGTCATGCCTGCTGGTTCTTGCAAGCAGTGTAATATTTTATTTGCACCTTCGGGTTGATATTTCATGTGTCGTATCTGTTGGGGTGGTGCTAGCTTGACGAAGTATCTTATTTTTTGCATGACTAGAACTGATATAATCTTTCTTGTAAGTTCACAGTTTTCTACTAGCCCTTATAAGATATCTGTAAAGTAGAATGGCAGAAACATTTTGCTGGTCTTTACTCATTTGGTGTTTCAATTGATAGAGCCTGTCGGGTCATACAAGTGGAATTGATTCTGTGGGCTTTGATTCTTCGGAAGCTTTGGTAGCTGCTGGATCAGCTAGTGGAACTATTAAGCTATGGGATTTAGAGGAGGCTAAGAGTGAGCATAGCATACTGTGTTTTCATTCTTTAGAAGGAGTTGCATTTTTAGCTTTTGTTCAAACTCATAATCTTTGCTTTGATAACGTGATATGTAGTCATTCGAACCCTCACTAGCCACCGTTCCAATTGCATATCTCTTGACTTCCATCCATTCGGTGAATTCTTTGCATCTGGCTCTCTGGATACGAATCTAAAAATTTGGGATATCCGAAGGAAAGGGTGTATACACACATATAAGGGTCATACTCGAGGTATTAATGCGATCAGGTTTACTCCTGATGGCCGCTGGGTTGTTTCTGGAGGAGAGGACAATTCTGTTAAGGTGTGATCTCTGCTACCCTTTTTTCGTCGCATTTTTGTTATAATGATTTCATGATTTTTATGATTGGGGTATAATCTGTATCTTCCCAACCTGCGATATGTTTAATTTGTTTGTCAAGATATCTTAACCTTGTTATATGTTGCTGGAGTTTACAACTAATCCAGAAATCAATTCCTTGAGCACTGTGCATTTTTTAACAGAAAGTCCATTAAACTTCTTTCATTCTTTGAAGCACTTATTTCAGTTAGGTTTATCTATATATGGTATTTCCACCATTCACATTCTTTCTCCATTCCTCCAGCTTTGGGATTTGACAGCTGGCAAGCTTTTGCATGAATTTAAATCTCATGAAGGTCAAATTCAATGCATCGACTTTCATCCACATGAATTTTTGCTCGCGACTGGTAAGCTGAACAAACATATTTTGAATTATGTTGTTTGCAATTTATATGCTTGACTCTTTTAACTACGCCTTTAATCTAAGTATCTTCATATGGTAACTTAGTCATGTCGTGCTTGTCCGTGTCTCCTTAAACATGCTTCGACTAAGTTTTTACTCTAGAAGTTTCTTTCACTATCGCCATTTGCATTTAAGCATTGTTAGTCATGTCGTGCTTGTCCGTGTCTCCTTAAACATGAAAGAAGCATGTTGTCGTTTATGTTTCCTTACAACATCCTGATCTAAATTTTATCTTGAATTTTGTTGGAATTCTTTGACAGGGTCATCTGATAAAACTGTCAAGTTCTGGGATCTTGAAACTTTTGAGCTAATTGGTTCAGCTGGACCTGAGGTTTTCGTACTTAAAATTGCTTGCTCTTTCTATTATAAGTTGTGCCATCTATAAGTTCCTATTTTCCTGAAAATTTTTGCTATTTCTTGTTTTAAATACAGTCCACCGGAGTTCGTTGCATGACTTTTAATCCTGATGGGAAGACTTTGTTATGTGGGTTGCATGAAAACTTAAAAGTAAGTTCATCTATGTTATCATTGTTTCTGAGATAAATATGTAACATACTGACCTCATCTTATTGAAACAGGTTTTCTCATGGGAACCAATCAGAAGTCATGACACCGTGGATGTGGGATGGTCTAAATTGTCAGACATGAACGTTCATGAAGGAAAACTTCTTGGATGTTCTTACAATCAAAGTTGTGTTGGGATATGGGTTGTCGACATATCAGTATGATTTCGCTTTCGTGATGTCTTTTCCAATTGGAATATACATGTTATTACTTAGAATTGTCCTATTAGTTCGTGATTATTCTTGTATGTTATGATGTTTTCAGCGTATTGAACCCTATGCCAAGGGTACTACTGCCGTATTAAATGGGGATGTTGTACCAAAATCCAGTTCTCGTGGTATGACCATGATGACAGAGGATAATGTAAAAGCTAATTTGGGCAGGCTTTCCATTTCAAATAATTCTGATAACAGTAAGGAAACTAGAGCATCTGCAAGGCTCTCAACCCATAAAAACTCAGATGCTGCCTCAGACACTAAATCCGTAACCTGTAAGCATTTTATTTATTCAGAATTACTAGTTAATTTGGTCAATTTCATCCTTTTGCCTTTCCTCCCTCTCAAACTGATATGGTTGTCCATCTTCATTCTGAATCGAACTTTCTTTGTCATTCCCTTTATTTTGCCCCTATATGAATCTGACTTCGTGTTATTTGTATATCTTGGCTGATTCAAGCAACAGTCAGTGTTCCTGTTCCAACCACCCCACAACGTACAAAGTTAGCTGTTGCTCCCAAAACAAGTCAGGGCAGTTCTTCAGTAGTTTCTGATGCGACAAGCTCCAAGCGCCAAGCTGCTAAGTTCCAGCCAAATATGAACTCCTTGGTGTTCAACAGATCTGATGTTATTCCCGTCATTGTGCCTAGATCTAATACAAGGGCAGAGCAGGCTACCGAATCTAGGAAAGATGAAGTTCTGATAAAACCTGGACCACATTCTCTACAGGCTAGGAATTCTGATGGACGCATATTTAACAGTGCCAGGGATAACTCGGACAGCTCCACTGTTGCCTCTCAGTCTGATAATGAGCCACCAAGGTCAATGGTTCTTACTGTATCAGATAGAAATATTGGCCCTACAGTAAAGAGCTCTACAATTGGAGCTATTACAGCTGAGAGAAAATCCAAGGATGATAAGCTTGTCCTAACGAAAAACGTCGATACAACTGCCACCAATGATGACCTTGCTAGATACCACCATGCAACTCGTATGTGTTCCCATTATCCCATATTATCATCAATTAATGATTATTCGTCAATGTTATATTGAAACCTAGAATCTCTCTCTTTTTTTTATTGCAGGTGAGTCTCGTGATAGTATGATGAATTTCAATTCATATTATGTGGAAAGTCAGAGAGGAGGTATACCTATTTTTTTCACAGCAAGCTTTGTACAGCTCTTTTTTGTGTTTGGTTCATCTCTTAACGTCGAATGCAATTGTTACTGTAAGTTAGGCAGGACGCATTCAGTAGTTTCAAATTGGCAGCCGAAAGACAAAAGTTCTCATCATCAGGGTGTTTCCAGGAAATTAAATGATGTGAGTAATCTCTTTTGTTTAGTTAAAACCAATTCCGTTTCTTACTTTTCTTTTGACGAAGCTTGTTCCAATAGTATGGTAAAAAATGAAATATTCAGCTTCTTTGCAAATACACTCGGAATCACTCAAATTTTCGTTATGTTTACCATCCATTTCAGAGAGGCTATTCGTTGCCTGAGCAAAATGAGTCTGTCTCTGTTAGCGATGAATATACCATCGCTGACCTGATGGAGCCTCATGATCAGTTTGTGGGTTCAATGAGTGCTCGTCTAAACAAGTTGCAGGTACTCGATGGATGATCATTCTCAAAATTGTAGTTTACCAAAACTTAGAATGCTGTTATTTTACCGACTTCCCAAGTCCCAAAACTTATATTATATATATAAATAAATATATAACTTATTGTGTACAAGCTTTTGAATTACGCCTTTAAGAACCTTATCTTGTTGGTGTCCACCCGAGTTTGCTGCTGGACAGTTAAAAAACATAGCATCAGTTGTTTTGTTGTTGCAACCTTTGTAACTAATATCACTACCTTCAACCTGCAGGTGGTTCTTAGCTTCTGGCAAAGACATGATATCAGAGGGGCCCTTAGTGCTAGTAGCAAAATGGCTGATAATAGTGTGAGTGTTGATAAATTCCACCATTGGTTAGAACACCTATCTACTAGGTTGTTCCTTGCACAACTGGTAAGTCGAAACTCAGAACTATAACATTTCCTTTAAATTCATGATGCAGGTGCTTGCCGATGTAGTAAGCCTTATTGCCGACAAAACAGATATGATCACATTGGATATCTGCTCTTACCTTATGCCTCCACTGACGGAACTTATTGGCAGTGACATGGATAGGTAAAAATATCCTAATAAGCACATTACATGGTAGACTGCAATCTTCATACGTTACGGTCATCTTGCGCAGTAGCTTAACTTCTCAAGATGTTAATTCTGACAAAAAAATCTCCGCCTTTCAGGCATCTAGAAGTTGCACTAGGGATGCTGTTAAAACTCGTCAGAGCATTTGGCTCCTTGATCTACTCCTCCGTGTCTGCACCATCATCCGTGGGAGTAGACATTGAGGCTGAGCAAAGGTTTGTCGATCTTTTCCTCAAAACAATACGTAGTGAACCTAAATCATTTTGTTACAACCTCGTACGCGTTTTTTCTGTTACACAATTTTTATTATCTTTCCTTCTCTCTCTTGCAAGGCTTGAACGTTGCAACCTTTGCTATGCTGAACTCGAGAAGATAAGACTTCGCCTCCCTAGCCTTTTCAGGTATGCCTTCTTTTGCGCAATTGCAATTCTTGGCCAAAACCATCTATCTAATCTCCTTTGTTTGAACTATTTGTTCCTTTTTGTTTTTGCAGGCGAGGAGGTTCGATAGCCAAGTCTGCCCAGGAGCTTGACCTTGCTTTACAGCAGTTCTAATGAATATTGACTACTAATCCTTCGATTCACGCCATATTATATAATATGGATGGTTGCGAAAAGACGAACTACTCATTACGGAGTCTACGCAGCACAGCAACTTCGCAGGTCGATCTTAATAACTTTCATCTTTTTTTTCTTTAATTGGCCTTTTGCGGGGTTTATCGTACTCTAACCCTTAACATCATGAGACTTGTGATATTCTTGAGTGATGATTTCTCTTTAATTTCTTACATAGTTTTAGGGGAAAAGATGTTTGTTATGTATTATTAGTAAACCAAGCCAAGCTCTCATTGTATAGACGACTGAGCTATTTCTGCAAACTGTATTGAACCTTTCAAATACTGATGATGACTTTGTTCCTTATTTGCAACAATTGCCTCTCAAAAAACTGCCCCCATACACTTCATAAAACATATGGACGATAGCTAATAGAATAGCAATTGTTCAAGAACAGAACATAGTTTTTTAATATCATACCATCTTGGATAAACCAAAAAACAAGCAAACTAGCGAAACATAATATATTTATTTAAATCACTCAAGCAATTGGCTTCAATATATACATCTTGCAAGCATGAGAATCCACCGTCACAGTCAAGTTCCCCACAAACCTCTGTTCCAATGTCTTGTGCTGCTCAAAACACATTGAAAACATATTAACACACACATACACAAAAATAAATTATACATACATATATGTATATATATCAACTAATTATTATATAATATCACCTCCCAAACATCCCTTGCTTGGACCAAAGATTCAGAAGGAATCCCAACATCTTCCCAGTAAGCAGTCATGGCAGATCTCCAACCTCCTCTGTTCAGCAAAACCACAGCTACTCTGTTCTTCGACAAAGGCCCGGCCCACACCTCTAAATTTCCTTCCATCCTCACCTTCTTCGCCTGAACTCCAAGCTTATCTGTTTTCCCATAAGAAAAAAAACAGAGGATTGTAATAACAAATATAGAAAAGATCACCATCGCCTCAGTTTACTACATTAACTAGTTAGTTTATCAACTGACCTTGGTTAATGGCTATGGCTTCTTTATTAGCTATGATGTCCATTGTTTCTTTACTGATGTTCCTCACATCGCAGCCGATTAAAAGGGGTGCCTTAGAAATTGCCCATAAGCTGAAATGAACGATGTATTCGTCTTTAGTCATTCCTCCGTTGCCTATCTCGAGCATGTCGGGATCTGCGTGTATATGGTAATAAGATAAAAAAAAAATGGTAATAGATCATTGAAAAAATATGGGAAAAATTTTCCTTGATTGATAGGTGTACGTACCGTTCCATCCGCCTGGGCGGGCGTACTCTGCGTAGACTTCGTTTTCATCGGCTCTCGAAACCATGCTGTGATTGATCATATATATAGGTGAACAAAATTTTGATGATAAAAAGATATGATTTTTAGTTGAATTCCAATGTTTGTAAATATCAAGAACTGTTATTTATTACCTCTCCCAGTTATCTGCAATGTCATTTGTAGTCCTCCAACTGTTTCCTAACTGAAAACCCCACAAAGCAGGGTGCAAATCTCCCCTGTTTTTATTAGTTTTTATTTTTCAGAAATCAAGATTATATAAATCGCAATAAATTGAAAGTTTTTTCGTTAGTCCATGCGAAGAAGATGAAGAAAAGAAATATCACCATTCGCAAAGGGAGAAGAATATGGGACGGCCGACATTCATAAGGGCTCTGCTCATCTTAGGATATCTGCGTATTAAAATAGGCTTCGATTCGAACACTTATTGCTATAAAACAAATAATGCAAGAAAAATAGCATCGGTATTTCGATCACTCACCGAACCGTTGGCCTCGATCCATCGGTATTACAGTTATCGTACTTCAGATAGTCAATGCCCTGCGATCGAACCAAAAAAAAATAGTCTTGATTTTTTTTTTCTTTCTATTCTTTATGAAGCTCTAACATTTTATTGCATGCATGTTGATGTAAGTAAAGGATGGAAATGGCAAATTTTTATTACCCATGAAGCAAATGTCTTAGCATCGTGTTCTTCGTGCCCTAACGAGCCCGGCATTTTCTTGCTGCAAGTGTAGTATCTGAAGAATGTAATATCAAGAAAATGCATCAGATATACGGCGTATATATACGTATATTTATACGTACACGTATGATTCGATTCAATTACCCAGCATCGGAATATATTCCCAGCATAAGACCCTTGCTATGAACATAATCTGCTACAGCTTTAATCCCAGATGGAAAAGTAGATTTCTTCGGCACCATAGAACCCTATAAATTCGAAAAATTTTAGTACATCATATAGTTCATATATATAAGAAGATAGCCCAAAATACAAAAAAAAAAAATACGAACGTTGTCGTCGCGGTAGTTTTCCGCCCAGCAATCATCTGGAAAAGAAAAAGGAAGGATTTTTTCCAAAGTTTTCCAATAATTAAGACTACTTTCACACACACACACTAAAACACACACTAAAGGGTATATATAAGAAAGACAGTAACATACCAATGTTCACATACTTATATCCGAGCTTATTAAGGCCAGTGTAGACAAGAGCATCAGCTGTATAAAACATTAAAGAATGTAATAATATTACAGTAAGGTTTATATTACTATTTTATTACAAATAAAGCATCCTCTTGATCATATACGAAAATTCCTACCTGTTTCTTTAATGATCTTCTCGTCAATCATACAGTTGAAGTGATTCCAACTGTTCCACCTGGTTCAAAAAAAGAGATTAAAAATAATAATATATTAATACAGATCTCCAAGAAAAACACACACCTTTAGTTACCACCACTTCGAGCAAAAAAATAATATAAATTTAATTGAAGAAAATAAAAAAAAGAAGTAACCCCATCGGTGGAGTTGAAGCAAGGCCATTCCCAAGAAGACTGCGCATACGAACAGTTCTTTCAGCATCTACTGATGTAATAATCACTAGTAAGCAAAGGCTCAGCGAAGCATCGATGATTTTAGCCATCTTCATATTTATAGATTTTCTTATATATAAAGTTTGATGATGATGATGACGACGATGAATATGCTGGCGTTTGCTTTTGTTCTATTTATACAAGTGAGGAGCAGTGTTATTTTCCAACTAGGGTTTATTCTTAATTAATCAAGATTCGAATTTGAAGATTTAAATTCGAAAAAAAAAAATATCTCATTTTTTTACGATGATGATTATCTTCAACTCCGTTTTATTTTGTATAATTTAGCGTTGTTTAGATATATTTCGTGGGGGGGAAATGAGATACGTCTCTATTTGACTTGGTGTGACATGCACACGTCACTAGTTACGTTTAGATTTGTGATATTGCTTGCTATCTTTGACCTCATTGAACGCATTACATTTCGGAAATTAAATGCGGCATAATATATGCGTTGGCAGACGATTAAGAGATGAATGATTGTATTGATATAGGTAAATAATTAGTATCGATTAAGACCGAATATCTTATGTTTAAGCAGTTTGTGGGGTCCACCAATATAATCATTGCACATTATTCTCGTATAATCATCAAGACCAAAAAACTTTTCAAAGTCATTCACGTGAGATTTGCTTTTGAACCCATAAATTATGTTCCTTTTTTTTTTCACTTTTGTCCACAATACAACAAAAGGTTGGAAATCATGACTCGAATTCACTGATTACGTGTGTATATATATATATATATATATATATATATATATATATATATATATATTATATATACATACATATTTGATAGAAGTTTAATATGACTTGTATTTTATTACATCCTAATAAATTAAATCCAACCTTTGTTTGTGTTTTCATTGACGTTATCAAACAATTTTCTAGTATATTAGTGTGAACACTCAAAAAATAGTATAACAGTAGTTGTTTGTTTAGCTCCTACTCCACATAATATGACAAAATAGTTGATTGAAGAAAAATAAAAACTAGAATAGAAATGAAATGTAAAAGACGGACAAACAATTGCCTAACTCAACAACCAATTTAAATTGTTATTTCATAATTATTCCAATTCAATATCGCTTTCAAGAGGGTGGAAATGCTCGATAGTGGGTGGTCTCGAATGTACTTCTACGATGGAGAAAGAATTGACAATCATACATAAAAGTTGATATATATTTTTTATTTTAATTCTATCATAGACGTAGCTAAAGGCTTTCAGAATAATCTCGAATTAAAAAGTTAAAGCCCCGTGTTATGTTAATTGTTACTAGTAATTCTTGCACACTCAAATGTGTGTGCATATACATATATCATATTAATTCTACTAAAATACTTAGTAGAATCTACCTTCATAAATAAATGGAAGAAAAATATCATTTAATATGAAATTAATGTAAAATAGTAATTCATTAATATAAAATGATATACTAAATTTAGATTTACAGGAAAAGATAGTGGGTGGATTTTTTTACAGTTTTTATTAATATTTTTACTAGTTTTTAGAAAATTGACAGACTAATTTATTGAACTAGTGGCAGTTTAAGCAAAGCTCTGAAGCTTAATAAAATAGATTAGATCTGGAAATTGGAATTACCATTTGCTGGAAAACCTTGCCTTTATTAGATAATCGAAATCAAATAATAAAAACTTACCTTAATAGCTGTATTTGGAAGTGTAACGGCCTTCGCTTTTGAACCCCATTTGCTCTGTCCGTCTCTTTGCTAATGGCAATGGTCCACTCTTCCACTAACATTGTAATATATAACTTGTTACATGCATATAAAATATTTAATATTAGTTTTCTAAGGCCCCACTTCTTACTTTCGGCACGTTCCCATTAGGGGAAAAAAAGGCATTTCTTGTATGATAAGAAATGGCAAAAATGATGAAATAAGCATTACCAAAAGGAATGTTTATCTGTTGCCATGCAAATATTAACCTTGTATATATTTACATATTGATATATTATTAAACAAAATATTCAAACAGAATCGTCATCAGAATCCAACTGCTTCTCACTGATGAGCAAGCCTTCATCCCACAACTCTTCACATCTAATTAAATTAAAAACAAGCAATTAAGCAACATATATGAAACCTTAACAACACACATACGTTAAAAAACCCTTCTGAAAAAAAAATCGAGGAGCCAAACCTTATCCCGTCGACGCTTATACGAAGAAATCTTCCATGCCTCAATCCTTCCCTGAAATAGCCGAAGAACACGTCGCCGAGCTTTGAGTAGAAACGCCCCTCTCCGTTAGCTTTTCCCTTCCAAAAGTTGGCGAACCATCTATCCCCAGTGTGAAAGTACAGCCAGCCCTTTTACATGGAATGTAGGATTTCGAACAATATGTAAGCAAAGAATACTCGATATGGGTTTTAAGCGTAGATTTTCGAAAGGTGAAAGTTAGAAACCTTTCCATGCATAACATCTTCTCTCCATGAACCTTGGAAAACGTCCCCATTGTTGAAGTAGAATGTCCCAAGGCCTGATCTCTTACCGTATCGCCACGTTCCATCATATATACTGCCATCTCCGAGGAGAAGACGGCCCTGAGATACTTACCGATTATATTTCGTATCATATTAATTGGATGTAATGGAGCAATAGATATACATTATATTAATGGACTATTTACTTTTCCTTCTGGGAGGCCTCCTTGTATCTGCCCCCTGTATTTTCCTCCACGGTATTTCATTTCCACCACACGACTCCATTTCTTCTCTGAATCTCTCTCTGATTCCTTTGGCACAAACATAGCCCAGTAACAATCTTGACAGAGAAATATATCAACAAAATGCACAGACAAGCACATGCAGAAGAGAAAGATATATAGACTCACTGCTTCTTAAGTTAAAGATCTCATAGGAGCTAAAGGATGAAGAGAAAATGTAATTGCAGAGTCATTTTTTTTCCAATTATTTTCTACTATTGTATAATTTTATCCTCCAGGCTATGTTGCATTCAAAAAGTGTATGTTCATTATACAGGAAAGAAAAGATGAAGAAAACGTGTTGGTTGTTATCGAACATACATTCACATCAGGCCATCATCTACCATAAAGGCTTTCAAGTGACGTAGACACCTCTCATGCACATTAAATAAATCTGCAAGCCACAAAAGATTTAACTCACCAGCATCGAGGCAGCACGACTTGAAAGACCTCCTTGCTTCTTGGAAGCACTAATTCGACCTCCTTTATTGAAGGAAGGAAAATAGTTGGCCGACTGAGCACCAGTCAACGCAGACCAAGAGATACTAGGTCCATCATGACGTGGCGTGTTATCGTTTGAAGATTGTAGGGTTTCTTTCAACTTGTCAGGATGTCTTACACCCACAGGAAGTCTGTAGATGCTGACATTATCAACCAAATCGACTGTCTCAGTATAATTAGCTCCATACTCAGAGAACTCAGTTGGATAACCTGGTCCCAAATTTCCCCTAGCGAGTATTTCTCTCTTGAATGTATAGGATTCTGCAGCAGAACGCATTTGTCAATCTTACTGATATAATGGTTTGGCCCTCATTGGCAGGTAAAGAAGATACAAGAGAAAAGAGGATTTTGAAGCAATAAAAAAATACATGAAATACCTTCAAAATTCAAATCATAGGTGGACGAATTCGATGAGGCCCCTAATACTTCCTCCTCTTTTTCATCAGAGCTGGTATGTTCATACATGTAAACAACTGTCAACATTATAGTACATTGACGGCTCTATTCAAGGTGAAACAGGTGAAGGGTATGGAAGGACCTTAGAGAACTGAATTCCTCATCGTTATCGTCCAAGATTGGTTGGGATTTTCCATCCAGAAGACCCATGTTTTCAGTGGCGGGTGAATTAACCAGGTCAGAAATGTTCGGATTCTCAGATGATAATGTACTCCCAAAGGCTGTTGTTTGCTGATCTGACTTCTTGAACATATTTATTAAGAACGGAAAATGTTGGCCAAAGCTAGAGAAGATGCCTTTTCTGGAACTCACCTGAGGTTTGGTGCATCTATGAAACACCCCAAGCCACCATTGACAGAAGCCAAAGAAATTGAGCCGTATTAGCCCAAAAAAGGCCTTGCACATATAGTTCATAATATGGACGTTTGACAGGAACCTTACCCAAATACAATTAGGGTAGCCAATATCGTCTCGGGCTCCAGATTGGGCTCATGTACGATAGATATAATAACATCACCTTTCCACTTTGAAAACAGACGAATTGTTTGTCCAACGGCATTTCCATCTGTGCATTCCACAGCACCAGAACTAGCAATAACACACAAAATTACTCCTTCAAGTCCCTGGGAATTGAAAGAGTGAAATGTGAGGGGGAAACACCAATAAGAAGGGGAAGCAAACAGCATGAAAAACAAGAAAGCAAGAATGCTCGGGGACAAACCTTTAAGTCAACATCCAGAAATGGGCAGCCACTAATAGCTCGTGAAATTGAAGTCTTCACATTGTGAGCAGCTCCAAATCCAATTTTGGCATCATTGTAACTCTCAAATATCTGCTTATGATTAGCTTTAATAATGTAAAACGAAGGATGACGAAACGATACGTGAATTTGTACAAAGCGGAAAAAATTCAATGCGGCGTTCAATTCGGCCAGCAGAGAACTCGAGATAAGATTATTGCATGCATACTTTTTTGAACTCAGACAGTTGCATTTCTCTGCTTGAAATATCTCTTGAATTTAGAAGCTTTCTTTGCTGCTCCTGTTACATGCAGTGTATAAAAATGAAAGGTAGCATTTAAGTGCATAACCATCAGCTAAGAAGGAACAAATGTAACTAGACCAAAAAAATAGCAGAAAATTCAGCTTACACATAAAAGAATCGAGATGCTATTCATAGCCATCAAAACAGCATTGCTAGAAGTCTTCAGTGCCTCATCAAGAGTTACTAGATCGTTCTCTAAAAGCGTATCAGTATTGAGAACTGCATCCAAATTTTGACCAATAAAACATGACATAGCAGTACAACATTTTCAGTGAACAAATTGCGACACACAATAGAAGAAAGACGTGGAACCACCGTTACGATTGAATAACTTGAACCAGTCATTCACACGACGTCCAAGATTTTCATTTATTTTCGCAATAATTATTTATTATTTTTGCAATAATAAAGTCACCAACCTAAACAGAAGTTTGACTGCTTTCTAAGCTTGACGGACAAATCGTTGACCTGTACCATATTGAAATTAACAAATTTCAGTGACGAACCAAGCCACACCTTGTTAACCAATTGTAAGTGAAAATATATAGTATAAACAGAAAGACGAAAAAATACGTGCCTCATCTTGGCGCCTCTTTCCTTCAAAACTGAATGGACTCAATATTATGCTGAAAACAAATCCATTTCCTGACTTCATTTTGCTGAGAATCTCAAGTGCAGTGATATGATCTTTGCCATATGCAGCACTGGCAATCTAATCAACAACAGTGAGGAATAATAAGTGCATGTGCACAAATATAAAAATCTATATTGATGTTGAAACTAATACGAAGCCGTATTCGAAAGAAGACTTGCGAGGTCAAAAATCTATCTGTTCATGTGCTTTCCAAAAGAACATTTAGTAAGATAGTTGCATCAGTCAAGTCTCAAGCTATGCAATTGCTACTCTTCGAAATACATATCCTAAGACATATAGAACAATCATAGCATCAAATAAATTTAAAGAGTTGGGCAATGTACAAACAAGTATAACAGTTTTACAGGAGGACTCCCAAGCTGAAAAATCATCCACAGTCTTTAGAGTGCTATCTGCAATCATATCACAAACAAGATGCAATAAGTAATCAGTTTTTCTATGTTCCAATCGAATCAAGAAAACATACGGTAATCAGACACATCCGATGCATAGAGACAAGTTACTTATATAAAGCAAGACGAAAACAATTAAAAATGGAACACATTTTACCTTGGTTTATAAGCCTTTGCTGCAGGCGCACCTTATCCGAACCACCACCAATAATAGTCCTGCCGAATGAACCGTCATTCAAAGTTAAGCACATCACTGATACTGCAATCGAGGGGAACAAATCGGAAAAACAGAATAATACCAAAATCTCAAATTGGGGTTGAGAAAGGGCGAAGCCGAGCAGAAATCGAGCAAGGCGTCTTTTCTGCTGCCTACGAAAATCACTTCCACGCATCCTTCGTCCTCAATTTCGCCAACACCCCTACTAATTGTGCTTGCGCTGTAGCTTTCAGTGCCGTCGCTGCTAAGGGTGCTGTTACTGGCATCAATGCTGAGCTTAAGAGCAACTACGCCGGCATTCCTACTGAATAGCAGCAAACTAGAGCGGTGGTGGTGGTGTTTCCCGCGCCGTAAGCCGTGAAGTGAGAGTGAAGCGCGTGGGAGCGAGTGAGGCAAATTCGCGTGAGTGTGAAGAAGGTTCATCGGTGAAAGAATGTAGATGGAAGCAAGCGACGGCCCGCGGGCAAAGGCTTCCGTGTAAAGTGAGAAAATCTGCAAAATTTTCTTTGGAAAATATCAAATCCCCAGAAGTTTGTCTATTATCAAACTTACCCCTTATTAAGAAAAATAATCACTCACTTCTTTATTTATCACAAAGAATTGTTTAGTCTTTTACTCATCTAATACATCGATGGAAATTAACACCCACAATACTACATACTAGTACAGAGATTATCTATCAAAGCACATAATATTACAATTGAGTCCCTATGCTAATTGCTAATTACCAAGGTCAATTACACCCATATATTTTTCACTCCCCTTCTAGTGTTTATACAAGTTGTAAACACTAAACTTGGATAATAGACGCTCAAACTGAGATCTTCCTAAAGCTTTTGTCAAGAGATCAGCTCGCTGATCTTGAGAAAATACATAAGCTGTATGAATGACCTTCTCTCGTATTTTATCTCTTATAAAATGGAAATCGACTTCGATATGTTTTGTCCTCTCGTGAAAGACGAAATTTGCAGCTATCTGCATAGCTGACTTACGACAGCCACAGAACCTGAGTGATTAATTCCCATGTACTTCATAACGGCTAAAATCCATATAATTTCTGTAGTTACAACTGCCAATGCTCTATACTCGGCTTCGGCCGAGCTTCGTGAAACCGTGCTTTGTTTCTTCGTCTTCCACGAGATTAGCAGTCTCAAGAAACACTGCATAACCTGTTAAAGATCTTCTCGGTATTGGACAAGATGCCCAGTCCGCATCACAATAAGCTTTTAAGCTCATGTTACTGTCTGATCTCAGCATGATTCCCAAGCCAGGATTATATTTCAAATATCTTAAGAGTTTATACATGGCATTCACATGCGACTTCCTAGGTTTATGCATATATTGTGAAAGAATCTGGACGGCAAATGTAATATCAGGCCGAGTTAAACAGAGATAAATAAGTTTTCCAACCACCTTTTGATATTCATTTACATTTTTCACCATTGGATCAGAATTATCGTAAGAATCAGCAAATAACTTCAGATTTTGCTCCATTGGATTGCTTGAAGGTTTACTCTCGAGCATTCCAGTTTCAGCAAGTAATTCTAAAGTGTACCTTCTTTGGTTCAAAACAATCCCATCCTTAGATCTTGCTACCTCTATGCCTACAAAATAATTAAGTCCAGCCAAATATTTCATGGCAAATGCATTGTTCAAATATTTCTTAGTTTCATTCATCATGCTCATACTATTACCTATGATAAGTATATCATCAACGTATTATAATAATATGACAATATCACTCCCCTTGTTTTAACATTTTTGGATTGTATGAAACCAAAGTTATGAACAGCCAATGTGAACTTATGGTTCCATTGTCTTGAGGCTTGTTTTAAGCCATATAAAGACCTTTTTAGTCTACATACCTTACTTATCATGTTTTGTGCAGATTCGTTAAAGCCTTGAGGAATGATCATGTAAACTTCTTCATTTAAATCTCCCTGCAAAAAAGAGTTAGTTACATCCATTTGCCAAATCGGTCAATTATATATAGAAGATAGAGATATAACCAATCTCACAGTTACATGCTTGGCTACGGGAGAAAATGTGTCTGTATAATCTATTCCTTCTATTTGTGTATAACCTTTTGCTACTAACCTAGCCTTATACCTTTCTATTGAACCATCAGATTTATACTTACTAGTATATATCCACCTACAACCTATAGGTTTTTTACCTCTTGGAAGCTCAACAATCTGCCATGTTTTGTTCTGTTCAAGAGCTTTAATTTCAGCTTCCATCGCTTTTCTCCACTTTTCAGATTTGACAGCTTCATCGTATTTCTTGGAATGATCTCTCCAGTTATTGAAGCTAGGTATGCTTTGTATTGAGGTCGGATCCTTTCATAGCTCGTGTAATCTGAAATTGGATATCTAATTGAACAAATATTGTTAGCATTATTAACAAATGGTGATATGTAATCATTTGCCCAATATGGGGCTCTTGTAGGTCTTTCTGACCTCCTCAAAGTCACATCATGCTGCTGCTGCTCAACATCATTATCGTCAGTGGCTATATTGTCATCAGGGAACTCATGCTGATCACCATTGATCTCATGATGATCAGAATTATTGGTATCACCATTGTGCTCTTCATTTGGATTATTCTCAGGAACTGAGTGGTGAGGGATAGAAACATCATCATGATAAACTCCATCATCTGATGGAAATTTACTATTTTTCATATCAGTGTTATCACTTGATGCAAAAGGAAACAAATTTTCAAAAAAATATAACATCTCCAGACACTATAAAATTATTATCTTTAATGTCTAATAATCTGTACGCCTTTTGATTTGGCGCATATCCCATAAACACGCATGGTTTTGATCTTTCAATAAATTTGTCACCTTGCGGCAGCCTCTTTGCAAAGCATAGTCACCCAAATACTTTCAAATGCAACAAATTGGGATTTCTTTTATAAAGGACATAAAAATGAGTTTTTCCTTTCAACAAAGGAGTGAGAGTTCTATTTATAAGATAAACAGCCGTTTTCACACATTCCCCCAATATTTCATAGGAACACATGACTGAAACTTCAATGCCCTGGCCACATTCAAGATGTGCCTATGCTTCCTTTCAACCACCCCATTTTGTTGGGGTGTGTATGGACATGTGCTTTGATGGATAATTCTCATAGATTCAAATAATTCCTACATTCTTTACTAAAGAATTCTAATGCATTATCTGTCCTAATTTTCTTAAGTCTCGTATCAAATTGAGTCTCTGCATATAGCAGAAATTTCTTAATGACACTGTAGACTTCATCTTTGGCTTTGATAAGAAAAGCCCAAGTTGATCTAGAGAAGTCGTCAACAATAGTAATGAAATATTTTTCATTATTATATGTTGATTCTCTATATGGACCCCAAACATCAATGTGAATGAGTTCCGTTATAGAATTGGTGACTGTTGTTCTATTGGGAAAAGGATTTCTACTATGCTTTGCAAGTGGGCATATAGGATAATATTTTTCATTAATTGATGCGTTCAACTTTAGCATCGTAACTTTTCCCCGTTTTTGGCAACCCGACCACGAAATCCATTGTAATGTGATCCCACTTCCACTCTGGTATAGGCAAAGGTTGTAGTGTCCCTGCCGGTCGTTGATGCTCCGCCTTTATTTGTTGGCATGTTAGACATTGACCTACAAACGCTGCAATGTCTCTTTTCATTCCCGGCCACCAATAATTTATTCGAAGATCTCTATACATTTTTGTAGCTCCTGGATGTACTGAGTATGCCGTCGCATGTGCTTCCGTCATTACTATTCTTCGAATCTCCACATCATCAGGTACGTATAGACGGTTTTTGTAATATAGACTTCCGTCTTCTTGTATTTTGAAATCAGTTGAAGTTTGCTCCGTCTGTGCGTCTTTGATTTTTAGATATATCTCGTCATTTTCTTGCAGCCGTTTGATTTGTTCTAGTATCGTAGGTTGTAGAATTAATGCTGCCAACTTTGCTTCAACTTCTCCCAACTGCACTACCTCCACCTCCAATAGTTGTAACTCTGCACTTACAGCTTTTCGGCTTAATGCATCAGCCACCACATTTGCTTTTCCTGGGTGATAACTAATTACGCAATCGTAGTCTTTAACCAGTTCCAACCATCGTCTTTGCCTCATGTTTAATTCCTTCTGAGTGAAGAAATACTTCAGACTCTTATGGTCCGTGAAAATTTCGCATCGTTCCCCATATAAGTAATGCCTCCAAATTTTTAGAGCAAAAACCACAGCAGGTAGCTCCAAATCATGAGTCGGATAATTCTTTTCATACTCCTTCAATTGCCGAGAGGCATATGCGATTACTTTTCCATGTTGCATCAATACACATCCTAAACCATTCCTTGACGCGTCACTATAAACCAAAAATCCTTCAATCCATGATGGTATCGTAAGAACTGGAGCTGAAGTGAGTCGCTTCTTTAACTCTTGAAAACTTTGCTCGCACTCCTCACTCCAATAGAATGGAACATTCTTCTTTGTTAACTTCGTCAGTGTTGATGCAATCTTTGAGAAGTCCTTAATAAACTTCCTGTAGTATCTAGCTAAGCCAAGAAAACTCCGTACTTCTGTGACATTGGTTGGTTGAGGCCAATTATTGATAGCTTCAATTTTGCTAGGATCCACAGAAATTCCTTCTCCAGAAACAATGTGGCCCAAAAATGCGACTTGACTAAACCAGAACTCACATTTCTTGAACTTGGCATATAATTTATTTTCTCGTAATATCTCAAGAACTATCATCAAATGTTGCTCATGTTCCTCCTTCGTCTTCGAGTAATAAGAATGTCATCAATGAACACAATGACAAACTTGTCCAAAAATTGTTTGAACACTCGATTCATTAGATTCATAAATGCCGCTGGCGCATTAGTCACCCCGAAAGGCATAACTAAAAATTCGTAATGTCCATATCTGGTCCTGAACGCCGTCTTCGGAATGTCTTCTTTTCGAACTTTCAATTGATGATATCCCGATCGTAGATCTATTTTTGAAAACACCGTTGCGCCTTGAAGTTGATCAAATAAATCATCAATTCTTGGTAATGGATATTTGTTCTTGATGGTTATCTTGTTCAGCTCTCTGTAGTCGATACATAGTCGCATCGACCCATCCTTCTTTCGCACGAACAAAACTGGCGCTCCCCAAGGAGAAAAACTAGGTTGAATGAATCCTTTCTGTAATAAATCGTCCAACTGATCCTTTAACTCCTTCAATTGATTCGGCGCTAATCGATATGGAGTCTTAGAGATTGGAGCAGATCCCGGTATTAAGTCAATTGTAAATTCAATTTCTCGATCTGGTGGTAATCCTGGTAAATCTTCAGGAAACACGTCCAGAAAATCACGCACCACTGGCACATCCTCTAATTTCGGAGATGAACGTTCCTCTGATTTCACTGCGAACACTAGATAAACTTCGCATCCCGCCTTAATTAAACGTTGTTCTTTTGTCGCTGAAATTCTAGAAACATTTCTTTCTTTGTTTGTTCCCACAAAAATAGAAGGCTCATTCTCTTCTGTTTTAAATGTAACTGTCTTGCGATTGCAGTCAATAACAGCTCCGTATTTTGAGAGTCAGTCCATTCCAAGAATCACCTCGTAGTCGTTCATCGGAATAACTATTAAGTCAACGGACAATTCTCTTCCGTTAATTAACACCGGAGAATTCCGTAAAACCAGATTGGTTTGCATCGCAATTCCATGTGGAACAGTCACATTATATTCACAATCAGATAGGCTAGGTGTAATCCCGAGTCTCGTCACGTATTTAGTTGATGCAAATGAATGCGTAGCTCCTGAATCTACTAAAATGCATGTCGGAAGTTTGTGAATAAGTAGAATACCTGCCACCACGGACGGATTTGCTTTTGCTTCCTCTGTAGTCAAAGTATACACGCGTGCTGGCACAGTTGGTGGTTTCGCTTGAACCATAGCTTGATTTCCTGGTGTCTTATCTGAACATGATCTTGCGTAATGTCCCGTCTTTCCGCATTTGAAACAGATAGCATTCTGTGAAAAACAGATACCCGAATGATGTCGTCCACATCTTGGGCAAGATGGCATTGGGGCCGGGGGTCTCCATTGATTAGGATTTTGTTGCTGAGGTTGTCCAGGCCTATTCTGAAAATTTGGCTTCCCACCTTTTGGAAAGAACTGTCGTTTCTGATTACCCCCACTCCACTTTGCTCCTTGCACAAACTTTCGCTTTGCCTCTTGAGCACGAATAATTCGTGTCTCAGCTTGTTCTACAACCATCGCCCGCTCCGCCAGTTGAGCATATGTAGTTCCTTGTAGTCCGGCCATATTAACGTCACGATATAACTCCGGCTTTAGACCCTCAAGTAATCGTTCAATCTTCAGAGCATCAGTACTCACCATATGTGTCGCGAACCTTGACAGTTGTTCAAATTTTCTGATATATTCCGCCACAGTCATCACCCCTTGTTTGAGATTGATAAACTCATTCATGCGTTGGGCTCGCACAGGTGCAGTAAAGTATTTATTTCGGAACAGTTCCTTGAAACGTTCCCAACTCATGTTGACCGGATCCTCAATCGCCAAAATAGTGTCCCACCAATGTCCTGCACTTCCTCGCAGTAGAAATGCAGCACACAGAACTTTCTCATTCTCAGGAATTCTGCTATCTTGGAACATACTTTCTAATGTTCTGAGCCAATCTTCAGCAGATGTTGGATCAATAGCATCCTCAAAAGTCGGTGGGTTCAGTTTACGAAATCTTCCACCCACTGCTTCAACCCTATCAGCCTGAGAGATTCCGTTATTTCTTGTCCCCTCAGAGTTTTGCTGCTGAATCAATTCTCGAATCTGTTGAGACTGCTGACGTACTAATTCGGTAAGCTGAAGGATAGCCGAGTCACGATTGTCAGTCGGGTTAACATTTTCGCTTTCATGATTGTTTCCTCCGCTGCCTTCACCTCTGGTTCTAAGTATGTTGTCTCTCTTACCCTATCAGTCCCTAAGGCCAATAAATCATGCAGTGCAAAAAATTCATAACATAACTTACTAGCAAGGCTGTCTTCCGCGCTTTTGAGTGTGTGTACATGGACAGTCTACAGAAACTGCAACCGAAGCTCTGATACCAACCTGTGACGCCCCCGCCATCTACTACTATTTTCTTACGCTAACCTACGTGACTAAATAGAATATAAAATATATTACATATGAAACACTGATATAATTTTTCGATTTTACAAAGCACACCACACACAACTATTTTACAATACAAACATTGTTCAGATTTTACATACAATACAAACGTATTTTACAAAAACACACATAATTAAACATGACGCCCGCCTCACATGCCGCATCCATGTACACACCACCCTCAAAAGTCACCGGAAGTTCCAGAAGGACCAGCCTCGTCATCTAAACATTTACGTACCGGATTCGCTACGTCTACAACACATAAAAACATGGGATGAGCTATAAAGCTCAGTAAGTGAAAATATGCATGTATGCACGTGCCAAAATAGCAAAGGCATCCGCGCCAATGCTTTCTAATACTATCCTCCATTCGTTTCTCATTTTCATCAGGGCCCATAGCTACTTACTAACCGCACCATCATATCATGAGCTCAAATCCTATACGGATAAAAATACGATAGTGGCCCACCTGGCTAGGATAAAATTAGGGTTTATCTCCAATCTTATCATTCACCAGGTCGCCCCTCTATCAAATTACTTTCCTGGCACTATAGTTATACTACGTGCCTTCCCAATACCTAAATAATTTAGGTAAATATACTCGACGGTTTTACCCCCGTCATGGTGCCTTTGTAGAAGTAGCTATATTCTCAGACATATAACTCGCTTTCCACTCGAGTAATACAATGCACGCTCATTCCTTACTCAATATGATTCGTGTGTGCACATGATCATGCTACATAAATAATGCGACAATAAATATTCCAAACAATCGCATATAACAAATAATTCACATACCACGTATTCATCGAAGCAATTAGCCACGTAACAATACACATATCAATCAATTTATGTGTTGTAGGTGAAATTCCCACTTACCTGTCGTCCAAACTTATGTAACTTACTGCCTTTGAAACTTCCTCACCTTTTTAACCTTATAGAATAAAATATTAAAATATCAATATCATCTCTAAATTAAATAACTAGTCTAAAATAATTATACAACCAGACCAATTCGTTAAAACCTTAAATATCAACTAGTAACCTACCTTATATTTATTAATATCATAATTTTAATCGTAACTTAACATTATTTATCTCAATAATCACCCAAATCCTATCAATCTCAATACTTAATTCCGTTGGATTTACCACACCTAACACCCAACTTTATCATGCTTTAAGATTTACTTCCATTAATTTCAAATCCACTAGATTGATATAAGTTAAAGTCACTTTCGATCAATTCTTCATATTCTAGATTTTACTTTCGCTAAACTTTCCCACCATCAAATTATTTGATTGGTTGATTCTCAATTTGTCCTATTTGATATAAATACCCACTTTGGATCGAATTTATATTATAATATTCCAACTCTCACATAAAGACTATTCATGAAATGCTCACATCATTCATTCAATTATTGCATATATGTAGCGACGAATCTTGCACCTGATTTTGTACTTTCAATCAAACGCCAATTTAATATGTAATCGCCCGATTGATAAACATCAATCCTAGTTTCGGTCGATAGTTATCTTAATAAATTTGTTTTGCTCGAAAATGACATCACATATGACACGGCGAAAGTACTCAATTTCCTTAGTTTCGATCGATGATCATCTACACAACTTGTTTCGCTCGAAAGTGTTCTCATCAAAACATTTAAATCAATTGTTCATACATATTATTATTTTATTACAGAACTCGGCGAAACTCTATTTATTTAGAGTAGTTTCGATCGAAAGTATACTTCTCTTATTAATCATAATCGATCGCATATGATATCACTCAATTTACAATGTACACAAGCTTAATTGATCGAAACTTCATATTTCATAGCACACCTTTCGATCGAAAGTTCACATAAACCTTTAGATTTCAATCGAAAGCTACAAGTGATCTTAAAATTGATCGAAAGCTTCCACCTTTAACTATTCACCTTACTACAAATTAAAATATTTAAATCGCCCGAAAGTTCATGAGGTTAACTCATTCGATTAAATATTCTCCTCTTCAAATTCAGATTTCTACCTTAAACTTCTTAGACATATCATTTGAAAAACCCTAAAATCAACAACTAGCATACAATCGTTATTCTCCTTGGTATTTATCCTAGATCCTAATTCTCATTGAAAACATACTAAATCCTGATTTAAAAACGTAAACTTCAAAGTAAGAATTTTGTACCGTTTCCAGTTTAAGCTTGACCTCTACTGCTCGAATTCTCAGCTCTCTTTTGATCCTAAGCTCTCGATAGTTCAAACATAAAGTGTCTAGTTTTCTTTCTTTAATTCTTCAACTTGAGGTAATGATAAGTAAATGACAAAATCCTTAACCTAATCCTCCCCTTACTCACGTATATATTGATTATTATAATTCTAAAGTGCTCGACAGCCCACTAACTAAAACTATTAGGTTAAAATATTCAACACATTGCCAATTACCAAATTATGGAATTCTTCCCCATAAATCCCATAATTTTCACCAATTACCATTAACGAAATTTAATGCTCCTCATTATAAATATTAAAATCCACTCCTAAGAATTATTCTTCTAAATTCCGATAATTTCGAAATTTCTCACTAAATCACTTTTCCACATAAACATATAATAAACCAATATAAATTATGCAGTCATATAGTCACGTAATATGCATGCAAATTTATTGGCCAACTTACTCACGGGACTCGGGTATTACACTATACATGAAAGATAGCTCGTTTTGGGATCACTCTCCTCCTTTGGATAGTAGTTGGCACTGGCGGAAGATACACAAGCTCAAGGAGATCTTTAGAGCTGGGTATGTGGGGAATATATGGTCCTAACTGTGAGTGGGGGGGGGGGGGGGGCATACTCAATTGCAACTGGATATAAGTGGCTCACTACAGATACACCGAAGAGTCGTATGAGCCAGGCATTGTGGAATCACTACAATATTCTGAAGCATAGCTTCATTCTGTGGCTGTTGGGTCATAGAAGGATGCTCACAAAGGATAGACTTGCCAAATGGGGGATCTGTGTAGAGCATCCTTTATGCGTTCTATGCGAAATGGAGGTGGAAACCATTAACCATCTGTTCTTTGAATGCACGTTTAGTAGGGCTGTAGTACAGATGCTAGGGAGGTGGTTGGGTATTGAATGTTGTCCTCTGCAATTTGATCGATGGATAAGGTGGCTAACTCAACTGGGGAAACAAAAGTGACTGAGAGGAAGGATTGTGATAGCTTGGATTGCAGCTGTGGTTTATTATATATGGAAGGAGCGAAATGTTCGAGCCCATGGAGGCAACAAACAGGATGCTCGCGGGACATTTGGTAGGGTTGCTTGTATGGTTAGGACTAGAATCATAAGCTGCTGTCAAGCAGAGATCAAAAGCTCGGACGAGTCTATATATCAACGTACTATTAGCTTGCATTCCTCTTTTGAGAGTTGTTAATATGTAAGCTCTGATTTCGTTGTACAAACTACGCCGGGTGGTAATGAATTTTATTCGTACCAAAAAAAAAAAGAAGATACAAAGATCTTGCCGAGCGAATTATGGAAATTGCTAAGTGGAGTAGCGGATAAGATAACGGAGCAACTTTAAAGAGGAGGACTCCAATCTAATACAACTTGTGAGATGGAATTTTAGACACGAAGACCATACGAGCGAGACAAAAAAAATACGAAAGAGCTCTCACCGAAATATTCTATATATCAATATGCTTTGCTTATGTTTTACCTTTTTCGTAGAGTAAAGATTAGGAGAGCCTCCATATCTTTTCTAGGCTAGCTTTACTACCTTCGATAGTTTGTATTTTTGTAATCCGTTCGAGTAATGAAATTTTGCAGTGAATGCACGTATCAAGTTGTAAGACTTGCTGCGTATTTTAAAAACCATGTCTGCGACTTTACTGCTACGTTTTTCTTTTCAGCTATGCAAGAACTTTTCGATCTGAGTGTTATTTCAACATTATGGTCAATATTTACGTCTATATATTTTAACTTAGCATGCATCCATACCGGACCACTTTCAATAAGTTTTATATATATAACTTGTTAGCTAATTTCTAGATTCGCCATAAAATAACATCGAACTATTCTCACCTGCTTTTCTAACCTGACTATCAATATTCTATTCTACCACCTTCTAAATAATATATTTATATAATCACGCGAAGGCATATTCCGAAATTTCAGATGCCACGTCGTAGTAGTTCCAGATGCCACGTGGTATCTATACGTATTGTTGCATTGATTGTTTAATTTGATTAATGAACATTCTAGCACCTCAATGAATGTTGATGTAACTTGCGATGAATAGTAATAATAATAAAAGAAGTATAATATATATATATATATATATTATATATATATATACGGGGACGGAAGACTGGGAATTTAGCCGAGAGAGTCCCTTCCTTGTTTCTCTTGTATTCACTTCGCCATGGGATCATCATCTTTTTCTCAAGAAGACCTCGCAGCCCAAATCTGCAATCAGATCTCCGCCGTATTCACGCGGCGGACCACCACAGAACGGCCGGACAAAATCCTCGTCGATTCCATCTCCGCACACAAAGACTCCAACATCTTCCTCTACGGCGCCGGCCGCGAAGGCCTCATGCTCAGGGCACTTTGTATGCGCCTATTCCACCTGGGCCTCAAGGCTCACGTAGTCTTCGACATGACCACTCCGCCCATAACCTCCTCGGACCTCCTCATAGCCTCGGCGGGTTCCGGCGAGTTCGCCACGCTGGGCGCGCTGGTTGGGGTGGCTCGTGGGGAGGGTGCGACGGTGGTGCTGCTCACTGCTCATCCCGAGGAGGCTGCTAAGGTTGGTGACGGCGTCGTCGTAGCCCACTTGCCGGCGAAGACCATGGGCGAGGGCGAAGGGGAAGGCGTTTTGCCGATGGGGAGTTTGTACGAGGGAGCTTTGTTCGTGCTATTCGAAATGGTTGTCTATGAGCTGCGCAAACTGTTTGGGGAAGATCCTCGAGAAATCCGAGCAAGGCACACCAATTTGGAGTAGTAGTAGTAGATCAATAAAAATCGGTGTGTAATTGAGATATGAGGTAGAATAATGTAACGCGCGTTGGAGTATGATTAGTCAAAAGTCTGTTGAATTATCGAATATAATAAAAGAATAGAGCGAACCACATTTTTAGTCTTCGATGTTGAATGGGCATTTCTGGTCTCCATGTTTTGGGGTGACACTCTCTAATGTTACCGATTTTGGACAATTTTGCTTCCTCGATTAATTTAATCATAAATTTAGATAAAATTTAACACGTGAGAGCCTACGATCTCCTTTTATCCGCATCTTTTCCGACTTAAACGCACGTGAGTATCATTATGTATCATATTTAATTCATTTTAAAGGTTGTCGATCATTTCCTAAATGTTATGTATATTGATGTTCATGTGCGTTTAATTCGAAGAAGAAGATGCGGTATGAGGTCTTACGTCGAGTTAAAGAAGATCACGTGCTCTCACGTGTTAAATTTCGTCTAAATTAGCGATCAAATTAATCAAGGTACCAATACCGTCCAAAATCGGTAACATTGGAGACTAAAAGTGTCACCTCAGAACATGAGGGACTAGAAACACCCATGCTCCAAACATTAGGGACTTTGTCGATCTCTGTAATGGAATATGTAGATGAAAAGTCGAGTTTACTACACACCATTCCTTCCAACGAGTGAAAACTGTCCAAAGTGATGAGTTAAGTAAGAGTTTCGGAATACGTTGGAAGGAATTACCACTATTTATTGAATGGGAAATAGTTGTCCATATATAGCCCTACAGAGGAAATGGAGAACCAAAATAAAAGGAGACCGACCACTACTTATAACTAGGGTTGCAAACGAATCGAATTTTGTGATTCAATTCGCGATCCGATTCGAAAATTTAAGATCCGAATTCGAATATTTTGATACGAATCCGAATAAGAACATATTTTTTGATTCGAGAAATATCCTAATACGAATATGAAATCACATTAATCGATTCGAAAAGTAACCGTATTATTCGAATCGAATAATTTAACTTAAAATATAGTATAATTAATATATATTCACATGTAGTATATGATAATAACTCAGTAAAATATTTAAACATAATATATTATAATTCATTATATGTTTAAATATATTTATTATAATTCAATATAATATTGTTTATATTTTATTATAAAACATAAAAATGATTTTGAATACACATATTCGATATTCGATTCGAATATTCCAGAAAATATTCGAATTCGAATAAGAATCGATTTTATGATTCGATTAAATATTCGAATATTCGTAGTCGTAGGTACACCATACAACACATTTGGGTATCCTATATCAACACATTTGAGATATATAACATAAAATGATACGGCGGATGCTACATTTAGGTACGCCCTATGTAACATACAGGTATGCCGTAGCTACGACGTATGCTACATTTAGCTACCATATATCAACGTGTTATGGTACGCAATCTACACACAGGAAGGTACGGCATGACTAAATAAACTGGTAAAAATTAAATCGAGTACCTATCTGTAAAAAATTTTCTGACATGAGTAACTATGTGTAAAAAATTTATTCAATTGGTATTTATGTGTAGATGTACCTTTTTTTTTACTGTTGATTTTATGGCTTTTGGAATTTTTGCCTTTTTGCGAAGTTCAAAATATTTCTCTTTCCATGCCATACAAACATGTTATGATTACTACTGCAATTATTTAGTCCTCCACTTTTATATATCACCGCTTACCACATCCCCAAAAGATTATATAAAACGGTGCTATATACTTAAAAAAAAAAAAAAAAGGTTAAATAATAGCACGAATCCCTATAGTCTATTGAACTTGAATCATTTTATCTTCCTTTCGCCTCGTTTGAAGAAGAAACACTCAAAATTTAATAACCCAAACCCTACATATAAAGATTTCCTTACATCAAACCTTGGAGTTATAACCGCAGAACATGTACCACTGCATGTGTCTTTTCCTCCCTTTTATCTTCTTTACTTCTTCTACTTTCGCTTTAATAATACTACAAATAATAGAAAAAAAAATACTACTCTCTCTTGTCTTTTCACTGCGTGTATTTGTCTAAATATAATATATATGCATCTATACATATATCGTCATTGATTCTTGAACACAGACATGGATTGCAGTGCAGTGTCCAACTTTATAGGATCTTCCAAACTCATTAAATACTGGTTATCTTCTTGAAGATGTATTGCTTGAGTTCACAACTCTAAGCGAAGAAGAAGACAGACAAAAGAAGATCAATGTGAGCCGTTGGATTGTAATAACTCTACTGAGGTTTGTATTGTTATCTTATATATTATCCAACGAATGAAGTTTCCAAATCGCCATTATTGAAGTGTTGGTTTCTTTCTGCAGAGTTGCTGGGGTTCGTATTTGGCCAGTGATTGTTACCAGGAAACCCTAAACACCATTGAAAAGTCTGGTACTTAATTTCATGTATTTTTGTTAGAAATAAATCACGCCAAGATTAATTTTTTTTTTTCTCTGAATTAAGATTTAAGTGAATTTCTTGGAACATTGTCTTATTTAGACTGTTGTTCGGACATGAAAACACCTCCACAAGAGACAAACTCAGGCTCATCATTATCATCTTCTGAGAAGGAATCAAGACACAGTTTTCATCAGTGGGCACAACGTAATTTTCTCTCGTCTCTCTCTTATCTCAAACAAATTTGCTTTATTTTTGAATTTTTACACATATTATCTTGAAAAAGAATCTACTTTATCACTGTCCATTGTCATTTTGCATGCATAGAAAGAGAGAGAGGAGAGAGAGATCATCTTAGTTTACTCATTGATCGACATGCAAGCAAAATCAATCTTACAGACCTTGTTAATTGCAATATTATTTATACTTTTTTATAAAAAGCGTACGTTGGATAAATTGGTCTATCAATGACCAATAAGATCTACATTTTATTTATTACTAAAAAATAAAATATTATTAAAACCACATAGTTCATAATAACTATCTCATTCTATTGAGCTCGAATTATAGAATATAGAAAATTATTTAGTGGAGTTCCATTTCGAATATAATATTTGAGTGGGTCATTTCTGCAAATATTAACTATATTATGTAACATTCACTTTTTTTCAATTATAAATTATAAAGGAAAAAAATCGAGTGGGGTCCATGGACCCGACTGGTTCGTGCCTCGGCCCATGTTTTTAGTACATCATTTACTAAAATCATCACTAACAATTAATTATATTTTATTGCACGCATATAGGGTGTGCTAAAACAACTAGTCAATAAGAACGGTCTTGCTCTTAATTCAATCATATTATCCATAATATATCATTTTTATCGTGACAAATTTGTTACATTTGTAACGAGCTAAGTCTTTATATATTTAGGTAATAATGAGAAACCAAGTATAATTAAAAGGGCCGTTAGAGGGAAAAAGGTTGTGTATCCATTTTCCGTAGTAAAGCCCGGCGGGTTCGAAGCCCAAGAGATGACGTTGAACGATATAAACCAAAGTATCCTAATGCCTCCCACCCGACCCGTGAGGCACCCTGTCGGAGATTTCACGGGCCGACCCAGGATCTCGCCCCACGGGCCGGGTTTATCCGGCAAAAAGGTGGTGGCGTTTATGAGGATTTACACACGAGGTCGAAGGGGGACAATCACAATTATTAGGACAAAAGGTTGATTATAGATAATATATGTATTATGTACATATACATATATTTGCGTGTGTAGGTGTGTGTATCTTGTGATTATAGGTGGGGAAACATTTCAAATTAAGTAAGAAGTGATGAATATCTCCGTGCATGTAAATAAAACAGAGGAAAATAGCAAGAGCAGCAATCGTGCTTGAAGAGAAAGATGAATCCAATAAAATATGAAGTACTGAATCATAATAAAGTTGTACATCCTTATTTATACTGAAGACTCATTAACTAGTAAGCAGAAAATTAGCTAAGTAGTTATTTCAATATTTAATGGCTGAATACGTAATAACCTCCTTAACAGTAGCAATTAGAACTAAAATTAAGCTGCACTAATTTGTAACAGTCCCCCTTAGTGCAGATTTACGTTCCACAACCCCAAGTGCTGCTCGAAAAAATCCGAACTTCGCCTTAGCAAGTGATTTTGTAAAAACATCTGCTACTTGGTCTTCACTTTTTATTTTCATCATCTCAATTTCTTGCGTCAAAACCTTCTCTCGGACAAAATGATAATGCGTTTCGCTGTGCTTTGAACGCGCATGAAACACTGGATTTCCTGAAAGCTTTATTGCACTTTCATTGTCGCAGTAAATGGGAATCGGATAGCTGACCGTAGATACCAGCTCTTGAACAAGCCTTTTAAGCCAAATACATTCTTGAGTTGCCATGGTTGCGGCTATATATTCTGCTTCACAACTTGAAAGTGCAACGGTACTTTGTTTTTTACTACACCAAGAAATTGCAGCTGAACCCATGGTAAAACAGAACCCCGTAGTAGAACGTCTATCGTTTACGTCACCAGCCCAATCAGCGTCAACGAAGCAACTTAAAGAAAAAACTCCACCATGTTTGTACATTAATCCATAGCTTAAAGTTGTCTTCACATACCTCAGGATCTTCTTTGCTGCAATCAAATGACCCTCACATGGTTTTTCCATAAACTGTGAAATAACCCCCACAGCAAATACAATATCAGGCCTTGAAATAGTCAAGTAAAAAAGGCTGCCAACTAGCTGTCGAAAAACAGTAGCATCTGGTAGTGGCTTTCCTTCATTCTTTGCCAACTTTATATAAGGTTCCATTGGCGTATTCATTCCTTTCGATTCCTCCATGTGAAAACGTTTGAGTAGACTTGCTGCATATCTACTCTGAGAGACAAAATAGCCACCAGATTTTACGATCTCCAAGCCAAGAAAACAAGATGCTTCACCCAAGCTCTTCATTTCAAACCGAACAGACAAAGCTTCCCTTAGACGCATATTTTCATCAATATCATCTCCCGTGATAATCATATCATCCACGTAAAGAAGAAGTAGAGTGCACATAGTAGATGATTTTTTAATAAACAAACTCGGATCAGCATTTGAAGAGTTAAAACCGCAAAAATGAAGATATTGAGCAATCTTACCAAACCAAGCTCGAGGAGCTTGTTTGAGGCCATACAACGCCTTCTTAAGACGACAAACATGATTAGGATGCTCGCTCGAGACGAAGCCTTGTGGTTGCTCCATAAAAATATCGTGATCGAGTTCTCCATACAAGAAGGCATTTTTGACATCGAGTTGCCATAATTTCCAACCTTTGAAAGCCGCTAAAGAGACTATCGTTCGAATGGTCACCATCCTTGCGACGGGGCTGAAAGTCTCATCATAATCCCTACCATATTGTTGAGAGAATCCGCGAGCAACAAGTCGAGCCTTGTATCTTTCGATTTCACCATTGGCCCTTTTCTTTAATTTATACACCCATTTAGAAGTTATTATCTCAACATCTACCGGTTTTGGTACAAGCTCCCACGTGCCATTCTTTTTTAAGGCTGATATTTCTTCTTGCATTGCTTGCTCCCATTCAACGACTCCTTTAGCTTCATCATATGACCTTGGCTCATTTTCGTATGAGTCCCCCATAAAGAAACAAGATAAAACCGACATTGTATCGACCTCATAATCAGCAAGATGTGCAGGTTGTTTCTTTTGTCTCGTCGATGTCCTTCTTGTGACCACCTCTGGACTTTCTTGAGCGCCTTCAACAGCTGAAGAACTACTAGCAACAATACTTGATGAAGAATCATCATAAAAATTATCAAGATCAGTTGTACCTTTGGCATTGGCATAAACCGTATACGACGACAATTCATCGAACACCACATCTCGAGACACAACAACATTCTTTGTATGCAAGTCCATGCATCGCCATCCCTTCCTATGAGTGTCATAGCCCACAAAAATGCACTGCTTGGCCTTGGGATCAAATTTTGTTCTACCACCTTTTAAAATATGAACATAGCAAACTGATCCAAAAACTCTAAAATAACTCACATTTGGTTTCCGATGATACACCAGCTCAAAAGGAGAAGATTCTGTCCCGGGCCAAGGAGGTAGTCGATTTACGACATGACATGCAGTATGAAACGCCGTTGCCCATAATTCTCTCGGTAGACACTTCGAATGCATCCACGACAGGCAGACCGATGTTAAATGGGCTAGTTTGCGCTCGGCAACTCCATTCTGTTGCGGTGTATCCGGACAAGTCATTTGACGTTGAATGCCATGTGACTTGCAATAGCTCAAACATTCATCCGACATAAACTCCCCTCCATTATCGGTGCGCAAACACTTTATTTGCTGCCCAAGCTCCTTCTCTACGTCAAGCTTAAATTGAAGAAACTTGGAGAATACCTCACTTTTACGTTCCAAGAAATAAACCCAGCTGAACCGAGAAAAATCATCCACTATAACCAAAACATACCGAAAACCAGTGTAGCTAGGTGTTTTTGTTGGTCCCATTAGATCAGCGTGAAGCAGCTGTAACGTCGTTGATGCTCTGTTCTCCGACTTCTTAAATGGAAGTCGCTGAGATTTTCCGTATTGACAGCCGGCGCAAACTTCATTATGCTGAACATCTTTGAAATATGGAACACCATCAAGTAGCTGCAGTTTGAAGATTTTCTGCAAAGACTGATAACCAACATGACCCAAACGCTCATGCCAAAGCGTCGAGCTAATATTCTGACCTGTTTTTGCCATATATGCATCACTTGCAGACAATACATACAACGATTCCTTTCGTTTCCCAGTGAATAGAACAACATCAGCTGAAATAGAGTCTGCATTTGAAAGAATTTTTACATCGTTCGGACCAAAAAGAACATACCTTCCTGCATCAGTAATTTGAGAAACAGATGCGAGATTCTTTTTCAGGCCAGGAACATGATAAACATCCTTCAGAAATACACCTCCGCCAAGGTCGAGTTCTTTGACATTTCCTTCTTTCGCTACTGGATGTAGTGAATTATCCGTCGTTGCAATGACCTTTCTTCCATGGTGTGCATGAACATCAGATAACAGAGCATCATTTCCTGTTGCATGATGAGAACAGCCGGAGTCAACAATCCACTCCTTCTCGTAGTCGATGACTACATTTGCTTCTGTAAATGCAGCACCTTGGTGCACCGGAGAAGTTATGTCACAATCGAATACTTCAATGGAAAAACATTTCTCCCAATTCGGTTCAGAATCATCACACTCTTGGGCAATGTTTGCACCTGTCTCATGCAACTTCACACGACACTTCGATTTAATATGGCCTGGTTTTCCACACCTATCACACACTAACCTTACCCGGCAATAGCGCTTGATATGACCCGGCTTTTCGCAACGATAACAAGTAACTGATGTCTTCTTGGGCTGGTTTGGCTGGGTTTGACTTTTGTTCTCGGAGATGTAATTCCTCTTCTTTTGATCTTTAGAGAATAAAACCTCCTCTTTCTGAAATTTTCCACTGCTAGCAGCTTGCTTCACCAAGGCTTCCTGATTAGAAAGTAGATTTTCTAATTCAGCGATTGATGGTTGATCTTTCCAGCCTTGTATCGAGGATATGAAAGGCATAAATTCACTCCTTAAACCCCGAATCAAATAACACCGCAGACGCGAACTGCTCACCGGCTCTTCTGGATCCAGTTCAGAAATTTCAGAGCACAAATTCTTGACCTTCAAAAAATATTCTTCGACTGAAAGGTCCTCTTGAGTTGTGACGGCCAGTTTGTTTTCAAGGAATTGCAATCGAGCTGTATCCTTCTTGATAAAGAGCTTACCAAGTGTCTCCCATAAATCTTTCGGTGAATCCAAATCACGAACATGCTCGATGCACTCTTTGCTAATTGACGTCCTTAAAGCAAATAAGGCTTTCCCACACTTTATCTTCCATTTCCGTCGCAACTCGGCATTTTGGGGAATGTCTTCTGGCATGGTCTCCTCACCAGAGATAAGATCCCACAAGTCTTGTCCTTGTAAATAAGCCTCCATACAGAGCTTCCAATAGTTGTAGTTGCTACCAGTCAGCTTCTCTACGGAGGCATGAGGAGCACTTCCACCATTCATCTTTCCTTCGTTAAAAATCAAGTGCTTGAAGAACCAAGCTCTGATACCATGTAAATAAAACAGAGGAAAATAGCAAGAGCAGCAATCGTGCTTGAAGAGAAAGATGAATCCAATAAAATATGAAGTACTGAATCATAATAAAGTTGTACATCCTTATTTATACTGAAGACTCATTAACTAGTAAGCAGAAAATTAGCTAAGTAGTTATTTCAATATTTAATGGCTGAATAGGTAATAACCTCCTTAACAGTAGCAATTAGAACTAAAATTAAGCTGCACTAATTTGTAACACGTGCATAGAGTTTTTACATAGATACGATGATTTTCAATTGAGAATATGTTGCGTAGTTTGTCTTTGTTGTATCAAGGTTGAGGGTATCATTATATTTTAATATGCTGATTTATTGATTTTAGACGTAGTTTTTTTTTTTTTCACGATTGATCTTGAGGACTGATTTATGGAACGATTGCTTCACCTAAGCTCTAAGTAAAATTGTAACACATTTTAAGATCACATATTCCATTTCTATTTCTGAGGTACGTTAGTTGCATGAAAACAAGTTGGAACCTCTACGCCAAAAAACAGTCCATCCTCAACTGCCCAAAAAAAATAGAAACACAAACACACATCGATCGATCGATAAATCACGCCCAAAGCACAAATGCCGAAGAAGAGAAAACATAAAAAAAAAAACCACATTCATATTTGATTATTGCCTAAATCTCCATTATCAAAAACCATGAGCCTATGGGAAAAAGCTTCCTCCTTTCTAAAGGACCAACAAAGCCTATTTCTAGCCAAACTATTAACCCGGCGAAGCCCCCTAAGAAACCCTAAAATCGAAAGGGCTGTGATAAGAGCCACCGCCCACCGCGGTAAAATATTCGACCATCGGAGAATCCAAAACGTCCACCGATGGCTAAGCCTTTCGCCTCACAACCTCAAACCCTTACTATGGTCAATCTCCAATCGATTGGAGAACACAAAAAATTGGATCGTAGCCCTAAAGGGGCTCTACCTAATGCACACGGTGTCCGAAATTCGAAGATTCGGTCGTTTGCCCTTCGACCTATTGCGCTTCGAGGGCCGACATAAGGCCCACCACCATAATTCGTTCGTCAGGGCTTACTTCAACTTCCTCGATCGAAAATCGATCGTCGAGTATCAGCATGCTAAGGAAATTAGGGTTTCATCGACTGAATTCGATCGAAAATCGATCGTAGAGTCTCAGCACGCAGGTGAAATTAAGGTTTCGACGACTCCATTCGATCGAAAATCGATCGTCGGGTATCAGCACGCAGAGGACATTAAGGTTTTGAGGACTGCAGTCCGCGATGAGCTCGTCTTTCTCCGGAAGCTCCAGGGCTTGGTTGACCTATTGGTTAGGGTTAAACCGCACTGCTCGATCGCATGCGAGCCAATGGTTCGTGAGGTAATGGGCGGGCTCGTTGGGGAGGCTTACGATTTGCATGGGAGGATTCGTGGGGGAATTGAATTGATTTTGGCGAACGCTTTTTCTTGCGATAGGATCGATGCTGAGGTGGCGTTGCAGGTTGTTACAAGGGCCACCTGGCAAAGGGAGAAGTTGAAGGCCTACTTAGGGTTTTGTAAGGAGATCGGCGTTTCGAACGGTAATGGGGATGTTTTTCAGGTAGTGGAATTTGCGCCGAATGAAGTGATTATTGAGCTCGGAAAGATCGTTAGAGGGTCGTTCGAAGGCGAAGAAAAATTGGGCGAAAATGGCGGCGGTGAACAATTTGTTTCCCCGTCGAATAATGAGCTGAGGACGATTATTACCGATGATTGGGAAATGTTCGACGAAGACGTCGATGATTCGATGAAGGAAAACGATACGGTTTTCGACGTTCCTTTGATCGAATATTATTGCACGGAAAAAGAGAAGCAAAATTTGCCTGATTTGATCGTCTTGTAGTGGGTTCGTTAGTTCTCCTTGTTTTAAAAATAAAAAATAAAAATTCTGGTTCTTTTTTGGCGGGCTCTTTACACATAAATAGACATCTGCAAAAAAATTGTAATTTAGTACACTGTCAGCTTTTTATATGTAGGTAGCTAACAAAATAAAGTTTTTGCACATAGTTACTCTATCCCGCCGCAGGTACGCCGTATTAGCACATTTAAGTACCATATAGAAACTGTATAGGGTACCGTATAAAGGCGTGACATGGTACGCTGTGCACACATATCAATGTACGGTCTTTACACATCAACTGGTATAAACAATAAGTCAGGTACATATCTGTAAAAATTTCTAACATAGATACTGATTTGTAAATTTTTATTCAGGTAGGTATTTATGTGTAGACAACGTCTTGTTATGAAATCGCAATATTTAAATATATAGGCAATATTACTTTGATAGAGTTGGTGTAACAAATGCTAAGGGAAAAAAAGTAAATTTTTATTTATCTTCTTCGGTGTTCAACCACTAGTGCTAGCGCCGCCGTTGGTCTCAATCTCCCTCAGCATCGCCACCACCTGAAGCATATTCGGCCTCTTCGACGGAAAATCGTCGACGCACCTCAGCGCAATCTCCAAGTACCTAACCATCTCCTTCGCCTCTTCAGCTTCGTCCCTCTTCGTAATTACGTCGAACAGTTGGCGGTCAATCACCTCCATGCTCCTCCCTTCCCTGACCTTACCCTTCACCCACCCCACGAGGTTCGTGTCCCCGAAATCCTCCTTGTCCGTCGGCCGTTTCCCCGCCAGAATCTCCAGCAAAATCACGCCGAGGGAGTACACGTCGCCCTTCGCCGTGCACCGAAAGCTCTGGTAATACTCCGGCGGAACGTACCCCGGCGTCCCGCCAGCGTGCTCACGCTCAGGTGCGTGTCCAGCGCGCTGATTAGCCTCGCCATGCCGAAGTCGGAGACCCTTGCCTCCATCTCTTGGTCGAGGAGCACATTGCTCGACTTCATATCACGGTGGATTATGTGAGGTATGCAGTTATGGTGGAGGAAACAGAGCCCCTTCGCCGCTCCCCTGGCGATCTTCTTGCGCTCCTCCCAGGTTAGTACCCTCCTCCCTTGCGCCGCCGCCGACGATCGGCCGTGAAGCATCTCTTCCAAGCTGCCGTACGTCATGAACTCATAGACTAAGAGCCTCTCTTCTCCCACCTTGCAGTAGCCGAGCAGAGGTACCAAATTCTTGTGCTTTATCTTTCCTAGTGTTTCCATTTCTGCCATGAATTCTCTATCTCCCTGGCAGCTCAGGCGTATGAGCTTCTTGATAGCCACGCACGAACCGTCCTTTAGAGTCGCCCGAAAGACCTCGCCGAACCCGCCCGAGCCAACGAGGCTAGCCGCCGAGAACCCATTCGTAGCCTCGACGAGCTGCGAAAACTTGAGCTTCCTCAGCTGCCTCTGAAACGTAGCCACGTTGATGCTCAACGGTTCTTTCTCCTTCTCTATCTTCCACGTCGTAGCTCCGTGGGAACCCTTGAGCTTGCTTAGCATTTTAACCTCCTCGGCTTCCCTTCGCCTGGCCTTCACTGCAATGGACCATACGATTAGCAGACATATCAAAGCCACGGAGATGAGTATCCCCATTACGACCCTATTGGCCCACGATTTTGCCCCGTTTCTCTCCACGGGTCGGGCGAGCGGGGCGGGCGGGTTTTCGCCCGGCTGGCATTCGGGCAGAGGGACCCCACATAGCCCGGGATTGTTTGCGAATTGGCTGGCGGGCAGAGTGCTGAGCTGTCCCCTCGAAGGGATCTGCCCCGTCAGCTCATTGCTAGAGAGATCGATCTGTACGAGGAAGGATAGGTTGGAGAAAGAATCTGGGATTTGCCCTTGGAGCCTGTTGTTAGAAGCGTCGAAAACTCCGAGGTTCTTGAGCTGCCCGAACGTTGAAGGAATCTCGCCCGAGAGCTGATTATGGGCCAAGACGAGGACTTGCAGGGCTATCATTTCTCCAAATTCGTCGGGAATCTTCCCTCGAAGCTGATTGTAAGAAAGGTCGAGGTACTCCAATGTCTGATACCTAGTGAACTGACTCAAAACGGGCCCAGAATACATCCTAGTGAAGTCGCAGTTCTTCAGAGAAGGGACCTGCAATAACCTCTCGGGCCTTATACCGTAAAACTCGAGCAGCCCCCCGACTCCCCTGCAAGAATTCCCGACGTTCCTTACGAACACGAGGGTGTTGCCCGACAGAATCCCGGGCAGGGACTTGGCCCCTAACTGCCTGCCCAGCCTAGGCGGGATTTCGCCGGTCAGCTGATTGCTGTCCAAATCTAACCACACCAAGCTGCTACAGTTGGCTAATTCTGTAGGAATCTGCCCGGCCAAGCTGTTGTTCCCTAGCTGCAAAACGGCTAGCCTAGTCAGCCGCCCGAACTCCCTCGGGATTTCGCCGGTCAGCTCATTGCTGGTCAGCGAAATCCACTCTATATCGGGTGAGTCGAAGAGCTCCCTCGGGATTTCCCCGGTCAGCCTATTGTTGTTCAGTATGAGGTTCTTGAGCTTCTTGCACCTCCCAAGCTCGGGCGGTATCTGCCCTCCGATGGAATTGTACCATGCGATGAGCTGCTCGAGGTTTTCGAGGCTGCCCATCTCGGGCGGGATCGACCCGTTTATGTAGTTTAGGCTGAAATCAACGATTTTGAGGTTCGTACAGTTGGAAAGTCGGGCAGGAATCTGCCCAACCAGCATGTTGTCGGGCGCCCGAAGCTCCTCTAGGGATGAATCGCCGTTGCATATGTTCGGCGGAATGGGCCCGCTCAGCATGTTAGAACTCAAATCGACGACCCTCAGATTCTTACAGAAGGAAATCGAGGACGGAAATTCGCCGGAGATTTTGTTTGCGCTGAGCAGAAGGGTTTCTAACGATGTTAAGTTCGCCAGAATTGAGTCGGGGAAAGGGCCCGTGAGGTTGTTTCGGGACAAGTCGAGGGCTTGAAGCTTATCGCACGAAGAGAACGAAAAAGGGACCGTCCCGGTCAGGTTGTTGCCCGAGAGCTTGAGCTCGACGAGCGAGCCGCAGACTCCTCGCCCGAGCTCGGGCGGGACCCACCCGTCGAGCCGATTGCCCGAGAGGTCGAGCCGCCGAAGGCCCGTCAGCGAGCCGTAGGCCCTCGGGATCTCGCCCGAGAATAAATTATCGGGCAGGATCAGCTCGGTCAGGCCCGTGCAGTTCGACAGCGAGCCGGGCAGCGGGCCCGAGATCCTATTACCCGACCAGTCGATCCGGGCCAGCGAGGCGCACCGTTCGAACCTCAGGCCCGACCCCGGGCCCGAGATGTTGTTGTACGACATGTCGAGGTATTCGAGGCTCTCGATCCGAATGAAGAGTTCCTCGGGCAGCTGACCGCTGAGGTTGTTGAAGGCGAGGTCGACGTATCGGAGGCTCGGGCGGGTTGAGAAGAAGGTCTCGGGCAGCTGCCCGGAGATTCCCGAGAAGGAGAGCTCGAGGCGGGTGAGGGAGGCGGGCAGGCGGGTCAGGGCGGAGGCGGGCAGGGATAAGGGGTTGGCGGAGAGGTTTAGGGAGGCGAGCGAGTCGAGGGAGGAGAAGGGCTCGAGGGAGGTGGGGCCCGCGAGGTTGGCCTGGGCTAAGTCGAGCGCGGTGACTCGCCGGAGTTTGTTGTTACAGGCGACTCCTCGCCATTTGCATGGGTCTTTTTCGGCGAGGTAATCCCAGTTCGATAGGACGTTGTTTGGGTCGTTCTTTATCGAGTTTTTGAAGGATAAGAGGGCCGAGGCGTCGGTTTTTAGGGAGGGGTATTTTGGGGATTGTTGATGGGTTGAAGTTAGAAATAGTGTGAGGAAGAGGAGGAGTAAGATGGCCGCCATTGATGGATGTGAGCCAGCTTTTTTTTTTTTTTTGGCTGATTCTTTTTTTTTTTCCTCTGTTTTTTCTTTTTCTGGAGTGTGTGTGAGGACGATGATGAGAAACTTGGGTTCCTTTTAGGAGACTGAGCATGACTATGAATTAGTTGTTGGCACTTTTATTGAGGAAAAAGGGAGGGTAAAATGGGGAGAGGTCGTTTAAATTCTTGAAGTGGCATTGATTAGGTTTAATAAGATTGTGAAGATTATATGCTTGTAATCCGTGTTTTGAAGCATTTCTTACTTTTGGGTACGAATTGTTTTTAACTAAGTATATCTGAATGATAATCTGTTGTTTTATCTTTGATTGTATGTTTAAAAGAAATTGAGCGTTTTTCCGCAATCGGCAATATTAAATTTTTCTGATCGGATTGAAGGGCGACTTTTTTTTTTATTTATATGTTAGAAGGAAATCCTATATTATTGGTAGAATATATGGGAATTCATATTAGTTGATTTCAATAACTAGTGAAATGTTTTTGTGGGTTTTGGAAGGTTGGAACTGAAAAATAAAACTAGTGAAGACATCGATCAAACATAGGAATCTCATAATTACGGGATTAGGACAGCACTATCTTACAATGATTTTTAAAGCAAATCTAAAGAACAAAACGTGACGATGGTCAAAGGAAGGAGCTTAGGCCCACAGACAAAGATTTATCTAGGGGAATTTTGCAATCAGTCCCCAGTCAGTAACTTTCTAAAGTGTTCAGTACCTGTCAGAGCTCCTAATAGTTTAAAGGACCAACATTGCGTTAAATGGCATAGATAAGGACTAAAACTATGTATTGACGAAAATACCCTTCATAACATACTGAACTAACAGTTATTTTCTGGCGAATTTTTGTTATGCAGTTAGATTATATTGTTATAAAAGTCTGACGAACTGTTATTTTCTATTCCTTATCTGTTACTACAATGCAGAAAATTGTTATCGACAGATAATATTTATTTTACGAAGCTCGTTTTTACAGTGAATCGAGCTCCGAAATTTCGAATGTCCATTAACCAACCAATTTCGGCGTATAAGGTATGATGTATTGTGGTATGACGAAGCAAGATGTAAGATTTTTATTAGTTTTTATCTTTCTATTTAGGGTTCTAATGTGCGAAAATAAGATGAAATCAAAGCCGTTTTTAGCACCGATTACATCAAATATGTATAAATTCAAAGTACCCATAGTATGGTCAGCTCGGTGCGGCACATTATTTGCTCGTTCGTCCGATGTTCATCTTTTAATTTCTCGAAAATACGGTCGACCCCAGATTTTGGGTATATTTATAATGCGTCCAAACTGTTACTCGTAGTATCAAATCCGTTACGATTTCAACCAAACCCGTTACTAAGTCTACCAAAACCGTTATTAAACTATAACTAATTGTTACCACGTGTAGAGTTCTAATTTGCGAAAATAAGATGAAATCCAAGCCGTTTTTGGCAACGATTACATCTAATATGTATAAATTCGAAGTACCCATAGTATGGAAAGCTCGGTGCAGCACATTGTTTGCTCGTTCGTCCGACGTTCATCAAAGAATTTTGCGAAAATACGGTCGACCCTATAAAGTTGGGTGTGTTTTTTTTCATTTTGGCCGATTTGTAAAATTCTCAGGATCTGTTACTAGTATATGCGCCTCTGTTACTATGTTGACTAAATTTGTTACTAAATTGTCGGTGAAATTTCGGGCGGGAAAACCAGAATGAGATGAATTTTGGGCGGGAGTCTAAGTAAAATCAAGCAGATTATCTGTTACCCAATATGTGTAAACTGTTACTAGTTATATGTTTATATGTTATTAGAATTATTATAGTTTGTGAATTAGGCTTTGTGATTAAAATCATAACCTAAACAAATATATTTTTATCTAAAACTTCGTAAATTCATATATTTTTAGTGAATATAGCGCGTTTGCAATATAAAATTTGAAAATCATAAAGTAAACTAATTACATATTAAAATTGTTATTTTGACTATGTATTCTGTTACTCGTGTTGTGTTCCCCTGTTACCTACATATCAGTTTCTGTTTTTTTCTCCTCTTCAATTGTTTCTGATCAGTGTTAAACCGTTACTGCAGGAAATCAGTAAACAACATAGGGTTTACGTTTAAGATTAATTGAAGTGTCATTAATTTTGTCGAATCATTTATGTTAGGTCGACCATCTGGATTGTAATAAACAACTAATAGTTCATATCTGCAACGTGGCGAGTAAGTAGAATCAATTTCGTAGAAGCATGATCATCCTTTCAAGAAGAGTGCTACTTGTTCTCCATACTATATACTTCAACTTCTTCAATTCCAATATAATCTCCACGAAAAATCATAACTAAACTCATATGTTGTATCTAAAACTTTGTAAATTCTTATATTTTAGTGAATGTAACGTGTTTACAATATAAAATGTGAAAATCATAAAGTAAACTAGTTACATATTAAATTGTTATTTTGACTATGTATTCTGTTACTCGTATTGTGTTCCCTTGTTACCTACATGTCAGTTTCCGTTTTTTTCTCCTCTTCAATTGTTTCTGATCAGTGTTAAATTGTTACTGCAGGAAATCAGTAAACAACATAGGGTTTACGTTTAAGATTAATTGAAGATGTCATTAATTTTATTGAATCATTTATGTTAGGTCGATCATCTGGATTATAATAAACAATTAATAGTTTATATCCGCAAAGTTTTGAGTAAGTAGAATCGATTTCTTAGGAGCATGATCATCCTTTCAAGAAGAGTGTTACTTGTTTTCCATACTATATACTTCAATTTCTTCAATGCCAACATAATCTCCACGAAAATCACAACCTAAACTAGTATATTTAATCTAAAACTTCGTAATTTTATATTTTAGTGAATGTAGCGTGTTTGCAATATAAAAATTGAAAATCGTAAAGTAAACTAAGTACATATTAAATTGTTATTTTGACTATGTATTTTGTTACTCGGGTTGTGTTCCCTTGTTACCTGCATATTATTTTCTGTTTTTTCTCCTCTTAAATTGTTTCTGATTAGTGTTAAACTGTTACTGTATGAAATTAGTAAATTAAATAGGGCTTTACCAGAATCATGCATACATTTTCAGCAATAGAAGCGAAGTTTGTTCAAAAGAAACATCTTACACATAAGTATCAGATACACATAACACCAAATTGTAACATCCTCATCGTCGCTGCTCGTGGCCGTCGCTGCTCGTCTTCAATTTCTTCGATTAATTTGGGGGTTATCGATTTGGTATTAGCGAAAAGAACTAAAAAATAAAAATTACACATAATTAAGTTAGATATTCACAGGAATTTGAATCAAGGTCATTTGAATTCTAGATCGAAAATAAATTGTTAGCCAGATTGTGGTCATTTTTGGGCAATGCAGAATGCATAGTGTTACCCAGATGCATAAATTGTTACCCAGATTGCATGAACTGTTACCTAGAATAAATAAATTGTTACCCGGAATGCATAAAGTGTTACTCGGAATGCATAAATTGTTACCCAGAATGCATAAATTGTTACTTAGCAAGCGTTTATTAGCAAAAGCTTCAATCATAGGCCGCGTCAAATTTCTTCGCCATTAACATCAATATTTTCATTGATTATTAAGACCCACGATCAATTTCACCTTATTCAGTCATTAAAGTCCAGATTTTCCCTTGTTTAAACGAGATTTTCGAATTACTTTTAATACAATATTACATTATAAACTTCAAAAAATTTCATTGATTAGTGACACCCATGGGAAATTATCATCGATTTAACCTTATTCGGTCATTAACATCGAGATTGAGCCGGCTTCTAGATCGTAAACTTTGGTCTTCGTTGAACGTGGTTTGTGCATTCATCGTTTGGAAGAGACGAATGCATAGTGTTACCCAGAATGCATAAATTGTTACCCAGTATGCATGAACTGTTACTTTTGTTCAATTATATGTTACTGTATTTGTTAAATCTGTTACTATATTGGTGACATATGTTACTTAAGTTGCACGAATTGTTACCCAGTTATCTTGTACACAAAATCTTCAATATACGTACGTCGCATCAAATTCTTCACTACCTATTTCTTAAACTCACTAATTCTAGTTTATTATTGAGACCCATTATCAAATTCACTCAATTTCGTCTTAATCGGTCATTAAAATCGATATTTGGTCCATTTATAATCTCGTTTTTTTTTTAAGTTAAGTTTCATAATTATTTCGTCTTACACTTCAAATTATTCGTTTATTATAACTACCCATGAGGAATCGAAGTCGATCCCATCTTATTTGCACCTATACAACGATATTCGTTCTGTTCTAGAGTCCTCAAAGCAGTGCTAAATCAAACGAAGAAGACGATGGCAAATAGTTGTAATTTTTAGCACATATGAAGGATAGAATTGTCATTTCTCAGCACCTGGGTCCTTAAAACTTATATTTTCGTTACTTAGGTCCTTATGTCCAAAAACAAACCATATGGGGCCTGAACTATGTCAAAACATGCATAATAGGGCCTGAACCCAAATTAACCCATTTATCTAACACCACAGCTTTTTCCTCGCCGAAGACTATGTTAAGTATTTACATTATGCAGAAAAGGTGTGGTATGGTAATTGGTCTTATATTATTTAGTATTTTTACCTTGAATATCGAGGCACATTTATTTTATGTATGCGTCTCAGTGACTTTAAAGGCTAAGATTTAAAATGTGCATAAAAGTGAAAAAATGAAAGCATAGTTACATGCCAGTTAATTATGATAAGCTTGATTTAAGCTTCGCCGTATATGTCTACTTAAAAAAGGGTTGCCTTGCCACTTTGATGAGTAACGCATTATTTCAAAAGCAGAATTTCAATCATTCCAACTCAATTTGAGTGTCATTCCTGAAAATCCATAAATCATATTAAGATACATATGGATAAATTCTATTTCACGCCGATCATAATTGTGCAAAGTCAAACGAACTTTTTATGAACATGGATCGAGCAGTCAAGATTAACTTTGCTAAGAGAAAATGACATAGCAATCAAAGGTTGTACTAGTTCAATAATTGAATACGCTGATTTATTCAATTTGTAATAATATCAATGTTGCAAAACTCGCTAGGCGCTAGTCGGGCGCCCGATAGGGGCCTAGCGCCTAGGCGGCTTAGGCGGGGAGTAGGCGGTTTTTAGGCGGAAATTAGGCGGTATACCTATTTTTCATTTATATTTTATTCTGTATATCATTACAAATATTATATGATGCATCCAAATTTATTAATATTTGTACATTTGTTCTTGACACAGAATAAATCCACCTTGTAATATTCAATTTAAGAGCATATTTTTTTATATTATTGTAGATATTTTGTATTTAATATTATATAAAATTGTATTGGGCTTTATAATCTTTAGTAAATTGATAGTTTACCATTAATACTATACCCAACCCAATAAAAGACAAGCCCAATAACTTAAGCCCAATCATTAAACTCTATGTTTTTTCTTTGCGTGCCTCATCGTCTTCTTCCCCATGTCTCAGCTAAGAAAGAAAAAACCAGAACAGAATCATCTTCTATCTTCTAACAGCTAAGGAAAAAAACCAGAACCCAATACGGCGAACCTGACTACGACTGTGAAGACTGAAGTTGCGACGGGCTGAGGCTGCGCGAAGGGCTGAGGAGCAGGCGACGAGTAATCGGACTAAACTCGGGAAAATCGCCGAGTAGGCGGCCTCAGCGCCGAGTAGGCGGATCCGGCGCCCAGAAGGGCCGATTAGGAGGTTCTCGCCTCGGCCAGGCCCGCCGAGCGCCTAGGCGGCGCCTAGGCGGCCGCCTAGAGCGAGTTTTGCAACAATGAATAATATGCATGGACCCTAACTAATTTTCTTTTGCCATTTTCAGATTTAGATAATAATTATAATATTTTTCTGACTTTAATTTTGATTGGTGGGACTCTTTGAGATGAAAGATTTCAATCTTAATTTTGGCACGCCTTATGATGTGACACTGAAATCCCACTATGAAGATTTTTTGTTGTTCAAATGATTGGTCGGTCACTAACAAACATAATTAATATTCTCTAGCAAAAACATACGTCGATGTGGTTCTTTCTCTTGTAAAATCGCTGGTTCATATGTAAATTAAAAAGTATTCAAAACCTTCTTTTGTTATATTGCTTTGGGTTTTTGTTACATAGATGCTACATTATGGAACTTGGACCCTTGGGAAAACTAAGAATGTATCTCAGACTTCATTTGAATTCATTTGCCTCCTAAACTAACTCATATCTTTTTCCTTTTTTCGTTTCAATATTTTCAGCCAAAAACTAACAATCATACCATGATAATACTGTTCTTGGGCCTCAAGCTAAAGATCTAAAACAGTTCAAGTTAGATCTCCTAAAATTTGATATGACTAAAATCAAGAAAGGAACTCAACTGTTGTTCTTGGCTTCGGCTTCTTTCCTCTCTATCAATTTGATAAAATTACCGACGATGGTTTTTCCTTCGCTGGTAATGATGCTCTCGGGATGAAACTGAACTCCCTGTATTCAGTTACAACGATCAAATCACTTTAAGGCGTAAAAGAAAAAACGATTAGTTTCCATAAAATGTGATTTTTCTGAAGTACTAGAAAAGATTTATTACCAGTAAATGTCTGTAAGTCTTGTGACGAGCGGCCATAACTAACCCATCTTCGGTCCAAGCAGTTATCTCAAGAACATCGCCTGGGGAAGTTTCCCTTTCAATCACAAGGCTATGGTACCTACCAGCAATAAAAGGGCTGGAAATAACGAAAGAGAAAAGGATAAGGTTAAGGGAAACAGAAAAGAAGTTGTAAACATGGGATTAATATATATGAAGAAAGCTGCTAATGCTTGGAGCAGATGTCTTTTGAAGGCTTGAGATTTAAGAAACATTATTAAGTTTTCAGCAAGAACTATAACAGCCCACAAGTGATCTATCGAAAGGTTCAAAAGAAGTTGGAGAAATAAAAAAAGGGACGTACTTGGATAAGCCCGCAAAAAGACCATCATCCTCGCCTTCGTTGTAATACACAAGAGAGCTTTTCCCATGCATCACTCCATAAGGAGATCGAACTATTTTCCCTGCGTAAGACGAAACATTTTTAACTCGATTTCGATAGTAAAAAAGAGAAGGTGAAATTGGCGAAAATGCACCTCCAAAGGCTTCGCCTATGCACTGCAGGCCCATGCACACGCCAAATAAAGGCACGGTAGGTCCAAGTTCAGCAACGGTTAGTAGTGAGATTCCTGAATCTTGAGGCGTGCCTTGATTTTTATTTTTTTTTGTGTGTGTGTGTGGGGGGGGATATGAGGGAGAGGAATAGAGTTAGAGGATGTAAAGAAACAACTGCTGAAAATGGATAAAGAACAAATAAATCGTTTCTTTTTTTACCAGGGCCGGGAGATATCAATATGCCTCTTGGGTTTTTCCTACACAAGACCAACGAAACGCGAAGTTATGTATTCCCAGATAAGAACGTCTGGATTTCCTTTACGAATCGAAGGAAAAGATATCAGACTTATTAAAGAAGAACTTTCTGATTCGAGTTCAGAATAGGTAAATTCTAATTACAAGTCTACTGTCGAATTGCTTAAACAACACTAACTACACACAGATCACACCGCAAAACGGTTCTTGATTCAAATGCCATTAAAACTTGAATAGCAACCATTGAGCTAATTCATCATTGATTTTTTCAGCCAACTAAACATTTCAACGAGGGGAGAACCAGAAACTCACGAAAGGTATATCAGTGCAATTGGAATAATCAATCACATTCATAACCATATCAATCTTCTTCGCTCGTAAACAATCACATATAAGGATATTGAAAGAAGGTCCAAAAGAAAAAGTGTGATTTCATACTCTTTTATCCCATCAACAGTAAGCTCGTCGTTCCTGTAAACCTCAAAATCGCAGCCAAGCTCTCCCATATACTGATAACAATTTTCCAAAAAGATAAAAAGATAAACAATGAGAATTAACAAATCCCCACTATGGCGAAAAAAAAAAATCAACAGAAATACTTACTTGGCAGAGATTATACGTAAAGCTGTCGTAATTATCAATGACGATAATCGGATTAACAGTCTTCTTCTGGGACGAATCAACGGTGGACGCGGATGAGTTCGCGGAGATAGCGAGCGGCATTTTCGGAGCTCGGCAGGCGGCGGCGCGCAGGAGAGGCGCGTGGCGGGTGGCGGTTGTGAAGGCGGGGAAACTTTGTGCATTCATCAGCGGTGGAGAAGGAGATGGCGCGAGGGGTTTTACGGTTGGGGAAACGGCGGAGAAGCTGCCCATGACGGCGGATTTGGACGGTCAGTGGACTATGCTGCGGCGGCGAGAGGTTGGCTTGGATTGATTATTAGGCATTTATTAAATAAAAAAAGGGGGTTGTTTTGTAAAAATGATCTGATTTACTAAATATTCCATTATGTCAACTTTAATCCGATTTTTCCATTAAACAAACAATTACCAACTACAATTACGAAGATAGAATATTCTATTAGATCATTGGCTTGGACCATTTGATGTTTTAATACGCCATTTATTAAGACTACTATATTTAGCACATACCAATATTTGTGCAAATATTCAATTTATTTTTGAACATTTTATATTAAGTTAAGTTATTTAAACGAAATTAATTTAAGAATAAATTTGTAATAAATTAAGATATTAAGGATAAAATTGTAATTGAGCAATTAATGACAAAATTATAAATTACAAGACCAATTTAATAATCTTTATTCACAAATCACAATACACTCGAGTATAGATGTCAAGAGCATGATTTATAGTTTCTCATATATAAATAGTATGTAATTCCAACATTTATTTTTTAAGGCTTAACTCCTTTTCTTTTTTGGTTTTTTTTCGGGAACTTTTCATCAAGCCCCGTAGAAAATTTCACTGAAGATTCAGACCTTTCAGGAATAAATTTAGTTTTAAGAACACAATTTCTGCAGTACCACTTCATTGTTTCGCAGAACCACTTCATGCAGTACCACTTTCTTGTTCTGAAATAACACAAACGATCATCCAATATCAATTCATATACATTTTATAACTTTTTAAGTTTAGGTCCTTATCCCTAAATCTTACAGAAATTGGATCCTTTAAACAATAGTTTTCTCTAACAGGGTCTCAAACCGATTTTAAAACTTTAAAGGGGGCCTGAGTTCATATATATCCATTTTTTCTCTTATATACTATTAGGGATGACATTTCATGACACCAAACTTAATACCAGGAAATTCTATATTATAATGCCATAAATGTCTTATTGAAAAATAAGCAAAAATGAACCAATACAAAATGATGTATCCATCTTTAGTCCAAAGTGAGGAAAAACAATACCAAAAACTCAAAGCCATCAATCTAAAACTCTCACCACAAACAACTCCTCAGATCAAATCATCTGCAAACTAAGCAATAAGTAGCAAATTCTATAGCAACATCTCAGCAATCTGTACAGCATTTAGAGCAGCACCCTTACGTATTTGATCGCCACAAACAAATATGTCAAGCCTATTCCAAACAAGTAACGACGCAAAAAACACTTTAGCACATATACACAGACAAGAACGAGCTAAAAGACAAGCAATAAAAGACAAGCAATATTCTTACCCGTAGTTCCCTTCCTGAGATACATCTTGTCTGATTCTTCCCACTGCAACATCGTTTTTGCTGGAAACGTCTAAGGGGGTCGGGAAATAGTTGGCTTCACGGTCGTCGATCACCACTACGCCTTGTGCTTTCCTCAGAATCTCCTTTGCTGAAACCTAAAAACGAAGGATATTCACACACACACACACATATAGTCTACGTTTTAACTGTCTATAAAGAATAGGGACACTTTCAGATTAATCAGTATTTCACCTCATCCAAAGGTGTCTCAAATTGAAGATTGACGCTCTCAGCATGAGCACGCATGACGGGCACTCTTATACAGGTGGCCGTAACTTTCACATCCATATCATTCTACAGACAATAAGTGAAAAAAACACAACTTTCACGACATGGACTACTTTCAACTATGAAATCGAGAACGCAGGCAAACATTTACCCATATCTTTCTCGTCTCTTTAACCAGTTTCATCTCCTCTTCGTTGTACCCATTGGGGAGGACAGGGGCGTTATGAGAGAATAAATTAAAAGCATACTGTGCACAGATGGAATCCATCAATCAAAACAAAGAGTAGATATCGAACTTCAAATAAATTTCAAAGGTAGCCCATGAATATAGACCTGCTGCTTGAAGATATTACAAGTAGGCTTCTTCCCTTGGAGCACCTGCAAGAGAAGACATCGTTTTCACACAAAACACTAGAGAAAAACAAGGTGGATACGAAGGAGATGAAATATTACCTCACGAGTTTGCAGTTCAAGTTCTTCCATTGCAGCAGCACCTGCACCACTAGCTGCTTGGTACGTACTTACAACCATTCTTTTCACCTACTCAGACGTAAACAAATCACGAAATGATAATTCTAAAGAAGAAAATTGAATTTTCGTTTCTCACTTTAGCACGACGATGCAACGGAGTAGCAGCCATCAAACAGATAATCGTCGAGCAATTCGGGTTAGCAATCAGCTTCCCCTTACCACCCTTCTTCACCTTGATCCCCGCCATAGCTTCGGGATTCACTTCGGGTATCACCAAAGGCACGTTCTCGTCCATACGAAACGCCGAGCTATTGTCCACCACAATCGCACCTTTCTCCGCAGCAATTGGCCCGTATTTCTTGCTTATGCTTCCTCCGGCGCTAAACAGAGCGATATCGACGTCGTCGAAGCTATTTTCAGTTAATTCTTCGATGACGTATTCTCTGTTCTCGAACTTTTGGGTTTTGCCCGCAGATCGTTTCGACGCGAGGAGCTTCAGCGATCGGTATGGGAAATTGCGGTCGGAGAGGACGGAGAGGAACTCCTGACCGACGGCTCCGGTGACTCCGACGACGGCAACGGAGGGACCATTCTCGGTCAGTGAGGCTCGGACGGTGAGATTGGGAGCTGCGGAGACGCGTTTGGGGAAACGTCGAGAGACGGCGGTACTGGCTCTGAGCAACGGGGCGGCTAGGTGCTGGCGGTGGACAGGGAGTGCGGTGGACTGCATTGTGCGGCGGCGGCGGCGGCGGCGGAAAAGTAGTGGCGGCGAATTGGTAGGGTTTTATCGTCCAAGTTGTAAAAATAGAAGTTTGAGATTGAGAATCCAATTTAACGCTTCACATCACATGGCATTGGTAGCAAAATTGACGTCGGAAATGATTTCCGTTAATAAACTAAAGAAAAGCAAAAACAAAATTAAAATTCCTAAACTAATGGCACAATAGTCTTTTTAGCAAAGCTGATGCTTAACTGCAATAAAAGCGCTTATTTGGTCCTTGATAGGAGGAGTTAGTTGATACATATTTATGATAGGGATTTAACTGAAATTCTCTCATAAATTATTTCAAGACATATTACACTTAAAAACCAAAGGAATAAACAACTGTTAATTTAGTGCCCTATCAACAAAAATTTATCTATAGCCACGTTGTAGAACAAAGTTTTTGCACATAGCTATCTCTTTAGTTGATAGTACCACTTTCCGGTCGTTTATGTATCATATCACGTGTTTATGTGTTACCTAGTTCCAAATATATTGTATGATATTCAAGCATATATGATGTACCTTCGGCGAAGCAAATAACTATGTATATAAAGTTAATCCTATAAGGTAATTCTACATAAAAAATTCAGGGGAGTGATTTGATTTGATTTTATTGGGTTAGGTAATGTCTTCCCTTATTTCAATTCGAACGCGATTTTTTTTTAATGAAATTTACTTCAACTATTTATGATATTAAAAATTTAAGGTGAATATATAGAAAAATACCCAATCGTATAAAAAATTTGCAAGTCAGTACCCATGTCAGAAAATTGTTTAGATAAGTATCCGTTCGACTGTGCGTACCATTTTTCCAGTCTGAAGTACGTTTTTATATGTGTATTGCGTACCACATTACGCATCTATATGGTACCCATATATGATACCTATATACGTTCCATACGGTACCTTGCGGCAAACTATATGGTGGTACCATTTTCTAGTTGTATTACGTACTACAATACGTTTCTCTATGGTACCTAAATGTGTGATATGATGTACTTGCGGCGGGCAGGTACCAATGTGCAAAGTTTTATTCTGCTAGGTACCTGCATATAAAAAAATACCGACAGGGTACTAATTTGCTAATTTTTTATATTAATGAGTATTTTTATGCAAATCCCCAATATAATTTTTTATATTAATGGGTATTTTTATGTAAAATCCCCAAAATTTAATATGTATCAGTAGTCGAACCTTTATGATTGTCTTTCTTAATTCGATTGTTTGCATGTCTTCGTTTTAGTCGGAGCTTTGCAGATGAAAAATTAAAAGGATAACTAACACATCAAAATAAATCGCTCGAAAGCAATAGATAAGGTTTTCAAAGATTTAGCGTCAATCAAAGAATAGCCATGTCACACAGGTATATGTATATGTATACATTCAAGTCTTTCATCTGGCAAAATGTAGAAGAATGTGAAAAACATGTATGAAAAGAAAAAATGACCATAGTGTAGTGTTAGTGATGATATATCATTAATTTACTTACCTATTCCATGCAACTGCATCAATGTCGTCGCGCGCCGACTTGTACAATTCCAGCCTCTTAGCAAGTTGCTCCCTCTTCGCCATTAACGATGGATCTTCATCCAACATTCTACCGAGTTGCTCTTTCTACACAAATCATAGTAACAAAGATATCAAGTCTCGTGAAATTTAGGAAAAAATAAAAGGGAATAACATACCTCTTTCCTCCCAATTTGAGCGTAGAATTGGTTGAGAAGCGATCTCTTAGCCTCGCGAACTTGGCAGTGAACGACGGCCTTTGGAATACTATTCTTCAAGGTGTCGCAGACCATTTGAATATACGAAGTCACGTTCGAACCTGTTAATCAGGAAAGAGGTGCATTGGTCGTTCAACTAGAAAACAATAATGGTTTAAAACGCAACAAATTTTCTTTTTTACCGATCCTCCTAAAATGATTGTCCGTGTAGCGATCTGCGTTTGGAGCTGCCTGGTTTGCATTTTTTTCGGGCTCCATGTTGAGTTTCCTGAAGAAATCTACCGTGAGGTAAGCAGACTCCATCTCCACCAGGCGCAGAACTGTCTTACGACTTTCGTCGCGAAATTTCTCCAGCGAATCATTTGCTGCTGCTGCTATGTCGGATTGAAGAGTTGGAAATCGCTTCAATTCCTATTTCGAAAAAAAAATATAATAAAATCAACTCCCATCCTTTGTATAAATTTCGAATATTGAATGTTGGCGCATATCAAGTCATCAAGCAATGCATATCATTCATGTCTATAATATCCAACTCCTAAGCTTAGTTTGATTAAGACCTCCACCTTTTTTATTGCATTATGTAACTCAGTGCGCATTAGAAATCTTAAATGCCTGGAAACTGTTTCTTTTAGCAGGAAATACTTACCTCGGTTTCTGCGATGGATTTCCTCACGAGTTCTTTGAGAACAAAGTGCACCTGCGGAGAGTAAACACGGAGCGTAAGGATCAGTTTCAAAGGCATTGCCAAACGAACAGAAATTTGTGATTCGAGAGGGCGATTTTCTCTTTCCATGAAAAGAATAACAAAAGCCTTAACACCATGACCCTCAAAATTAGTGTGCATGTGTGATCGTACATTCTCACGTCCAACGTAGATTACTAAAAGAATCGTACCGCGTCAACTGAAGCTTCAGCAGGGCCCTTGAAATAACCTAGTGATCCATCGATCAATCTCCTGTATCCTTGTTCAGGTGCAATCAAGTGAGGCTGATACCCATCGGCTTCAGAGATAACTTTTCTAACATTGTTCTGCGAGAGATGTCGATCCATTGGAAGCTTCTTGAGAGCAGCGGGTAATTGGTGGTCAAAGACGCCATATATCTTGTTTCCACCTGGCCTCCTGTGAAGTTAATGAACTCAAAACATGAATATGAAAAGAACATCAAAATGTGCATGAAGACAGTACAGAGAAGCATATCTTTCCTATCTATTTCAAATTAGTAAAAAGATGCCATTTTTTGAAAAAGCTAATGTCTGTCGAGGTTCGTGGCTAGTAATGCTTATGAAATTTCTTCAAGTTTATCTATAAGCTATCTCGAAGAATTTACCCTCCATCGAGATGTTCTTTAAATACACGGTCAAATGCACGGCACATTTCCAAGATAGTGTACAATTGTGCCTGCGGATAATGATAGAAATACTTCAGCATTAAAGGGGTCTAATTTCAACATCAAGTTTAGGTGGTCTCAATACTCACCCCACCATCCACAGCAATGGGCCTTCCGATTCGATCCAACTCAGCATTGATCTCATCAATAGTCTTGTTTATTAAGGCAATGATGCTGGGAATACGCTGTCTAATCACCAACTCCAGATGCTAATATATATATATATATATATATATATATGCATGTGTGTGTGTATGCAGGTATGTCCAAAAAAGTAATATAATTAGTTTAGGAGGACAGGAAAATTTATTTCTAAAACGAAGAAAAATATAGTTCGGTTTTTCAAATACCTCAGACAGAAGTTTTGCTAGATACTCGGCACCCATTTTATGAGCAAGGTGCCCGTACTCTGGGCTGGTCTCAAAGTATTCCTTCTCCTTTTGGCGAGCATTGATCATGTTAACATTCTTATTGATATCAGCTTGAGATCTATTCACTATTCCAACCCATGGATGCTGGAGCCTGTATGACCTTCCTTCAAGCACCTTAAAGAGAGATAAATATAAAGGTACAGATCAGGATGAGGCGATGAGCCAATAAACTGATTATATAGAAAGTGGCTCATAAAATAAATTCTGCCTGATATTAAACTATTAGCAGTAGTCAACTGATGAAAAGAAGTAAAGGTCCATACATCAAGAGCATTGGTTCCTTTATCCATCAAATCAAGCTTAGTCAACACTCCAAAGGTCCTTTCACCTGAAATTTTGTAAAGAAGATTCTTTAATGTTCTTCTGTAATGTTCTTCTGATACAAAAAAGTGAAGAGAAGCCATACAAAGATCAAGCACAGGTGCAAATAGAGGAGAGTAATTAGCAAATATAAATGTCACCTGTTGGATCAACTTCTCTTGCAAGCTTAATAGCATCAGAAGTGGCTATATCTTGATTAGCAGGGGAGATCGCTAAGATAATGCAATTAGGCTACAAATTGAAAACTCTGTTCAGAAAACAATTGACATTCTAACATAGAGAATCTAGAAGACCCAACAATTGTCACCTTTTCAACATAAGATCGAACCATCATTTCAATATCTTCAACTATGCTATCTGGCTGTCCCTCTGCAAGAAATAAATTTGCTCTGATTTTCTTTCAAATTCATGAGATGTCTAGTTGTCTACTAGTGTAGGAATAGATGAAGTCAGGGTGGAATGCTTACCAACAGCTACCTTCGTCAGCCCAGGAAGATCGATGAGTGTCAAGTTGACAACTGCAAGGATGGCGATGCGATGATAGAGATTATTAAGAGAAGGCGAAATAACAATCTTATTTTCGAAGTTCTTCAGAAAATGAAAGATGCAAGTTGAAAATAGTTACTAGGAGACGTAACAAACCATGAGGAGAGTAAATGCTCAAATGAATAGGAACATTAGATATCTGCTTTGTCTTCCCTGTTATGCGATCTGTCTCATCTGCTATCTCTTTACGGACAGCAGCTGCAGCATCCAAAAATTCCAATCAACAAACAATAATTCAAATATAACCAGAAGCAATTTCAACAAATGGTGATGATAAAGTTTACTATGCAATTGATGTCAGGAACTTTAAGGAAAACAATTGTGATGCAGAGTTTTCTGAGGGTCTCCACGAAGTTTCTAAATTTTACGAGAAAAAGTTTGTCGATATTTCATTCCTGAGTAAAAAGTAGTCTTAAGTATTGACTTTGAACTCACCAAAATCAGCAAATCTTTTCTTCGGGGCATGTAAAAACTCTGCATACTCCGTTCCACCGTCTGTTTTGTGGAGTTGCAACACCAATGGTCTCCTTGTCACGATCCCTTAATAACAACAAAGAACAATTACATTTCCAGAGCTAATATTAAGCACAAAACGAATTGAAAATATATTTTTTTCCCAGAATTGATTCACAAAGCTGCGTTGAGTAAATTGACAGGGTATAGTTTAACAAGCCCGTCAGAGCTTCAAAACTCAAGTCTTCCTACAGTCCAATAAGGAATGGTGAACAATCCACAAGTATATTCAACATTAGCAATTTTTCAAACGAAGTACTTCAAAAATAAATTAGAGATCACTGTAGAAACGCATTAACAACCCAAAACGATCTACAACATTAATTGTGCCTCACAAGCTCAATCTCCATTTTTAACCCATAGTTCCCAAAAATGTTATAAGCTTCTAAAAAACACAACAGCTGCTTATGACGTGGAACTTGCCTACAATTAGATAACTTACAAGCAGAAGATTGCAATCGAAATACGAGAAGCTCTAAGATCCACATTCAACGAAATGTAAAAGAAAAAGGAAATAAAAAGGAGAAGCAACATCAATTACCAGATCCACGAGGCAAAAAGTCTCTGCCAACTACGCTCTCCAGCACCGATGATTTTCCAGAACTCTACGGGGATCATCGCCAATCAGAACATACGAAATAATTCACCTATCGATCAGATCGCAAAGTAAATATTATCTAAATAAGAATCCGATCCTGACCTGACCACCGACGACGGCAACTGTGGGAAGAGCCTCCCAAAGAGACAAGCCTTCGCCGCCGTGATCGCCTAAAACGGTGCATGCTCTCTGTATTTTGTTCACCAAGCCGATCAGATTCTGCATTGTCGCCATCCTTCCTCTACTCAACGGCGGCGAGATCCGATCTGATGGGAATATGGTTGAGCTGAGGAAGCTTGCGTTGGACGTGGTAAATGAAGTGTTTGTGTGTGTGAGAGAAAGAGATGGAGATTCTTGTGGAGGTTTTAACTAATTAAATAAATATTTATCAACTTTCAATAAACAATTAAATATAATTAACTAGTTTTTTACGAATGCAATGGACGGATTAGCAATATATAATTATCATATGTTAACTAAAATCCCCTTAATAAAATTATTACATTTATGTTTGATAGTGTATACTTATTGATTTTTTATTCGATTGATTTTTTAAGTTAAGATACACTTGACAACATATATGAGAGTATCTATAATTATAAAAGATATAATTAGGCTCAATTATTTTGTTAGTCCAGTAAGGGTGTGACATTACAGCGACCACTAATTTAGGGGTGGCATTATAGAGAAAATAAGTTTTAAAATCGTGCAATTTATGAACATTATACCGATTTTTCCCCAAAAAACATCACGTGCCACGCATGTGACCGATTTTTATACCGAAAAACGGACGTGGCGTCGGATCGATGACATGCCCGCTTTACAGAAATGCCACATCATTAAAATAATCCGACTTGGTGCCATGTCAGAAATAATTTAAAAGACGTGACGCCGGAAACTGACGTGGCGCGAGATGCTTTTTTTTTAAAATAATTTCTGACATGATGCCAAGTTGGATTATTTTAATGACGTGGCATTTCTGTGAAACGGGCATGTCATCGGTCCAACGCCACTTCAGTTTTCCGGGATAAAAATAGGTCACGTGCGTGACACGTGATGTATTTTGGGGAAAAATCAGGTATAATGTTTATAAATTGCACAATTTTAAAATTTATTATTATTTCTATAATGCCACACCATAAATTAACAGTCCCATAATGCCGCATCCCCTAAGTTCGGGACCAAAAAATAATTAAGCCTTATTAATTAATTGATTCTATCTTCAACCGCAATAATGAAGTGTTTAGGGTTGTGAGCACTTTTTAATACATAATTTATTGTTTAAAATGGATTACTTTTGGTTATTTTGTCAACACATACATGCCTATAAATTTCAATTTTATTATCTCTCATTCTTCCATTTGATTTTTAATATAATTATTTATTCGAACTATCCAATATGCAATTTACAAAGGATGCGACACCGGAGAGATTCTAATATATGTCCTTTTCTTTGCTACCACACAAAGGTTTGCTATTATATTTTTATTGCACCTTTTTTGGCTTTTATGTGTATAAATCTACAGATATGCACACATTAAATATTGATGACAATCCACAACTTCACAAAAAAGAGTTCTAATCCCAAATTATTATATATATATATATATATAATATATATATATATTTGCCCATTACCGACCGTTTATGCAACTTAGAAGAAAAGAACATTTTCTTTGACAATCACTCGTCAATATGAAATTCATAGTTGATGCAAAAATTGGGGCTATTTTCTTCATGACGGTGCTACTCATCGATGGTTCTTTATTTTATCTGTTTTTACTAATTAAGAGTTGTATGCAAAGCATGATATTTTATATTAATTGTTTTTGCAGGTTTGATGGGTGTAGAAGCCTCTGATAATGATGAAAATAGTAGTAGTAAAACAAAATTGTGTATGTATAAGAGTAAGAAATTTTGGGGAATATGCATTTTGGGAAACGTATGTTACATGTAAGAAAGAAGGGTTCGAGGATGGTGGACAATGCCATGGCATACGTCGTAGGTGTTATTGCTTAAGTCCATGCTAATTATTTTAATTAATGAATGATCATATTATGTAAAATCAGTCGTTGTTATTGCATTTCCAATTAACAACTATTTACTATATGATAAAAGATTCTTGCCACACTAAAAAAGCCGATAATGTTGCAAGTGTGCAACTTTTTTTCTCATATTTCAAGAATGCTAATTTTTAGGGGTTTGTATTGTATTGTAGGTTTGATTTGATTTGCCCCGGATAAGGATCCTCTATCCCACGAGTATATCCCATTTTTAGAATATTATAAGATAATAATTATGAATATCGAAAATTATAATATATGGATATCAATTTGGTTGTAACGGAGCAAAGTATAAATTAGATATGTTTATTAGATTATCATATAAATCAAATGAAATTGTTAGGTGAGCATGATATAATTGAATATTCAAAGAAGAGGAGCACACTAATGAGAAGAAAATGGAGGCCACGTGAATGCTTTTTGTCTTTGCTTTTCATTTCGGCTTTGTTGTTCACGTGGGATGCCGACCAAGTCTTAAGTCTAATACAACAGCATTTATTTTCTTCATTTTACACGAACGAAGGTGCCTTGTTCACATGAAGAGGTTGAAGATCCATCGCCTATAAATAGGCTTGGTACAAGGCAGAAGAAAAATGCCTCAGGTCATAAAACACCACCACAACATCAGATCTTCTTCTACTCTGATTATTTTCTGTAGCCTACTCCTTATATTGTTGTAGCTGTTTTTATATCACGTCAGTGTAGGTGTTTGTAATCTCTCCACATAATAAAGAAGTTCTACCCTCCGGCCCGTGGACGTAGGTCATTCTGACCGAACCACGTAAATCTCGTGTCACTGTCCAAATTTATTTTTCGTCTCGTTTATTTATTATCGTCATTTTTGGGCAAAATAATTATCGGGGATTTCCGCACATCCTAACAAATTTGGTATCAGAGCCAAACCTGATTTATTTTTTAGCCACCATGACGATAACAAAAATGTCAATTGAAAAGTTCGACAGAAATGTCAACTTTGCAATGTGGAGTCTCAAGATGGAGGCCATACTAATTCAAGACGGTTGTGAGGTGGCGCTTGAAGGCGTAAAGAATAAACCAACCGAAATGAAGGACGATCAATTTAATGAATTGGACAAGAAAGCCAGATCGGCTATTATATTAAATCTCTCTTACAAGGTTTTACAAGAAGTTGCCACGGAGACGACGGCCATGGGTATGTGGGATGCGCTAAAAGCGATCTACATGAAGAAGACTAAGGAGAATCGGCTTTATTTAAAGCAGAAGCTTTATAGTATGAAAATGGTGGAAGATACTTCTATACTCTCGCATCTCGATAAATTCGATTCTATCATTATTGATTTGGCGAACGTAGAAGTAAAAGTGACGGACGAAGATCATGCCATAATATTGTTGTGTTCCCTTCCCTCGTCTTTAAAGCATTTTCGTGACACTATAATATATGGGAAAGATACGATATCATATTCTAGTGTCAAATCTGCGTTGCAATCGAAAGAGTAGATAGACAGGACATTACTGGAGAAAGTGGTAGCCAGACAGAAGGCTTGTTTGCACGGGGAAGACCAGAACGTAGAGACGCTGAAAATAGCAGATCTAACGAAAGGTCGAAATCCAGGTACAGAAATAAAGTCTGTAATTTTTGCAAGAAAAAGGGTCACATCAAAGCTGATTGTTTTAAATTAAAAAATAAGGAGAAAAATAATCAGCAATTTAATAAACCCGCCGAAGCTAGGTTAGATGCTGATGAGAGCGATGGAACTATTTTTGTAGCAACTGCAAATATTGTTAGGTCTGATAATGAGTGGATCTTAGATTCGGGTTGTTCTTACCACATAAGTCGGAGTCGGGATTGTTTTTCCACATATGAAAACTTTGATGGTGGATATATCTTAATGGAAAATGATGCTCCGTGTAAAGTTGTTGGTAAAGGCACAGTTAGGATCAAGATGTTCGACGGAATCATCCGAACGCTCCCAGAAGTCAGACATGTTCCAGATATGAAGAGAAATCTTATCTCTTTAGGCACACTTGAATCTCAAGGGTGCAGGTTCTCAGGTGAAGGTGGAGTTTTAAAGATTGCCAGAGGTGCCCTTGTCATGATTAGGGATGTCAACGGGGCGGGACGGGGGCGGGGATTAGGTCCCCATCCCCGTCCCCGCGTCTACGGGGAATCCCCATCCCCGTCCGCGCGAACTTAACGGGGAAAAAATCGTCACCATCCCCGTCCCCGCCGGGTCCCCGCCCCCGCGGGGATTCCCCGTCCCCACGATTTTTTTTTTAAAAAAATATGTTTTGATTATAATATAAATTGTATATATTATTTATATTATATATTAAATAATATTTATATTATAATAATATAAAATGGGTAAAAAATATTTTTTTTAAACAATAATAATATAAACTATGTATTAAAAATATTATTGAGATATATAATTTAAGATATAAATTTTTTTATTAAATAATACTAATGGCGGGGAACGGGGCGGGGATCCCCGCGGGGCGGGGAGTATGATCCCCGTCCCCGCCCCGTCCCCGCCTACGAGGACAAAAAATTCCCCATCCCCACCCCGCGAGGACGGGGAATTCCCGCCCCATTGACAAGCCTAATCGTGATGAAAGCTTGCAGGTCTGGAAATTTATATATTTTGCAGGGAACTACTGTTACAGGTTCCGCTGCAATTTCGACATCCCCGGAGGTTGATACCACGAGATTATGGCATATGCGACTTGGACATATGGGAGAAAAAGGCTTGACGATTTTAAGCAAGCGGGGCCTACTTTGCGGTCAAAGTACTTGTAAGATGGACTTTTGCGAACACTGTATTTTTTGGAAGCAGAAACGAGTCAGCTTCAATTCGCCAGCTGTTCACAGGACGAAAGGTACTTTGGACTATATTCATTCTGATGTATGGGGTCCTTCCCTTGTTCCGTCCAAAGGTGGTGCAAGATATATGTTGACTTTCATTGATGATTTTTCAAGGAAAGTCTGGGTCTATTTTCTTAAACAGAAAAGTGATGTTTTCCTAACATTTAAACAATGGAAAGCTTTGATTGAAAAGCAGACAGGAAAACAGATCAAGCGGTTGCGGACAGATAATGGCTTAGAATTTTGCGGAAGCGAGTTCAATGAGTTCTGCAAAAATGAAGGAATTGCTCGACATCACACTGTTCGAATGACGCCTCAACAAAATGGTGTTGTTGAGCGCATGAACCGGACGCTTTTAGAGAGTGCTCGATGTATGATCTCCAACGCTGGGTTGACAAATGATTTTTGGGCTGAAGCTATCGCCGCAGCATGTTATATTGTCAACCGTTCACCGTGTTCACCGATCAATTTCAAGACTCCTGAAGAAGTATGGTCAGGTACTCCTGCTGATTACTCCAACTTAAGAATATTTGGGTGCCCAGCTTATATGCACGTAAACGAGGGAAAGTTAGAGCCTAGAGCTAAAAAGTGTATTTTCCTCGGTTACGCTTCAGGGGTGAAAGGATATAGACTATATAATCCTGATCCCAAGTCACCCAAATTTATAATTAGCAGAGATGTTACCTTTGACGAGTCTTCTATGTTACATCGTTCAAAAGAGTCTACTAATTCTTCTAATGAAGAGAAGAAGGATAGTGTACACAGCGAGGTGGAGCTCGAGATCAACAAAGCTTCAGATGATCCTGCTACGAGTTCAACAGATCAAGAGGATGAGCCAGAACCTGATTCAGATCATGTTGAAGATGAAAGCACCGAGCAGGAATATTCTATAGCCAGAGATAGGGAGAGACGAGAGATTCGACTACCACAGCGGTACGTAAATTTAGTTTCGTACGCTTTATCAGTGGCGCAAGAAACAGGTGGAGGCGGCGAACCTTCTACCTATTCGGAGGCAATTTGCGATGCTAATTCTGATAAGTGGCTGGTAGCGATGAATGAAGAAATGGAGTCTCTGCACAAGAATGGTACATGGATTCTTGTGCCGCCGCCAAAGAAAAAGAAAATAGTCGGATGTAAGTGGGTCTTCAAGAAGAAAGAAGGTTTATCTGGTTCTAACGATGCAAGGTATAAGGCACGATTAGTCGCGAAAGGCTATAGTCAGGTACAAGGTGTTGATTTTAATGACGTATTCTCACCTGTTGTTAGACATGGCTCTATTCGTGTATTGCTTGCATTCGTTGCCATGTATGATTTGGAGTTAGAACAGCTTGACGTCAAGACGGCGTTCCTACATGGCGATTTAGATGAACAGATTTATATGAAGCAACCCGAAGGCTTCATAGTTGAAGGCAAGGAAGACCAAGTTTGTCTATGGCACGAGTTCCTTACTCGAGTGCAGTCGGCAGTATTATGTATGCAATGGTATGTACACGTCCTGATATTTCACAGGCTGTTAGTGTTGTTAGCAGGTATATGGCTAACCCAGGGAAAGAACATTGGCAAGCAGTGAAGTGGATTCTCAGATACTTGAAGGGTACTCTAAGCTTTTGTTTGGAGTTTGGCAGAAACAGTGATACTCTCTTGGGCTTCGTCGATTCAGACTACGCAGGTGATCTCGATAAACGACGATCTCTTACTGGTTATGTATTTTCTATTGGAAGTTGTGCAGTTAGCTGGAAAGCAGCTCTACAGCATGTAGTGGCGTTGTCTACTACTGAAGCAGAATACATGGCGATTACTGATGCGATCAAAGAAGCTTTGTGGTTGAAAGGGTTATTCAGCGAATTAACTCAGAATCAGGGAGTTATTACTATTTTCTGTGATAGTCAAAGTGCAATTTATTTGACTAAGGATCAGATGTATCACGAAAGGACTAAGCATATTGATGTCAAGTATCATTTTATTCGTGATATCATTGCAGATAAGAAGGTGTTTATCAAGAAGATTAACACGAAGGATAATCCTGCGGATTTGTTTACGAAAGCTCTTCCAGTTTCCAAGTTCAAGCATTGCTTGGACTTGGTGGGTGTTTTAAAGTTGGTGAACTAGCCCATCGGGGCGGCTATGGACGGAGGGAGACAGAGATAGTGACTAATGGTGTTACTAATTAAGGCGGAGTAATTTTCGAAATCAAGCTCAAGGTGGAGATTTGTTAGGTGAGCATGATATAATTGAATATTCAAAGAAGAGGAGCACACTAATGAGAAGAAAATGGAGGCCACGTGAATGCTTTTGTCTTTGCTTTTCATTTCGGCTTTGTTGTTCACGTGGGATGCCGACCAAGTCTTAAGTCTAATACAGCAGCATTTATTTTCTTCATTTTACACGAACGGAGCTGCCTTGTTCACATGAAGAGGTTGAAGATCCATCGCCTATAAATAGGCTTGGTACAAGGCAGAAGAAAAATGCCTCAGGACATAAAACACCACCACAACATCAGATCTTCTTCTACTCTGATTATTTTCTGTAGCCTACTCCTTATATTGTTGTAGCTGCTTTTATATCACGTCAGTGTACGTGTTTGTAATCTCTTCACATAATAAAGAAGTTCTACCCTCCGGCCCGTGGACGTATGTCATTCTGACCGAACCACGTAAATCTCGTGTCACTGTCCAAATTTATTTTTCGTCTCGTTTATTTATTATCGTCATTTTTGGGCAAAATAATTATCGGGGATTTCCGCACATCATAACAGAAATAATGATGATTTCTTAACCCTTGAATTTGACACTTTGTCAAATATCTGCGGTGTGAGACAAAAAGTGAGACCGACAATCTCGTTCCATTTGGCTATTTATTTTGTATAAAAATTTTTCAAAGAGGGTTATTTAATGGGCTCGATGATTGGGCCTATTGTTGAGCTGGCAATTAAAATAGAGAGCCAATTGGGCCTTATGATGTGGACAGACAGGCTAAAATGGTTCATTCATGCATTAATTAGACCAGCAATATTAAATATATAGGCAAACTAAATATTTTACAAAAGGAAAATGTGAAATGATTTTCTAAATAAATATGAGCTTCATTCTGTCATTTCTAAAGTCCACGTATAACTGACTCCAAAACAAAATGAATCCACATGTGCTGAATATCAAAATTGAATTTTTGACTTGAGAGTTGAACCAGGATTCTTCTTCCTAGGGTACTATATGTATTTGCCAAGTTGGATTTGGAGTTCGTAATGTGACTCAAAGTTGACCCGAGTAGAAATGGAATTCAAGTATAAATCATTTTTATATGAAATTAAAATAGTTTTATTTCGCAAGTTGAAGAATGAAAAATTATTGGGCTTGCATGCAAGAGATTGTCTCTCTACTCTCTAGGACAAGAATCAAATTTATTTTTTCAAATTTGAACATCCATGTTGTATATTATATAAGTAAACTACCCAAAACAAGAATTTAGACACCAATTAGGAAAAAACAAATAAAAGTAACAATTTAATCAAATATGTAAGTCCAAGAGACTGTCGACGGGGACCCTAAATTGACCGGTCTCATTACATGCAACTTTTATTTAATTGCACTAAAACGATCACTTCATTGTCTTTTAATTATATAATATATATATATATATATATTCAATATATAACAATGAGAGGTGTATAACCTCAAATTAATTTGTAAATCATTCATATTACTATTTTTTACCATTCATTTTCATTTTATTCCAATTATATCCACACAAATTATTTTTTTTTACATGCTTCAAAAAATACATATTTTAAAATTGATATTAGGATTCCATGTAAAATTACTCTTAAATTATTGTGGGCACTATAGGGTAGGGTGTGCTTAAAGAGAAGTAAATATATTGAGTGCCATGCCAAATGTTGCCGTACCAAGAAGAAACGTGTAATTGTAATGCTTCTATTATATAATAATCCATACTAAAACAAATTGCGACGTGACAATGAATCAGCATATGACTTCACGTCTTCAACATATAGTATTTAATTTATTGAATGCACCTAACTTATTTAATCACGGGCGTAACGACTAAATAAAACAAAGTGTTTAATCGACGAAAATACTTTAGCTTTCAGCACGCACGTGTATTGACTACTCAAGCAGTAGTTACGATCAAACTTAACATGCAATATTAACTATTTTCAGTAATAATTTGATAATTGTGACAACTTAGTTTGGACATAAAAGTATTCTTGGATTACTGAGGTTTCTTTATTACACAATGGAATGGATCCATACCATAGCGGATCTTGTTTCAGTTCATTTTTCACTTATAAGATTGACCTCGTTATGAAACATGTGATGTATTAAAAGGTTACGTAATATGTATATTATATATATATATATATATATATATATATATATTTGATATAAAAACATATATATGCGCTTTTGTGGGTTGATATATATTTAGTTAGAGTAGTCTACATAATGGTGCAGCTGCAGTGACAGTTTCACATAACGGTCAAACCGTACATATTTTTATTTATTTATTTATTTTATTTCGTTCTTTAGCTAGTCAACGACCAGCACTATTTTTTTGAATCAAAACTTCAATATCTGAACATTATAATTAAAAAATTAAGTAATCCAAAAGAGGAATTAAACTTGAGTTGGAGTGACAAGAAAAGGAATCTCAATAATGTGCCTCAATATATTTATAAAAAAAGTCCGAGATGAGATAAGCTCGATCTATTGAGGATAGTGTGCAGTTTGATTTTCATCCGCATCATAAAGTGAAAATTCTAACACTGAGCCAAATAATATAATTTTTTTTTTTATCATATTTTCTTGCATAGATGATTGATGTTTTCTACTTGAAAGAAACATCAAGGAAACTTTCCAAAGGTAGACCACAATTTGGACTTTTTTCGCACGAGACGTTGACGCGTCTACCTTCAATTCATATATTTATTTGTTTACTTATTGACCCCTATCGCACTTATTGATGTGTACACTCATTCAAAAACAAATACTTGCACCCAAAAACAAAAAAAAAAAAAAAAAAATTAATAGAAATAAATAATAATTATTATATGAAGCACACACAACGCCCGCCTTTTCTTGCTTCTTCCCTGTTTTGAATTTTATATTATATGCCCGGTCTCATTCGGTTCCTTGTGTTTGCATACATATATTTCTATATTCATATCTATATATATTATATATACGTACATTCATAACATAATGCATTTCTATTGTTTGCTTGACTAGCATATTCAAGGCAGCAAAAGAACATTTATTTTAGTTCTCTAATAAATAATGGTGAGTATGATTGCTAGAACAGGGAGGCATTTGCAGAGATACAACGCAGATAATAGTAGGCTCGTCGTTGGGTAAATTTTGATTTATTTTTTTCGTTTATTTTCCCACGTAATTTAGTTAACATATGTTATATAGAAGCTGTTGTAATCTTATGTGTAGATGTATTCCTTATCGATATAAAGATGGCCGTTATTGCGGCAATGAAGACGAGGTTGAAGTTCTTGTAATTAGCTCAAGAAAAGGCCATGCAATGATGTTTCCAAAGGTGAGTGTATTGTAATAATTAAAGGCATATATAGGAATATACGTAATTTAATTGTAATGAGTTTTTTAACTGATAATTTATAGGGAGGTTGGGAACTCGATGAAACCCTAGAAGAAGCAGCTTCTCGTGAGTCTTTAGAGGAGGCTGGTGTTCTTGGAAAGGTTGAGGTATGTAATATATATAAATATATATACACATATGTTTTAGAAAATTAATTTCAATTTAGTAACGTTACAAGTCTTGGAAAAATATATAAATATATATACACATTATGTTTTACAAATTAATTTCAATTTAGTAACGTTATCAGTCTGGCAAAAGATATATATGTCTCGAGCGTACCCTTTTAGCCAAATTATTATTCAACCAAAGATCAAACACAATTTTGATATTATCCATCCTCGTCCATCAGAAGGCTCGTCACATAGCCTTCTTTTTTTTTTTCATCTCTCTACGAAATATATTTTGTATATTTCTTCTTCAAAATCTCCCATGTATACGTTCGGTATATATTACATATTTTATATGTAAATCAAGGCATTATTGCAAAAATTAACCAACAAATTTATCTATGTTGGTTTAGCTAGTCTCCATTAGATTTAGTCATTGATGGACATGGAATTTATTTTATTTATATTTTATGCAGTGTGAGTTAGGTAGATGGAGATTTAAGAGTAAAAGCCATGAGTTATATCGTGACGGCTGTATGTTTCCTTTGCTTGTAACTCAACAACTTGAGCTTTGGCCAGAGGTTTCTTTTCGTAGAAGAAAATGGGTGAGTAATTATTTGATTCATTTTAGTTATTATTTCGTAGACGAAATATTTTAATTAATTATGGTATATCGTTGTTATTTTAGATAACTATAGGCGAAGCTAGAGAGATGTGCGAGCAATGGTGGATGAAAGAAGCATTAGAGAAATTCGTCAATAGACTTGTATCAGCATCGTCGTCGTCGAGCCCAAAATGAAGAAAAAATTATTCAAGTACTTCCAATCTTAGTTTTTTTAGATATATTTGTTGTAGTGTTCTCAATTTTTTTTTAATTTTTTTAAATCTTCTTCTGTACAGAAAATGATTATCTGCTAAGGGGCATTTGTTTTGGGGTTATCCTCCGAAACATCACCGTAATTCTCTCATCGCCTATCATCACCATGTTTGTTTAGACTATGTGATGAGTCATCACCGTAAACACCAGCGAGACTTCCTCTTTCGGTCTGGAAGTAATGATGGATCACCTGGGTAATAAAAATGAGGTGATGTTCTACCTTTTGGATCACCCCAAAAAAGCTAGGTGATCTTACATCATGGTGAAAGGGTGAACTTTCAAATTTTTATTTAGACAACATTACCCTTAGTTTAGCATCTATACCTAATATATCCTTTCATATTTTAAATTATATAACTAAACTATTTAAATCATATATAATAACAAATAATTATATTGAATAACTATACAAAAAACTTATTGTTAATTCTAAAAAATTTTAAACTCAATCGTTAATTCTATATATATATATATATATATATATATATATATATATATATTAATCCACATTATCTGTTAATATATGCGAAAATCCCTGATAATTATTTGCCCAAGAAATGACGATAATAAATAAAAAAGACTAAAATAAATTTGGACAGTGCACACGAGATTTACGTGGTTCGGTCAGAATGACCTACGTCCGCGGGCCGGAGGATAGAACTCTTTATTATGTGGAGTGATTACACATGCGTACACTGACGTGATACAAAAGTAGTATAATAACGACGGAGAATCAAAGCTACGAAGAAATGGTCGGAGAAGAGGTGAGCGAAGAATACTATTGTAAACCCTCGCTGAAGATGTTGTGGTGGTTTAATCCTTCTGCAATTGAGCCTATTTATAGGCGAGCATCCGTATCTATTTCTTATGTGAACATAAGAAATTTAATTGTGCTGTTCTTTGACTACGCCAAGCAGCCCACGTGGAGACTAGGTAGCACACCTCTATCGTGCATAGCCGCAATACATTTCAAAGTCATTTTGCTTTTGGTCTCAATAATGCAAAAGGTCACATCAACAAATCTCCACCTTGACCTTTTGTTGCCGTATTTTCTCCACCTTCACTCAGTAATACTGTTATCTCCCTCCGACCTTAGCCCCAACAGGCTAGTTCACCAACGTTAAACACAAATCAAGTCCAAGCAACGCTTGAACTTGGTAACTGGAAGAGCCTTCGTAAACATATCCACATGATTATCCTTCGTGTTGATCTTCTCGATAAATACATTTTTATCTGCAATGATCTCACAAATAAAATAATACATAACATCAATATGCTTAGTCCTTTCGTGATACATCTGATCCTTAGTCAAATGAATCGCACTTTGACTATCACGGAAAATCGTAATAACCCCATGTTTCTGAGTTAATTCGCTGAATAACCCTTTCAACCACAAATATTCCTTGATCGCATCAGTAATGGCCATGCATTCTACTTCACTAGTAGACAACACCACTACGTTGTAGAGTAGTTTTCCAGCTAACTGCACAACCTCCAATAGAAAATACATAACCAAAAGAGATCGTCGTTTATCGAGATCACCTGCGTCGTCTGTATCGACGAAGCCAGCGAGAGTATCACTGTTTCTGCCAAACTCCAAAAAAATGCTTAGAGTACCCTTCAAGTATCTGAGAATCCACTTCACTGCTTGCCAGTGTTCTTTTCCTGAATTAGCCATATACCTGTTAACAACACTAACAGCGTGTGAAATATGAGGACGTGTACATACCATTGCATACATAATACTGCCGACTGCACTCGAGTAGGGAATTCGTGCCATGTAGGCTTCTTCCCCATCTGATGATGGTGACTGAGCAGCGCTAGCCTAAAATGGCTAGCAAGAGGAGTGCTGACTGGATTGGCATCGTTCATGCGAAATCTCTCCAAAACCTTTCTGAGGTGACTTTCTTGGGCCAGGTGTAACTCACCAGCTCCTCTATCACGTCTAATCTCCATACCAAGAATCTTCTTAGCTGCTCCCAAATCTTTCATCTCAAATTCACCATTCAATAAGGCCTTCAATTGATAAATTTATGCAAGATTCTTAGCCGCAATGAGCATGTCATCAACATATAACAATAGATAAATGAACGAACTGTCATTTAACTTCCGGAAGTAAACACAACTATCATACTTGCTCCTGGAGAAACCATGGCCCAACATGAAAGAATCAAAACATTTATACCACTGTCTTGGAGACTGCTTTAATCCGTATAAGGATTCTTCAGTAAACAAACTTGGTGTTCTTTTCCTTCAACTATGAAGCTTTCAGTTGCTTCATATATATCTGTTCATCAAAATCACCATGTAAGAATGCCGTCTTGACGTGAAGCTGTTCTAACTCCAAATCATACATGGCAACGAATGCAAGTAATACACGAATATAGCTATGTCTAAAGATAGATGAGAACGCATCATTAAAATCAATACCTTGTACCTGATTATAGCCTTTTGCGACTAATCGTGCCTTATACCTTGCATCGTCAGAACTAGATAAACCTTCTTTCTTCTTGAAGATCCACTTATATCCGACTATTTTCTTTTTCTTCGGAAGCGACACAAGAATCCACATTCCATTCTTGTGCAGAGACTCCATTTCTTCATTCATCGCTTCCAGCCACTTATCAGAATTAGCATCGCTTATTTCATCCGAATAGGTAGAAGGTTCGCAGCCTCCACCGTTTCTTCTGCCACTGATAAAGCGTACGAAACTAAATTCACGTACCACTGTGGTAGTCGAATCTCCCGTCTCTCCCTATCTCCGACTATAGAATATTTCTACTCGGTGCTTTCATCTTCACCAGGATCTGAATCAGAACCTGACTCATCCTCTTGATCTGTTGAACTCGTAGCAGGGTCATCTAAAGGATCTTTGTTGATTTCGAGCTCCACCTCACTGTGTACACTATCCTTCTTTTCTTGTTAGAGGAATTAGTAGACTCTTTTGAAGAATGTAACATAGAAGACTTGTCAAATGTAACATGTCTGCTTATTATAAATTTGGGTGACTTGAGATCAGGATTATAAAGTCTATATCCTTTCACCCCTCAAGCGTAACTGATAAAAATACATTTCTTAGCTCTAGGCTCTAACTTTCCCTCGTTTACATGCATATAAGCTGGGCACCCAAATATTCTTAAGTTGAAGTAATCAGCATGACTACCTGACCATACTTCCTCAGTAGTCTTGAAATTGATCGGTGAACACGGTGAGCGGTTGACAATATAACATGCTGCAGCGATAGCTTCAGCCCAAAAATTATTTGTCAACTCAGCGTTGAAGATCATAAATCGAGTGTCTCTAAAAGCGTACGGTTCATGCACTCGGCGACACCATTTCGTTGAGGCGTCATTTGAACAGTGTGAGGTCGAGCAATACCTTCATTCTTGCAAAATTCGTTGAACTCGCTTCGACAAAATTTTAAGGCATTATCTGTCTGCAACCGCTTGATCTGTTTTCCTGTCTGTTTTTCAATCAAAGCTTTTCGTTGTTTAAATATTAGGAAAACATCACTTTTCTGTTTAAGAAAATAGACCCAGACTTTCCTTGAAAACGCGTCAATGAAAGTCAACATATATCTTGCACCACCTTTGGACGGAACACGAGAAGGACCCCATACATCAGAATGAATATAGTCCAAAGTACATTTCGTCCTGTGGACAGCTGGCGAATTGAAGTTGACTCGTTTATGCTTACCAAATATACAGTGTTCGCAAAAGTCCATCTTACCAGTACTTTGACCGCAAAGTAGGCCCCGCTTGCTTAAAATCATCAAACCTTTTTCTCCCATGTGTCCAAGTCGCACATGCCATAATCTCATGGTATCAACCTCCGGGAATGTCGAAACTGCTGCGGAACCTGTAACAGTGTTCCCTGCAAAATATATAAATTTCCAGACCTGCAACTTTCATCACAACAAGGGTACTTCTGGCAATTTTCAAAACTCCACCTTCACATGAGAACCTGCATCCTTGAGATTCAAGTGTGCCTAAAGAGATAAAATTTCTCTTCATATCTGGAACATGTCTGACTTCTGCGAGCGTTCGGATGGTACCGTCGAACATCTTGATCCTAACTGTGCCTTTACCAACAACTTTACACGGATCATTATTTCCGATTAAGCCATATCCACCAATGTGGAAAAACAATTCCGACTCCAACTTATGTGGTAAGAACAACCCGAATCTAAGATCCACTCATTATCAGACCTAACAATATTTGCAGTTGCTACAAAAATAGTTCCATCGCTCCCAACAGCAGCTACACTAGCTTCAGCGGATTTATTATATTGTTGATTACTTTTCTCCTTATTTTTTTAATTTATAACAATCAACTTTGATGTGACCCTTTTTCTTGCACAATTACACTTTATTTTTGTACCTGGATTTTGCTTTTCTTTAGATCTGATACTTTCAGCGTCTCTACGTTCTGGTCTTCCCCGTGCAAACAGGCCTTCTGCCTGATTACCACTCGTTTCTCCCGTAATATCCTTGTCTATCTGTTCTTTCGATTGTAACGCGGATTTGATACTAGATTATGATATTGTGTCTTTTTCGTATATAATCGTGTCACGAAAAATGTTTTCTAGACAAGGGAAGGGAACACAACAATATTATGACCTGATCTTCGTCCGTCACTTTGACTTCTATGTTCGCCAAATCAATAATGATAGAATCGAATTTATCGAGATGCGAAAGAATAGAAGTACCTTCCGTCATTTTCATACTGTATAGCTTCTGTTTTAAATAAAGTCGATTCTCCTTAGTCTTCTTCATGTAGATAGCTTTTAGCGCGTCCCACATACCCCTGACCGTCGTCTCCGTGGCAACTCTTGTAAAACATCGTAAGAGAGATTTAATATAATAGCCGATCTGACTTTCTTGTTCAATTCACTAAATTGAACATCTTTCATTTCTGTCGGTTTCTTCTTTTCTCCTTCGAGCGCCACCTTACAACCGTCTCGTATGAGTATGTCCTCCATCTTGAGACTCCGCATTGCAATCTTGACATTGTCGAACTTTTCAATTGACATTTTTGTTATCGTCATGGTGGCTAAAATCGGGTTGCTCTGATACCAATTTGTTAAGATATGCAGAAATCCCCGATAATTGTTTGCCCTAGAAATGACGATAATAAATAAAATATACGAAAATAAATTTGGACAGTGAACACAAGATTTACGTGGTTCAGTCAGAATGACCTACGTCCACGGGACGGAGGGTAGAACTTCTTTATTAGGTGGAGTGATTACACACACGACTGACGTGATACAAAAGTAGTATAACAACTACGGAGAATCAAAGCTACGAAGAAATGGTTGAGAAGAGGTGTCCGAGGAATACTATTGTAAACCCTCGCTGAAGATATTGTGGTGGTTTTATTCCTTCTGCGATTGAGCCTATTTATAGGCGAGCATCCGTATCTCTTTCTTATGTGAACATAAGAAATTTAATTGTGCCGTTCTTTGACTACGCCAAGCAGCCCACGTGGAGATTAGGTAGCACACCTCTATCGTGCATAGCCGCAATACATTTCAAAGTCATGTTGCTTTTGGTCTAAATAATGCAAAAGGTCACATCAACATTATCTATATAATATTCGTAGGGTTTTTTTCCATAACGATAGCTTTCATTAATAACAAAGATACATGCTAAATAGCCCAATGATCTCACCGGTACATCGTCAACCGGGATAACAAAGGCTCATCTAAGAGCACCAAACAATCCCCCGAGGGGAACAAAACAATCCCACACGGGGTGAAAAGAGGCTACAAGGAACAAAAAACCGACAGAAAACAGAACACCCTAATCTACGACCAAAAAAAGAACCTATAACAGGAAAAGCTATTAGGCTAAATCTAACTCTTCACTTTAACCTGGTCATCGTCTTCTGGGTTTTGTCTTCATCGGACTGATGGCTCCACTAGGGAGGAAAGGCTCCCGACCCAAGGGTCGGGAGAGACGAGGTTCCAGGCAGACGACAGGAGGCGGAAGTGGGCGGCGGCGGATGGCGGCGGCGGAGGGCGGCAGGAACGGAGTACGGACTGTCGCTGGCCGAGCCGAGGAGCAGTGTCGAAGATGACAAGCTCCTGGCTGTGAGATGGAAGCTCCCGTGTCGGGAGAAGAGACGATACCAGACGAAACAACAAAAAAACTAAAAGCAAAAGCTGAAGAAATAAAAAGTAAGCTAAAATATCACCTTGATATTCAAAATGGAATATCACCCCAAAAGAAACACGGTAATGATATATCACCTTGATCCACATCACGGTGATATTCACAGTGCGGTGATGTGAGTATCACCGTAATTTTGGATCACGAGAAACAAACACCCCCTAAATGTATGAAATAGTTGAGTAGTATTATGGAATTTCTCTTTCCTTATTCTGTGAATTACCAGTTTTATTTAGGCTTGTAAACGAGCCGAGCTCCTGGGCTCGAGATCGTCGAAATTTTTAGCTGGCTCGAGCTTGAGCTCATTTACAGCCAGATGAGCTCGAGCTCACGAAACTCATCGAGCTCGAGCTCGAGCTTTTAATAAAAAAATTAATAATTAATAAAAATAATATAAATTAATATACAAATATAAAGAATTTGAAATTTTTTTAAAAAAATCAAGCTTTTAATAAAAATATTTAGAAAATTAGAAAATATAATATAAATTAATATAAAAAATTTAAAAAAAAAAACTCGTGAGCCTGTACGCGAGCTTTCGAGCCACTATATCCGGGCTCAACTTAAATGAGCTCGAGCTCATTTATATCGAGCGCCGAGCTGGCTCGGCTCATCTTTCACCCCTAGTTTTATTTATTTATTGGGCTGTTGCGGTTTAATATATATGGGCTTGAGAAGCTCTGTCCAAACGAAGGTAAAAACTATACAATATATTTTTCGTTGTTTTAAAGAAAATAACATACTACGAATGTTGAGGTAATGTCCTATAGAAATATGCCAATGAGGCAAAATAATGAGATTTCCATCGTCCCGAAAGTGATGAATATAGGTCCCGGTTAGAGAATGTTGCAATAATTTCTTTTTGTTAAGTTATATTCGACCTCAAATAATTGAATATATATATATATATATATATATAGATATATTTATACATATGCTTCGAGAGAAGATTCAAACCAATTGAGGAGGTGAATATTTAAAGCTGTCATAGAAGCTAATAAGCTATGCATCCAAACAAGAATATTTCTCTGCCAAGTGAAAAAGAAAATGAAATAAAGTAGTTCGATATTCTGTTTTTTTTTTTTTTAATCTTTTTCCTTTACTTTTACTTAACTTTTATTCAAGAATATTCAAAGTTGAAGAATTTTGATTTATGGAGCGATCTCAAATGCACCTTTGGGCATTGTGGTCGAAAAAAAAGCGTACATTAATATCTATAATTTTATAAACATTTCAATTATACATAGAACAATAGACAACTCTTCGCCCGAAATTTCATATTTATAGCATGCGAAGTAGATTAATATAGGGCCGTAGCTTCCATAAGGTCACTGAGGCGGTTGCCACGGGCCCAGCTTTCGAAGGGCTAAAAAAATTTCATCATACCTATATCTATACTATTTATTAATGCTCAGAGGTACTTAAAAACTGCTTTTCTATTCTAATTTGGTGTATCAATTACACCAAAATTCCTAGCCAATTTGACAGTTATTTAATCTATTCTATTAACGTCAGATGCTTATAGAAACCGTCGCTTGGTTTGTGTGTCAATTTCCTAAATATAGTTAAAACAGCCTTTGGTGGGGCCCGCCGAGAGAGAAATACATGTTACATGGTGATAATACAAAGAAACGTTCTATTATTCAGGACAAATCACGTTCTATTATTTCATCTCAAATAAAATTTATAAAACACAAAAAATATAAGAGACGTTCACTTTTAAATGAATAAAATAATACAGAAGTGCACCTTTAGAATTAAAAATATCATGACACCACAAAGTCATCTATGCTATTGAAATACTAACGAAAACAAAATTATTAGCATTATTATTCGCAAATATTCAAAATTTTATTAATATTTTTATATTAATAGCACATGCATCGAATGTGCATAACTTACTAGTGTATATATATCACCGCGGTTGGATATATCTCATTCATAACTTCTGAAATTAGGTGTCGTGAGGTAGACGACGACTAATTAGGGAATTATTGATATTCTATTTTATTGTTCTTGGGCTTTTATAATTTTTTGCCCTGTTTTTAACAAGCCTTAGTTAGTTAGAATATGGAAAATAACATATATTGTCCAAATACATTAAGCAATGTAAATGAAGTTTAAAAAAAGAGGAATAGCTTGAAAGTTTATTTATCTCGTTAAATACTTTATTATTAGTCTACATATTTTGATAGTCTTATAGTTCTATTATTTAAATTTTCGTACATTGTTTAACTTTGTTGAATATACGCGTTTGAACATGCTTATTGATGTTTGACTTGCATTATTTTCCATTCTTTCTTAATGACTTTTTTAATACTAATAAGAATTTTCAAAATATTTGTAATATCTGTAATATAATAGAAAATTTTGAAATATATGTAATATAAAGAAAATTTTATAATATACATATGTGAATTGTGATATAAACTTATTATGTGTTTTTAAACTCTTTACAAATATAATTTAGTATTCAGTTGCAAAGAAACTCATATATTTTACATTTTCTTAAGAAAAGTGCGTATCGTTCGCGACCGCGTCGCGACAATGCAACGTATCTGTATCGCTCGCTTCTGCATGGACGTCAGCATCCGCGACGGCGAATCATGCCTATAAAACACCTAGATGGTCTTTAATTCGTTGTAAATTAAAAACATTTACGGTTAAATTTATGTTAGACTACGTATGTTATTTAAAAAATTACATAAATAAATTTAGGGTCCCAATTTCGAGGATCGCCTCAGGTCCCGACTTCGTGAGCTACAGGCCTGATTAATATTAACGTATGTGAAAATTTTTATCACCCTAATTTTCATCGTGGTTCATTGTTTATTCACCATATATAGTTAGTCACAATAGTGGGAAGTCCCCCGCAATTATATAAATCAGCAAGTCAACAACACAACTAACTATAGTAACTACTACTACGATTTTAAATTGACATTAAATTTATATCGTATCGTATCAATGATGATGCGACATATATTTTTTAGATCATTATTGTTTCCGCAATCATTTTTTTCTGAATCTCAAGAATTACGACTCTCTCTTTTGCAAATTATGTAACCTCCCTTACAAGTTTATCAATCTCCCCACCACAATCACACACTCAAAAGACCTATTTTTAATTCGATATCAAAAATTAAAATCCAAAAAAGACCTATCTGAATTAAATGCGAACCTCATTTTCATTTATGAAATGACATCGACTTTCAGCATAGTTAATATCCAAATTCGTGTTTTTGTCCCACAGTTCACGAATTAAGATAATCAATGAGTCCAAATTGAATCGTACTCAACTTTTATGTAAGACTTGTTTAAATTGCGTACTCGTATGCGTGTGCTACATAATATAATCACTTATATTAAATAACAATTACTAAAAATAAAAGGGTAAATGTGACAATTTATAAATGTAAGTTAGTGGATGGTTTCTTATTTTTTATTTTATGTTAATTATTAATTTGAAAAAATTTCTGATTAACCGATTGACACACCAAATTGAGCAGTTTTTAACTCCTGCCGTGCATTAATATAAGAGTATAGATAGTTCGATCCTAATCATTTGAAAATATATGAGGTTTTAATACTTCTCAACATTCACGTCCCAAAATAAATTCTATATTAAACACTAGCAATTTTAATTGAGGTATATGTCTAAGATTGAAATCTCCCTAATTACCAAATACTTTGAGTAACATGTCGAATTGTGGCTAATTTGATTAGCATGTTTCGCGCCAACCTCCGATAATTACTAGTTTCCAAGATCAGGATTTACCGATAAAACCCGTAATAATAGTAACATAATATTAAACTTCTACACATAAGTACCTACTTGACTAAAATTTTTACAGATAGGTACCCGATTTAATGTTTACCAGTTTCTTCAGTCGCGCCGTACCTTCCTGTGTGTGTATGGCGTACCGTAACACGTTGAAATAGGGTACCTAAATGTGTTTGTACGCCGTACCTTATGTGTTAAAGAAGGCGTACTAAGTGTGCTAATGTGGCGTGCTTTTTCTCAACGTATGACGTATCACAATACGTTGATATATGGTACCTAAATGTGTTGCATGTCGTACCTGCAGCGGATCGGGTACCTATCTGCAATACATATAAAAAGAATCAGACAGGATAAAAGTTTTTTCCAAATGAATATTTATAGACCCCAAAAAATGTTACTAAAATTATTATTATTATTATTATTATTATTATTATTATTATTATTATTATTATCAATAAAACAACTCTCCTCAACTCCCATATATTCAACGCACCTCATTCACACACTATTACAAAGCAATCATGAACATGCATGTTCATCAACCTACTTCAATCTCTCTCTTTCTATTTCTAACACTAAAAACAGTACTAATAATCATACTCTTCTCCTTCACGCAACCATCGAACTCATCGACGCTCGAATCCTTCGTCTACGTAGGTTGTTCCCAGCTGAAGTACCAGCCAAACACGCCCTACGCCGCGGCGGCCGACGCCCTCCTCTCCTCCTTAGTCAGCTCGGCGTCGTACGCTCAGTACAACACCCTCAAGCTCCCCGTCGACGCCGGCGGAGGTGTTCTCTACTCCCTCTTTCAGTGCCGAGGAGACCTCTCCCAGAAATCCTGCCACGACTGCGTCTCCGCCGCCGTCGACCGCCTGGGATCCTACTGCGCGGCCGCCTCCGGCGGAGCCATGCAGCTCGACGGATGCTTCGTAAGGTATTTGTGTTTATGCCTCACTGAGGAATTGTTAATTTTTGTGGGTGAATTTTTGAGGGACGTTTTGTAGGTACGACAACGTTACGTTCGTGGGGGCGGAGGACAAGACAATGGTGGTGGACAAGTGCGGGCCGGTGGTCGACGGAGACGTGTCGGCGGACGTTGGCGGCGTGCTGGCGGAGATGGGCGGCGGCGGAGATTTCTACAGGGTGGGGAACGTGGGGAGGGTTTGGGGAGTGGGTCAGTGCGTGGAAGATCTGAGCGCCGGCGAGTGCCAAGATTGCCTGACGGAGGCGATCGGACGGCTGAGAAGCGAGTGTGGGTCGTCGGCGTGGGGAGATATGTTTCTTGGGAAGTGCTACGCGCGCTACTCGGCGCGTGGAAGACACTACTCCACGTCGTCCCACAACAATGGTAGGGGTCGGAAAGGGAAGAAAAAGATAATACTTAAAAGATCCGTCCTTTTAGTTTTTTTTTTTTTTTCCAAATTTAGCTTAAAGTCGGTAATTATAACAGTCAACTATTTATAGACTATATATCAGCTAAATTATTATTATTTTTTATTACAGAAAATGATCAAGAAGTGGAGAAAACACTTGCCATCTTAATTGGAATTGTAGCTGGCGTTGCCTTGATAATCGTTTTCCTCTCTTTCATGAGTAGATATGTCGGCGGTGATGATAAAGGTAACAAATTTAGTGTGAATTTCCTATATTGTTTATGTTCGGTATGTGTCTTTTGAAATATCTATTTATTCTTTAATGCAGGTGGCAAATGAATGATTAAATAATCGAAGCACTGTTGATTTAATTTATTAATGTTACAGTCTTAAGTGTTTCTTGTGTAACGAGTCACTTGCATGAATAAAGTATTTAATATTCGCATGTATTTCTAGTATTAGAAATTCTTTTTTATTTTGTTGTAATATATAAATAAAGATCCTTTGAGATTTATGTTGTTTTTATTTTCTGTAGTGGATATGTCACAGAAGGCACCAACCTTCGCTACGTACACATCTATATCCGAAACTGTAATAATTGGACAAATGGAATAGCGTACGAAAATGACTACCACAATAAATATATCATTAAATATTAATTAGTGGTTGAATAGTCTTGTGATGAATTGTTGAGAACCTTCGATATCGTGGAGTTAATGTTTTCTGCTTTAAAAGACTGAGAATATTGGTTGGGATTAGGTTGACTATAGTTTTAATAAGACCTTAGCTGAAGAAGTCGGGGCCTCAAGCGAAATTCGAATCCGAGCCCGAACCCTTATTAAATAATTTTTTCCCGAATGAAATACGTAATATCGCATAAATTTATATCATAACTTAAATAAAGAAATAACAAAAAGGAATACTCCATCTATTTTGGAATTCAAGCCGTTTTGACTTTGTTTGTTTTTTAATACAAGTCGTTTTATTTTTTTATTTTTTAAAGAAAATAGCTGAAAACTTCTATAACTTTACCCCTCATCTTAAGTAAATATAATTAGATTAAATAGGATAAAATAGTTAATTAATGGTATAGCGGAGATTTTATTTTATTTATTAATATGTGCACAATTACCTTAGACGGCTTGTATTTTAAAACAGAGAGATTATGCTTTAATGTTCGATAAATACTTCAAACAGTTATATAAGCACTATTTTTTGAGAAATTTTGGTTTCGTTTGGGTAAATAGGAAGATAATGACGTCCTAGTTGTCTTAAAAAAAATAAAAGTAATATTTATTGTTTGAGCAAAGTTTTAATAAAAAATAAAGTTTTTACTCGCTTTTGTTAACTTTAAGGCCGATGTATAACTAACAATCTTTTGCACTATTTTCTATTTTATTTTTAAGTGAAGTTATAAACCAGCTTACTATAATATATATATATATATATATATATATACACCTATATGTGTATGTGTGTGTATAGAAATATTGGTGGCCCCCTTCCAAATCTGGGCTCGAGGCGACCGCCTCGTTGGCCTCGTAGAAGCTACGGGCCTCGGGCGGCGACGGATAGGAAGAAGAGAGAGTTGTATTAGGGTTTTGTTCGAGCCATTGGTTCAAACTAAATTTCCGTCTCTTTTATTAACTTCACCTAAACGGGCCGGGCTAATGTTGCTTTGGTAAAAGGTTAAGCCCATCAAACTTATTCTATAGTTGTTCGATGCTATGTTAGTGACTTTTGAATCTTATACAATTTATTTCTAAATGTCCCCTCCTGTCTAAGCTGTACTCTTTCTTATTTAGGCGGAATTAGAGGGATTAGAATTATTTAATGCAGTAATTGATTAGTAAGTTTATTTAAAGGTGAGATTTAGTTAATATCACCTTAATATCTCCAATAAGGTGTTAACTAAAGCTACACATCCCCTACCTTTAGCTAATCGCAGCCCTTAATGGAAAATGTGCCCATAATTTATAAATTATTAACTTCAAATATAGTTAAAGTTGTAACTGAATGTAATTAAACATAATACCATAAAAAATCATCTACCAAACACATGGGACATAAATCCATCTACCAAACACCTCAAATATTCATACCCTTCCTGATTTAAACCCAATTAAAGGTGATAACATCTACACGTGTCATTTTATTAAATATAGTTGCGGATTTCGTCCTCGTTAACCATGAATGCATCAGTTCTTTTTAAACAAATTTTACATAATCTATTTCCAAAAGACTTCAATATTTTTCTCACGAGTACATCATTATTTCATAAAATCGTAAAACATCTCAAGCCTTGGGGGGCCTAGCGAAAACAAGCAAACGCAATACATAGACGTTCCTTTCGATCTCTTTATTGTATATCTCAACGATTTGAGGCATAGGGACATTCTGACGAATAATGTCAATGCACCTAAAAAATCTCGACTTTCGTATCGCGTAGTGGAGCGAATAGCCAGTGGGATCTCTTGCAACGTACGTTAGGGCACTATTGAGGTTATCGATTGTGTCTTTGTAATTATCGTTGCAAACCCTAACGATTTCCTCGAGATTTGGAGGAAGTTCCTCCAAAAAGCCATCCACGATGGGTTTACCATCCTTAACCGTGGTTAGAGCGTAGTTAATTGCGTTGGTCATGGCCTCGGGCCATGTAGGGGCATCTTCGGTCATTATCAAGCAACGGTCTTTGAACAGTGGGGGATTGCAAATTGGGGTTAGGGCGTTTGCGTTGGGGGAAAATAGTACGATGAATAGGACGAAGGCGATGGAGATTTTGATTTTAGGGTTCTGAACCATCTTTTTTCTTAGGGGGGGGGGGGGGGGGGGGGGGGGTTTTTTTTTAGGGTTTTGTGATGATGACAATGTTGAGGGGATGGTGTGTTTGTGTGTGTGGTGTAGTATTTATGGAGGCGTGTAAGTGTGAAGAGGATGGTAATAATATAATGTCCTTTTTCTAAGTTGGGGTGGTGATCTTCTAGTTCTTAATAATGGGATTTATGTATATTGATCTTAGGATCCTACGATGATTTCAGAAAAATTCACGTATTTCCAGAAGGTTGTAATATTAAGTGATTTTTCTATCCAAAAAAAAATCCTATACGTTATTTAACCATCTCATTAGTATCTTGGCCTTTATTACCATAAGCAATGTCCACAGATATCGATCATGTTCTCTGCCCCAATATCATCGACAATATATTTTTTTTTCGCCCCAATCACGCAACTCAAACTGTATTACTTATTAGGCCTACCGAAACACTGAAGAAGGAATATAAAAGCGAAAACATTCGATATAAGAGAACCACATAACATTAGTAAATGTCATATATAATAACATGTCTTCTTCTTCTTCTCCTTCTCTTACCATAACATCAACAACAAAACTCAAACGAGATAAATCACGAAAAAACATTTCAAGAAATTACCAATACCTCAAGAAATAATCATCAAGACATTCCCCCTTCTAATTTCCTTTAGTTTTTGCGTCACATAAGGCACATCCAATGGCCCATAAATAACTGTGTATATATATAAAGAGATGTAACATTTGTTATTCTCAATTATGATCGATAACAGCCAAGCAATTATCCACGTGTGCCTCGACAAGACATTCGACATCTTGGTAAGAGGAAACTCAGCACCAAACTCAGCCATGGAGTCGGCGCACTCAGTCCCATAAACAGCACTCAGATGCGCCCTAAGGCTCCCAACATCGCCTTGGTTCAAAGCATCGATGCTCACCTGAATATCGTCGACGTTGCTCTCAAAGTCCTCCACGCAAGTGGAGATGATAGACTCGCGCGTTTCAGCCTTTAGGTGAGCCGTGGCCGGCTGAACCTTCTCCGCCGTGGCTTCGAGCTGCTTAGCCACGGCGAGGGTCGACTGCATGGCGTTCACGGCGGCGTCGTGGAGGTTCCGAGCGTCGCCGACCAAGTGCGTGCATAGGGGCTTGTTTGTGGCGGTTTTGCAGAACTTGTTGATGGGCGAAGCTGGGCTGGCGTGGGCTGCGCCGACGAGAAGGAGGGGGGTTAGGGCGGCGCAGGCCTGTAGCCGAAGAAGTCGGGGCCTCAAGCGAAATTCGAATCCGGACCCGAACCCTTATTAAATATTTTTTTCCGAATGAAATAGCATAACTTTATATCATAACTTAAATAAAGAAATAACAAAAAGGAATACTCCATCTATTTTGAAATTCAAGTCGTTTTGCCTTTTGTTTGTTTTTTAATACAAGTCGTTCTACTTCTTTTTTCAAGAAAATAGCTGAAAACTTCTATAACTTTACCCCATCTTAAATAAATATAATTAGATTAAATAGGATAAAATAGTTAATTAATGGAATAACAGAGATTTTAGTTTATTTATTAATATGTGTATAATTACCTTTAAACGGCTTGTATTTTAAAACAGAGAGATTATGTTTTACGATTGAATGTTCAATAAATACTTCAAACAGTTATATAAGCACTATTTTTTTGAGAAATTGTGGTTTGGATTGGGTAAATAGGAAGATAATGACGTCCTAGTTGTCTTAAAAAAAATAAAAGTAATATTTATTGTTTGAGCAAAGTTTTAATAAAAAGTAAAGTTTTTACTCGCTTTTGTTAAATTTAAGGCCGATGTATAACTAACAATCTTTTGCACTATTTTCTATTTTATGTTTTAAGTGAAGTTATAAACCAACTATTATATATATATATATATGTGTGTGTGTGTGTGTGTGTGTGTATAAAAATATTGGTGGCCCCCTTCCAAATCTGGGCCCGAGGCGACCGCCTCGTTGGCCTCGTAGAAGCTACGGGCCTGGGGCAGCCGAGGATAGGAAGAAGAGATAGTTGTATTAGGGTTTTGTTCGAGCCATTGGTTCAAACTAAATACCGTCTCTTTTATTAACTTATACCTCTACAACTAAATTTCTTTTTATATATTTAAAAATTATATTTCATCTTAAATACTAGAAATTATGATTTCAAAATTTAAAACAATTTCAAGCACACGTATTGGGTGTGCAAGAAAGTACTAATTGTAATTACGACAATGCATGGGTTTTTTTCTATATTTTTTTATTTTTAACCGTAAAAGGTCTTATATTTTCCTAATTTATGTGTACGGGTCTTCTAATTTAGTGGGGGTATGCATTTAATTCGTCGGACCGCCCCAGCTAATCGACCCAACCCAACCCAGACCGCAAGTGTCGGGTTAACGACTTGATGTGTTGGTTTGGGTTTTAAAAAATAAAACCGCATATTTTGCAATCAGGTTTGCTTGTATTTTTAAAACCGCATAAAACCGCACCTAATTGCATTTAAAAATATAATAAAAGTTTACAATATTTTATTTAATAATTCATAAAGTAATAGATATGTCTCGTAATAGTATTGAATGTCAAAATGTTAATTATTTTTTACTATTGATACAAGGACACCGACTCATTATAACACGTTGCGTAGTTCTAAATGAGTCTTTTTATAAGAAAATAATAATTATTATATAGTGAAAAAAAATTATGTGTCTATCCAATGTAACACTTCTCCGTTATTCGGACTTTGGATCAACAACTATAACACTTGGGGGGTGTTTGTTTTGGGGTGATCCTCCTAAACATCACGGTGATTCACTCATAATGACTTATCAATATGTTTGTTTTAGTCTAGGTGATGAACCATCACCGGAATGTCGGATCACCTAGGTGATAAAATTGGGTGATATTTTATGTTTCAGATCACCCCAAAAAAGCTAGGTGATCTTACATCACCGTGTTGAAGTGATCTTTATAAAATATATACGGACAAAAATACCCCTAATATTTTAACAAACTTATATACCACTATCTATATTTTTATTACATAACTAACGTTTATAAAATATTTTAGTTAATTTAAAATAGAACACTAATTATATAAAATAATATTACATAATGCTTAAAAATTTAAAACTTAAATATTGAACTATTAATCATTATCACGTACAATTCCATCGTAATAAAATTTAGTTAATCATTTAAATAATTTTTAGGGTTAAATATGACATTTATACAACATCACCATATATATCACGTGATCAAACAAACAGAATACTTCAATATCACATTGATCTGCAAAATGAAATATTACCTCAAAACAAACACACTGATGACATATCACCTTGATCCACATTCTGGTGATATTCACATCACTGTGATGTGAGTATCACCGTAATGTTGGATCACCTCAAACAAACACCCCCTTGAAGTTTATAGAAAGCGAGTTAAACTTTGAACCATAAATTCTTTTCTTATAAAGAAAATTAGATACATGGACAGAGCCTCATCAAAGACATTGCGTAAGCTAAGTTCCAATTGATGCTATCTTTTTTTTTTAAAAAAAAAAATTATTATGTAGTGAAAAATTTTTTCGTCTATCCAATGTAACCCTCCTCTTTTATTCGGACTTGGTAACAGCAACAATAACGCTTGACGTTTATAGAAGGCGAATTAAAATTTTAAAATAAATAATTTATTTCTTCTAAGGGAAAAATTTAAATCAAAATGAGGCTCTTGTTTAGTTGTTTTACCAAAGCCGGCCGTGAACAAGGAATATGATGGGCTTTTAATCAAGTTCATTATCACACTTTGTATTATTTGTTAAGTATTTGATACTATGATAATAATATTTCTGTATATAAACTTTTACATCTGTAAAGGTTGATGATAATCTTTTTGCTCGATCTATACTTAAGGATCCGTTTGGTTGGGGGTATTAGGGGGTTTAGGGGGTTAGTATTAAGTAATATCGTGTTTGGTTGGATGAATTATTTAAAGGTAAGATTTAATTAATACCCTCATAATACATCTAATAAAGTGTTAATTAAATCGGTCCTATACCCATACCTTTACCTAATACTTTTGTTTTTGTGATCCTTTACTTAAAAATCTTATTTTCTATATAACCCTCCCCACAACTAGGGTTGCAAACGAATCGAATCGAGTCGAATACCACCATATTCTATTTGTATTCTTTTCTTTTCCGAATATTCATATTCATATTCTTTTATTAGTCGAATAACAAAATTGATTCATATTCTATTTGATAATATATTCGAATATATTTTGCGAATATTCGAATATTCGGATACGAATGATTTTTTCTCAGAAAACCTATTTAAGAAAACAAATAACGCAAAAAAAACTACGTAATGAATAAAAAATGCGGTTTACGACATAAAAAGAAAAACATAGCAAAACATATCATTAGGTTATCCAATACATCATACGAAAGCACAAAAAAACCTTTCATCGATAAATTCCAAAAATAATTTTTTCCTTAGCTTGCTTCGATCATCATCCATGCAATACCACATCAACCGATTTTTCTTCTATTTATAGAATAATAAGAAATGAAATATATGATTTACGGCGTAATAAAGGAAAAAATAAAAGAACTACGGTGGCTGTGCGAGGGAGAGCAGAACTACGGTGGGGCTCAAATTATTGGAAGAAGCAATTCAATCGTCTAGGGCTTTTGCTTTACTTATTAGTTTCACTATTTACAATTAAATCATGTGAGCTTTTCACCTTGGGCCATATATATTCTTTTAAGTATTTCGTTCATATTAATATGTTAGTTTAACTACAAGTATTTATGATATATATTTTAATATATATTATATTATTCGAATCGAATATTCTAAAAAAATTCGAATCGAATATTGTCGTATTGTATTCTTATTCGAAAATTATTCGAATCGAAAAAAATATTCTTATTCGGATTTGATATTCTAATATTTCGAGTCCGAATCTTAAATTTCGAATCGAATTTCGAATCGAACAAAAAGATTCGATTCATTTGCAACCCTACCCACAACAGAGCCATCATCGTCACCCTCACAAGTCACATGTTGGTTTCAAAATTCAAACAAAAAAACAATTTCATCGACGACCGTTTCCCGACAAATGGAAGCACCGGCGAGCGTCCCAGCAACGACAAGAAGCTTTCATACAACAATATCACCTTGAATAAGCTTGAAAGGCGTGATTCTATTCTAAACCTAAACTTTTGGAATTTGGGGATTTTTCATACAGTCTATGATTTTGTGGCTTAATTATTGCTATATGAGGTTTAAATGGATTCTACTCACTACGGAATTTGCTGCTTTTACCGATTTCATGAGGAGCTTTTTTGTTGAACAATATTTTCGAATTTTGTTTTATTTCATGAGGAGCTTTTCGGTTGAACGTATCTTTCGAATTTGCTGCTTTTACCACTACGTTGTTTGAGTCGGTTTAGGGTGGTTTGATTTTATACTTGTTGTTTCCTTGAATTTTTAAGATATTCTACGTATTATCTCGCATCAATTTTGCATATTGGCTGTTTTCATCGAAAATGAAGCGTATGGTGATATATATTTTATCTATGTTTCTCCGTATTGCCAAACGATAGGTGTCTTGAATCCAAAATGGGCTCGAACGAAGATGATATTGGTGCAATAATGGTTCTTGGATTATTATCCAATCATTTGCTCATGATGCAACTTGCATTATTTATAACTTTGTCGGCGTAGAAATGACAGGAGAAAACAGAAAGAGCCGTATACTTATTCTATGTATGGAAGGATGCCAAAGCAAGTTGATTACTTGAAAAATTTAATATCAGATTTTCGAAGTAATTCGCATGAAAATTTGAGGATTAGTAGAGATTCATTTGGACGTTTACGCACTGTTCCTGGAGAGAGTTACGTAAATAATGTTGTTTTGAGAATCTAATTACAAAACTAGTTGAATTTTAATACTATTACAAAACTAATCAAGTTTTTAAAAACCATCATTATTTTTATTAACCACAGCAATACGTAAATTATAAATCTATTATCTTAAACTAACACAAAACTTGTTAATAATTATATTTTTACCCAACTCATTTTAATAAATTTTATCCAAAATTTATTATTTAAAGAAATAAATAAATAAAAACAAAATTAACAATATGTAATCTATTCCCATGTGATTAAATAAACTAATAATTTATTCTTAAAAACATGCTTTTTTATCAATTAATTAAATCAACAAACAATCTCACGGTTACTTGGACAACGAATATTCTTGCTCCTAATAACCAGAATGTCCACATCGAGTTAATGATGCCAGTAAACATATCGTTAATATGCATGGTAAGTGATTACTATACAAGATGTCACGTCACATGCAATGCAAGTATGTTATTATTATTATTAGATTGCTACATTTTCTTTAAGTTTGCAAGTATTTGAAAATTGTGTTAACATGTTCAAGATGAGTTAGAATTAAAATAATGGAGACAACATATTCTTACCAGTTTGAGTTTCCATTAAAAAAGTGATTGAAGCCTCTTTTTCAGTTGATACGCAAATCCTTATTTACGACAAAGTACAAAATTGGACGTGTCAAACGGGATGATATTAGGAAGAAATAGATCGAAAGTCTCACAAGAAACGTTCAAGAGTAATATCGTAGACTTTCCAGAAAGTAACTTTGTTAGATAACGATTGTTTGAATATTTTGAGGATTATTATTCTATTTTATTTTTTTATTTACTTATGCGTTGATATTACTTTCAATATTAAAGTCAAAATAATAATAATAACAACATAATAAAAATAATAATATAGTTCAGTTGAAAGTGGTATCTTTTATTCACGTCGGGATATATTCTATACATGTTAATTTTGTAGTACAAATGAACTGTGGTGAAATATATAATTACTAGTAATTATTTTACTAACTAAATAATCTTTGTGAAAATATTGTAATATTAAAACGTTCTGTGGTGAAAAATGAAAAGAATGACAGCTAAAAATTAAAACTTGATTAGTTTTGTAATGTTCCTAAAACCTCAACTAGTTTTGTAATTTGATTCTCAAAATAACTCTATTTCTGTATCATGTTCTTGAGAATTATGGAGGTTTGCAACCTTCCAAATATCTACAAATTCCTGAAATGGTGGCAATATTTCTTGGTGTATTAGCTCATCATAAGAAGACAAGGAACAAAAGTTTCACTTTACTAGATCTACTTGGACAATTAGTAAGAATTGGAATTGGGTACTTGATGCTGTTCTTAGACTTCATGATAAATTATTGGCCAAACCTCATGCCAATAATGACCATCCTTCATCTAAATTCAATTATTTCCAGGTATTGGTTTCATTTTTAAAGTATATCATTTCTTAACTTCATATAAGTCACTGACTTTGTCTTTATTTTTAATGTAGAATTGCTTGGGGGCCCTAGACGGATAATACACCCATGTTACGGTGAAGTCAACGGATATTTCACGATATCGGAATCGAAAGGGACAAATTACAACCAATGTTATGGGAGTATGTAATGAATATATGAGATTCATATATGTTTCGGCATGTTGGGAGGGTTCAGTCGCAGATGGACGCGTCCTTCGAGATGCTCTATCCTGAACAAATGAGTTTCGTGTTCGTAAAGGTGATCTAAGTTTTTTATTCATCTAGGTGAAATGCACATATTGCTTGAATTATATTTTGATAAAATGTATTTAAAACATATAGGTTGCTACTATTTAGCTGATAATGGATACACCAATAGCGACGGATTTTTAACTCCCTATAGGGGTGTTCGCTATCATTTGAAAGGGGACAGGAACTCAAACTCCTCAAATGAAAGAGAATATTTTAATATGAGGCATGCAAAAGCTAGGAATGTTATTGAGCGAACTTGGGGTTTGATGAAAAAGAGATGGAACTGTGCAGTCCTTCTTTTATCCAATAAAAAAGCATAATAAAATTGTTATAGCATGTGCCTTACTTCACAATTTCATACGTACTGAAATGGATGTTGATCCATGGGAGGATGAGGTCCCCGAAGGATATCAAGAAGATGAAGTAAATGGGGACGACGATGAAGCTGATTTCATTAGTTCAATTGAACCATCTACAGCATGGAGTGCTTGGAGAGATAATCTGACAACATCCATGTATCTTGAGTGGTTGAATGGTTAACGATGTTATGTGGCGGGCATTACTTTAGTGTAATTGACTTTTCGTGTGATTATTTGCTACGTCTAGTTACTTCTCATTGTCAGCTAATTATTTCAAATTGTCAGTTTTTTCTAGTTTTGCTCCTAATGCTTAACAACTTGGGTTTTTTTCGGAGATAATTATGTATTATGTATGTTCCTTCATTTTTATTTTATGGATGATCAACTCCATTTGTTAGTTAGTTGATGACACGAATTTTCCCACCAATAACCTCAAAATCATTATGTATTGAAAAGCAACTGCAAAATAATTTCATAGACTATATTGGATAGGGAATTATTAATAATCAAATAAGAAACATGCCAATACCTCAATTACAGATGCATAAATTGTGACAAGACTCCAATAAAATAAAAATAGGACACCTAATAGGACAACTAAAACATGACAAGACCACGGCATCGAAAAGCTCAGCAACCTCTTGTCATGCTCTTCACCAAATGCAAGCGTTCTACCTCATTCATGGCTAGAAAAATCGCAAGTTTTCCGGAATTATTGATGATGAGATCCGAAACCTCAAACAACTGCATAGGTGACAAGTTCAAAGGGATATTCTTAATTACCGCAGCAGCCTTGCTTTGATTTTCTGCTTTTGCTCCAATCCTCGACATCCCTTCCAACAATATTTTATTTGTTTGCTGAGACATCTCTCGCATTTCATTAATGAAATCCTGATCGTCAACTACTTGTTGTTTCCTCTTACCTTGCTTCTTGGATTTCTGCTCGGCACTATCTGCTGAAGATTGACCGTCAAATGTAGGTGAATCAGTAGAATGTCTATAAGCAGTGGGGAAGTCGAACGCACTTGGAACATCTTCAGCCTTCGTGGTCGATATCTCCTCATCTAGTCCCTTTTCACAAGTAATTCCAATTGCATTTTCTCCTGTAGCGCTGTCTTTTCCAAAAATCTCACACCAGTCTTCGTACAGAGGCCATGTTTTGTATCTTATAGCCTTGTATACTTTTGAAGAGTGCTATAAGAAAAAAACGAATAGTATATATTTTTTCTTCAAAATTTATCATATGGTACTTGAATAAAATTTACCTCTTTTATCTCGTTCCATAAGTCATCAGTAGCATCTATCATTTTTGTGTCTGGATTAAAACTCGTTCCTGATTTATTCAACATATCTTGTAACATGTAGTAATCTTTCTTCCATGTTTTTGTCTTCGAGTCAATATGAGGAAAAGCCTTGATGTTACAATTGGGCAAATACTTCGGTAATGTCTTCTCCAATGCATGATGAAAACCAAGTCTGAATCCATTTTCGGTCCTCCATCCATCTACGATGATTTCTTTGAAAGCCAAAATAAGCATCTTCTCTTCCTCCAAACACGAACGTTTGGTGTTATTTTTAGCCCCTTTCATGCTACAGGACAACAAGCAAACGAATAAACAAAACAGAAAAGATAATACATAACATAAACAAAGGAAAAGATGGCAAGAACGAAACAAATAAATTGACCACATCAAAAAGTATTGACTACAAATAAAAAACAAACTAAAAAGAAGAATAGGAGTGAAAATTGTCTCGTAACATGAATAAAATATCAAACAAAACAGACTATTGCATACAAAAGCAAAACACTGATGCGATCGATTATCAAATTCACATTAACGAAAAAGTCACTAACAGAGTAACGAGAAGATATCAGTCATCCTTAATCAAGTTTATCTTCTCATTGGTTACATAATCACATCTGAGCATTCTGATACAAATTTTGAGACACATGACATCGACGAAAGTGGTGACTTCGGATACCTAATCAGTATTGTAGAAGACGCACGGTACGAACGGCAAACCCTAAACCACAACTCTAGAAATTCTTAAATCAAAATAAGGGTAAAACGGTAATTGCATAAATTTAAATTAATACCATGTAAACCCAACAAACGCATCCGCAATTATTTTTAAACCCATTAATCAAACACTCGAAAAATTTATATGCTCCATTATTTAAACTCAACTAAAACTAACACCGTTTAAACTCATCACTCCAACCAAATGGGCCATGAGAATATTAAACTTAATTTTTTGTTATGATAAAAAATATATTAAAACAGCAAAAATTGCCCCAACCCAACCGCACCCAAGCAAACTGCAATCTATCATGTTTGTGTATATATTAAAAAACCGCAATACATCGGGTCGAGTTAAAATTGATTAAACTCTTTCTCCCAAATCGTTGGAGATTTTTCAAGCTTTGTCTTTTTCTTGTCTTGATTTACAGGTTCAATTTTCTTAGGGTGATCGTTTATAGCGATCTGCACCAAAAAGTTACAGAGAGAGATTTATGGGCCTGAAATCGAAAGATAACGTTGAAGTCAAGCAAAAACTCTAGGGAGGCTGTGACAACTATGGTGATAAACCTAATTGCATCCGAAACTATTTTTAAACCCATTAACCAAACACTCAAAAAATTTATATGCTCCATTATTTAAACCCAACTAAAACTAACACCGTTTAAACCCATCCCTCCAACCAAACGGGCCATAATAATATTAAGCTTAATTTTTTGTTATGATAAAAAATATATTAAAACAGCAAAAATCGCCCCAACCCAACCGCAGCCAAGCAAACCGCAATCTATCGTGTTTGGGTATATATTGAAAAACCACAATACGTCGGGTCGAGTTAAAATTGATTAAACTCTTTCTCCCAAATCGTTGGAGATTTTTCAATCTTTGTCGTTTTCTTTTCTTGATCTACAGTGTTCAGTTTTCTTAGGGTGACTATTAGCGTTTTATAGCGATCTGCACCAAGAAGTTACGGAGAGAGATTTTATGGGCCTGAAATCGAAAGAACGCGTTGTCAAGGTAGAACTCTAGGGACGCTGTGACGACTATGGTGATAAACCTAATTGCATTCGAAACTATTTTTAAACCCATTAACCAAACACTCAAAAAATTTATATGCTCCATTATTTAAACCCAACTAAAAGTAACACCGTTTAAACCCATCCCTCCAACCAAACAGGCCATAAGAATATTAAGCTTAATTTTTTGTTATGATAAAAAATATATTAAAACAGCAAAAATCGCCCCAACCCAACCGCAGCCAAGCAAACCGCAATCTATCGTGTTTCGGTATATATTAAAAAACCGCAATACATCGGGTGGAGTTAAAATTGGTTAAACTCTTTCTCCCAACTCGTTGGAGATTTTTCAAGCTTTGTCTTTTTCTTGTCTTGATCTACATGGTTTAGTTTTCTTAGGGTGACTATTAGCGTTTTATAGCGATATGCACCAAGAAGTTACGGAGAGGCCTGAAATTGAAAGATCGGATTTAAGTCAAGGAAGAACTCTAGGGAGGCTGTGACGACTCTACTGATAAACCTAATTGCATCGGAAATTATTTTTTAAACCTATTAACCAAACACTCAAAAAATTTATATGCTTTATTTAAACCCAACTAAAACTAATATCATCCCTCCAACCAAACGGGCCATAAGAATATTAAGCTTATTTTTTTGTTATGATAAAAAATATATTAAAACAGCAAAACTCGCCTAAATCCAACCGCACCCAAGCAAACCACAATCTATCGTGTTTGGGTATATATTAAAAAACGGGCAAAAGCCTAAAATAGTCCCCGATGTTTATCCTGTGAACCAATTTAGTCCTCGATGTTTCGCGGGGACCAATTTAGTCCCCGATGTTATCGAAAATGAACCAAATTGGGCACTCCGTCAGTCAGAGCATCAATTTAGACGGCGATGCTATTTGCGACGGCAATATCCGTCGCTAAATGAAAAAGTTAAAAAAAATTATATATTAAGCATTTTCGTCGCTAAACAAAAATTATAAATTAAGCATTAAAAATGAGAAAAAAATCCAAAGAAAGGAAACAATTAAAAAATTATAGTTAAAAAAACAAGAGAATATTACTAATAAATTAAATAAAAAATAAATAATAATAAAAATAAAATAAAAAGCTAAAATTAAAATAAAAAATGAAAAATTAAACATTAAAAATGAGGAAAAAATCCAAAAAAAGGAAAAAAATTTAAAACAGCAAAAATCGCCCAAACCCAACCGCACCCAAGCAAATCGCAATCTATCGTGTTTGGGTATATATTAGAAAACCGCAATACATCGGGTCGAGTTAAAATTGATTAAACTCTTTCTCCCAGATCGTTGGAGATTTTTCAAGCTTTGTATTTTTCTTGTCTTGATCTACAGCGTAGGGTGACTTTTGCGTTTTATAGCGATCTGCACCAAGAAATTTCGAGAGAGAATTTGTCAGACAATATGTCGGTGGTACTTTGATTCAGCGAAGAATTTAGGCTAAAAGAGTGTCCATTTTTGTCCATATAACCTAAGAAAATATGCGTTTGTAGTTTGTACGAAGTCGATGAATCTCTGCCGAAGCAGAAAGTTTTTTTTTTTTAATGTGCGTAGCTGAATCATTAGTCACGCTGTAAATTGGTTAAACTCTTTCCCCCCAAATTGTTGGGGATTTTTCAAGCTTTTGTCATTTTCTTGTCTTGATCTACAGGGTTCAGTGGGAGCTCTCATTTTCCATCTATGAAGCCTCGGCAAGATAAGATTTCCTTAAGGTATAAAGTCTCAGTTTCTTGCAATAACAATGATAAAGATTTTCTTGTGGGCTGGATGGATCATTAGTTAGGATTCCAAGGTTGCTCGAAAAATGATTGTTCTTGACACAAATAGTGCTTCCCATTTGATCTTAATCTGAAATGTCAACTGCATGCCATTGTTCGAAAAACAAAAGATTCTGATTCGTCTTGGAACACTGATGAATCAGCAATTCCTCGGCGAGATTTTAGTCCCTAATGTTTGGGCCATGAGCGTTTTTGGTCACCCATGTTCCGAGGTAACACTTTTAGTCCCCAATGTTATCGATTTTGGACGGTTTTGATCCCTCGATTAATTTAATCGCTAATTTACATGGAGTTTAACACTTGAGAGCACATGATCTCCTTAAATTGGAGTTAACACCTCATGAATCATAATCTTCTTCTAACAAAACGCAGAGCATCATTACGTATCATATCATGTTTAACTCATTTTCAAGGTTGTTGATCATTCCCTAATGTGATGTATAAAGTTGTTCCTGTGCGTTTATATCGAAGAAGAAGAAGATATGCTATGAGGTTTTACGTCGAGTACAAGGAGATCATGAGCTCCCACGTGTTAAAATTTGTCTACATTAGCGATTAAATTAATTGAGGGACCAAAACCATCCAAAATCGGTAACTTGGGACTAAAAGTGCTACCTCGGAACATGGGGACTGAAAACGCCCATGGTCCAAACATTGGGGACCAAAAGTGTCGTTCTCCCGCGAGAATCCCTTTGAGTTCACCATCTTTTACAATGGAACCGTGAACGTCTTCGACAACATCTCCCCTGACTCTCTCTCTCTCTCTCTCTCTCTCTTGAAATTTCGTCCATTCTAAAACCATTTTCTTTGTAATTCTTCTTCAAATGTACTTTTAGGTTCAGGCAATCATTTCTCTCGCCATTAATGGTTGTGTGGTCGATAACACAAAGACTAATCGCGGGATGAAACTACACCAAACTCCAAGAATGATGATACCTTCAATTGCAGTTAATGGTGTGATATCCTTAGGAAAATCGTTTCTTCCATCTTCAAAATTACACCAACCCACAGAAAAAATTGTCTTCTTTTTGTACTTTTCGCAGCTATTCCACAGGCCCGAAGAGCATCGCTCGCCCACTTCTTAAAGAAACGCAGGGTGAGGTACTTTGTGATCATTCATCTGAGATATTATCAGAAAAAGATCAACAGAAAATTATGTCACTTTTTTTTTTCTTTTTTGAAAAAATAGGGTGACGAATGCTATACCTTACATTACACGACGAACAAGATGGGAAACGACTGTGCATTCTCGTCTACCGATTCTGGCTAAGTATCTCTGAGGATCGGATTGCGTGTTTGAGGTAAATAATGTTGGCTTTTGTATGTAAGGTATAGACCGGTCGGACAAGTAACAAGAGAGTTTTTCGAAGATTGTGCAAGCACAATTTCCTTAATACAGATTCGCTCCCTCTCGATTGTGCTTGAGGTTTTATGAGCGTCTATTCCCAGGATACTTCAAGATTACTTGGTGTTTGCTTAGCACGAAACAACTCCAACGACGAACTGGAAAAGCTTAAAGATGAAATAGGACTTGTGAATTTTTTCTCGTGCTCTTCTCCTCTGAGAATGATCCTATATTTATAGGATTACAATTTGGCTAGCTTAAAAGTCCATTATGACTGAGTGAATATCGCTTTAAAGAGCCATTTTAGTGACTTTAAAATGTCTCTTTAATGGTACAGTAATGGCCTCGCACAAGGATGTCCGTTGGACTTCAGGTATACTAGCAGTCGCCAGTCAGTCTAGCTAACCGGTCTTGCATTGTGACTAGTCCAGTCCGGTACTGCTCATGCAAGCAGTCCGGTTTGTGGTATACATGTCCGGTCTCAGGCCTCCAGTACCGGTCTCTTAGTGTACCCAGTTTGGTACCGTTCCGGTATTAACTGGAGAACAGTCCAGTCCGGTCTCAGTACAAACTAGTCCGGTTTCGCAAGCCATTTTAAATACCTGGAATAAAAGTTAAATCGGAGCAAAACGCGAGTTGATCATGCCCACTGTTTTTGGTCCTGCATTCGTGTGCGCGGGTCGCATTCTCGCACACAAGTCGGCCTGATTTGCACCCCAGCGAGCGAGTTACATGTGGCATAAGCTATTTATTTTAAACTAGTAAAATCCACATCTATATATAAGGTGGGTGAAACCATTTTGTTTTTCCAATGTGGGACAACAACTCTTAACTTTAAATTCCCTCCAATCAATTCACATTCAGAAGCCCAAAAATAAAGCTCATTGCTTTATTTACCCAACAATCCCCAACATGAATGCGAATTAGTTGGATTTATGTTCATCTTTCTGATCTCTGCATAGAGAATAGTATGGTTTACCATTTGAACTTCCTCCTTGTAAAGTACGTTTAATTTACTAGCAGTCCAGTAGACACGATGTCTTTGTACTGTCCCGCTTTCTTGTGTAAATGAACCCACATACAATACACAAAGATCATTAATTTTGTTCCATTTTCATAGTTTTGTTCGTTTTGGCCATGAACACGTCCTGATTCTGCGAGGGTTAGGGGTGTTCAAAAGTCGGTTTAACCGAATTACCGTACCCAAAACCGAAAATTCGGTATGAACCGAACCGAACCGAAGAGGTTCGGTTCGGTTTTCGGTTCTTAAAAATTGAAAACCGAAATTTTCGGTTTTTTTCGGTTCGGTAATTTGGTTAACCGAATAAAAACCGAATTTTAATAAATTAATTACTAAATATATATATTTAATATATTAATTAATATATATATATATATGTAAATTGATTCGTATTTGTATTAGAATATTTTTTCTATATATATTTAATAAATTAATTAGTATATATATAAAAATTAATTCGGTTTTGGTATTAAAATATTATTTTTTCCCCAAAATTTCAATTTTCTTTTTTATTTCGGTTTTAACCGAAACCGAACCGAAAAATTCGGTTTTAACTGAAACCGAACCGATTAAATTCGGTTTGGTTTTTGGTTCTTAAAATAAAAAATCGAATTTTTCGGTAACCGAATTTTCGGTTCGGTTCGGTTCGGTTTCTACCGAATGAACACCCCTAGCGAGGGTTTCTAAAGAATTAAGCCTTTCAGTTCTCCTTTGAAGCGGCCCCACTTCCTAAATAGGTGACTTCTCACGTCGCGAGTATTTTCTATCGATACTCTATGATAGTCATTAAAGCATCATAATGCTAGCCTTTTCCGTCAGCACTGTTTCTTGACAAGAATGAGCGGGGTTATCCCCCACAGTGAAACCAAGTCCTAAAAATAGGTTGTCCCTTTGAACCTAGATCTTGGGATCTCCAGTCACATAGGTAGGGTTTTCCTTCTTACCACTTTTGTACTTTAAGGCTTTAAGCCCATTCCTTTTGTCAACCTTTCAACCGCATCTCTGTTTAACCCTTTGGTTAGCGGATCCGCAATGTTATCCGTCGATTTCACGTAATCAAAATCGAGATAACTCTAGTTGAGAGCAGTTGCGTAACGGTATTATGTCAACGTCGTATGTGTCTTGACTTACCGTTATACATAGTACTCTGTGCTCGTCCAATTGCAGATTGGCTATCGCAGTGTATGCATATAGGTGGCACAGGTCTTTCCCACTTAGGAATATCCTCCAAGAAATGGCGCAGCCATTCAGCTTCTTCTCCACATTTATCCAAGGGAATGAACTTGGATTCCATAATGGATCTTGCTATAACAGTTTGTTTCGAGGATTTCCATGACACAGCAGCCCCAGCTAGTGTAAACATGTAACCGCTGGTGCTTTTCGAGTCTTTCGAGTCAGATATCCAGTTTGCATCTGTGTAGCTTCTACCACAGCTGGATATCTACCATAGTGCAATCCGTAATCCCGAGTATACCGTATGTATCTCAGCACTCTTACAATAGCAGTCCAATGTTCCACACTTGGATTGCTCGTATATGAACTCAGCTTGCTTATAGCATAAGCAAGATCCAGCCTAGTACAACTCATTAGATACATTAGGCTTCCAATAATCCGTGAGTATTCTACTTGAGAGATACCTTCACCATGATTTTGCGATAAATGAACACTTCGATCTAATGGCTTTCTAGCGACACCAAGATCATCCTTACTGAACTTTTCTAATATTTTGTCTACGTAATGAGTTTGACTCAGAACAAGACCCTCACTCGTTCTTAAGATTTTAACTCCTAAAATCACATCAACAAGTCTCATGTCTTTCATGTCAAATTTTGAATTTAACATATTCTTGGTAGATTTGACTATTTTGTCACTACTACCGATGATAAGTATGTCGTCAACGTACAAACATAAAATGATATAATCATCGTCTGCTTCTCTCGAGTAGCCACATTTGTCACACTCATTGATTTTAAAACCACTCGTTATCATTGCATGGTCAAATTTCTCGTGCCACTTCTTTGGGGCTTGTTTCAATCCATACAACGACTTAATTAATTTACAGACTTTCTTTCCGGTCCCATGAGCACGAAACCCCTCAGGTTGCTCTATATATATTTCTTCATCAAGATCACCGTTTAAGAAAGCTGTTTTGACATCCATTCTTAAGGACGCAATCGCAAGTTTCATCCTTATAGAGTTTATTCTCGTCACAGGAGAATAAGTGTCAAAGTACTCCAAGCCTTCACGTTGCTTGTAACCTTTTATTACAAGTCTGGCTTTTTGTACTTGTCGGTCGACCCATCCGATTTCATCTTCCTTTTAAATGGATTCTAAAGGTTTACACCCTTGTGGGAGACAACCAGTTCCCAAGTATGATTCTGCAGAATAGAATCGATTTCGCTTTTAATGGCCTCTTTCCACAAAGGTCCCTCTGTGGAGCTCGCTGCTTCATCATAAGTTAGTGGTTCCTTCTCGAGCAAATAAGTAATGAAATCGTCACCAAACGATTTCTCCATTCTAGCTCGTTTGTTTTGCTTCGGTTCTAAGTCAAGAACCGAACTAGGGTTTTCAGTTTCCTCATTAGTTCATTTAGACGAACTCGATCCATCATTGGACTTATAAGGAAATACATTTTCAAAGAAAGATGCATTCCTAGATTCCATTATAGAATTCTTGCGTATATCCGATATTATCGAATCATATACAAGAAATCGGTATGCCATACTATTATGCGCATATCCTATAAAAATGCAGTCCACAGTTTTAGGACCGATTTTTACCACTTTAGGTGTGGGTCCGACTACCTTGGCCAAACACCCCCACATTCTCAAATGTTGGTATGATGGCGTTTTTCCTTTCCATAATTCATGTGGAGTCTTATTTTCTTTCTTTCGAGGAACCCTATTTAAAAGGTAATTACTCGATAATATAGCTTCGCCCCACATATTAGGCGGTAAGAAACTTAACAACATCGCATTCATCATTTCTTTCAATGCGTAATTTTTACTATCCATGACCCCAATTGATTGGGGTGAATACGGTGCGGTCACCTCATGAATTATACCATGCTCCGCACAGAAGTTACCAATCGTTGATTCGTATTCGCCACCTCGATCACTTCTAAATCATTTTATTTTCTTACCCAGTTGGTTTTCAACTTCGGTTTTATATTGAATAAATTTTTCCAACGCTTCATCTTTGCTTTTAAGCAAATATATATAGCAATATTTCGTGCTATCATCGATAAACGTTATGAAATATTTATTTCCACCTCGTGACTGAACATTTTTCAAGTCACATACATCGCTATGAATTAGTTCAAGCGGTTCAGTACTTCGTGTTACTGTAGGAATTAGTTCGAATTTATGTGTCGCATCGATTTCAAATGTAGGAATGTGGTTCAAGTTAATTAATCGACGTATCCAATTAAAATTAACGTGACCTAATCCGCCATGCCATAGGTTGGAAGATTCAAGCAAGTAAACCGAAGAATTATTTTTTATTCTCATTGACCACAGTCATTTCATTAAGCTTGAACAACCCATCGGTTGCATACCCTTTCCCTACAAACATACCAGACTTAGATAAAATCACTTTGTCTGACTCAAACACAATACGGAACCCGTGCTTGTTTAACAAGGACCCTGACACTAGGTTCTTGCGAATTTTCAGTACATACAACACAGCGTTAGTATTTCTCCGGACGTCATCTTGAGCTGCACGTTCTCCCTCGACCGTGGCCGCCGCCGAGTTACCCATGTAAATCTTTTCTTCTTCAACTGATCCACACTCCTTGGGATTCGACCCAACCATGTTCACCTCCGAGACCACCGCAACAAGGCTCATCTCTTCAACATCCTTGGTGATGTCTTTTACCATGTTCGCCTCGTGGTTCCTTTAGGAAACCGGCAGTCCGGCGACCCATATTCCCGCAGTTGAAGCATTTTCCCTTGAACTTATAGCCGGCCTTAGCGACGCCCCCGGTCGCCCCAAGCTTAGCCTTGGGCTTAACCGCGCCTTTGCCCTTTTTAGAGCCATGCTCCACCACGTTTACCTTTTGTTCGGATGAGCTCGACATTCTCTTCTCCGACCGCTTGTTGTCTTCTTCGATTCGAAGTCTGACAATCAAGTCCTCCAAAGACATCTCCTTGCGATTATGCTTGAGATAGTTTTTGAAGTCTTTCCACCCCTGGGGCAGCTTCTCAATGATAGCCGCGACTTGGAAAGATTCGCTCAGAACCATTCGTTCTGCATGAATCACGTGTAAGATCAATTGGATCTCTTGCGCCTCACTTATCACACTCTTGGAATCGACCATCTTATAATCAAGGAACCGTCCGACAACAAATTTCTTTGTGCCGGCATCCTCAGTTTTATATTTCCGGTCTAACGAGTCCCACAATTCCTAAGCCGTAGCTACCGTACCATACACGTTGTACAGAGTATCGCTTAGGGCATTTAGGATGTAATTGCGGCACATGAAGTCAGAATGCTTCCATGCATCAACCGCATTTACCACCTCCACATTTGTCTCACCTTCGTTAACCTTCGGCTCGACCTCTTTCAGGTAGGTGGCCAGGTTCAGCGTGCTGAGGTAGAAGAGCATCTTCTGCTGCCATCTCTTGAACGTGGAGGCAATCCCCGCAAACTTCTTGGGCTTCTCCAAGTGGCTGACTGGTACGATCGGTCTCGTCACCACGGGCACGGCATTGGTGTGGACCGCATCATTGTTGTTGCCTTCAATCCGGTTTGAGAGGTGGTTGTCCGACATGGTTACGACTCTGTTTTAAGATTGTTGGCTTTTGTATGTAAGGGATAGACTGGTCTGACAAGTAACAAGGGAGTTTTTCGAAGATTCTGCAAGCACAATTTCCTTAAAACATATTCGCTCCCTCCCGATTGTGCTTGAGGTTTTATGAGCGTCTATTTCCCAGGATACTTTGAGATTACTTGGTGTCTGTTTAGCACGAAACAACTCCAACGATGAACTGGAAAAGCTTAAAGATGAAATAGGACTTGTGAATTTTTTCTCGTGTTCTTCTCCTCTGAGAATGATCCTATATTTATAGGATTACAATTTGGCTAGCTTAGAAGTCCATTACGACTGAGTGAATATCGCTTTAAAGAGCCATTTTAATGACTTTAAAATGTCTCTCTAATGATACAGTCATGGCCTCTCACGAGGCCTGTCCGTTGGCATCAGGTATACTAACAGTCGCCAATCAGTCTAGCTAACCGGTCTCGCATTGTGACCAGTCCAGTCCGGTACTGCTCATGCGAGCAGTTCGGTTTGTGGTATATATGTCCGGTCTCAGGCCTCCGGTACCGGTCTCTTAGTGTACCCAGTTCGGTACCAGTCTCAATACCGGTCCGGTATTAACTGGAGAACAGTCCAGTCCGATCTCAGTACAAACTGGTCCGGTTTTCGCAAGCCATTTTAAATACCGGGAATACAAGTTAAAACCGGAGCAAAACACGGGTTGATCAAGCCCACTGTTTTCTGTCCGGCATTCGTGTGCGACTTACATGTGGCATAATATTAGCTATTTATTTTAAACTAATAAAATCCACATCTATATATAAGGTGGGTGAAACCATTTTGTTTTTCCAATGTCGACAACAACTCTTCACTTTAAATTCCCTCAAATTAATTCACATTCACAAGCCCAAAAATAAAGCCCATTGCTTTACTTACCCAACAAATAAATCTGTAAGAAATTCGGTGTACCTTAAAACAATTGCAATGTGTACGTAGTGGTTGTTTGCAGTGATGAGTTTGTTCCAAATTTTGGTTGAACGCGAGAAATGATTAAAATCAGAAACTTAACTTCGATTTTTATTCATGTAGAAAGGATGTCTAGCTTTGAATATTCACGCGAGACTAGTATGTTTAGCATACTGGCTTGCAAGTATATTGATTTTGAACATTTTAATTAATTAATGTATTTAAATTGAAAAATTCTAACTTGAGGATAAAATTCTAAGAAATTAAAATATTGGTAAAATTGTCACTAACTATTATAGAATTGACGGATCAATTTGACGGTTTTTAAAACATACTATTATTTTTGCGCACTCAAGTGCTATACAATATAAGTTATAAAATCGGAATATACGATAAAATATTGTCGGTAATTTTTATTTTATTTTTAATATTATTCTTTTAGTTAGTTTGATTGACAGATCAAAATTTGACAGTTTATCCCAAGCATTGATGCTTAAAGAGTACTAATACAATACAGTTTGCACACTCAAATGCGTGTATAAATATAAATATATAATATTAAATTTGTTTTAATTTAAAAAATTAAAATTATACTATAAATTTTATTATATATATGAAAATTATAAAATTAAAGGTATAACAATTAAAAAAATTAAATAAAATGTAGTGAATGATTTTAGATTATATTATTTTTATTTTTTTGAAATTGACCGGTCGATGGACAATTTATAATTACCGCTCACACTTTAGAATAGAATGATGAAATAGAATAGAATAATGTGTGTGTGTATATATAATATATATATATATATACTATATATTATATTAAGGGCGATGGGTGGCTATTAGCTGCTAATTTGGTTTGTAAAATATTTATAATTTAACCTTCTCTATTCTAATTTCATTAAGTAAATAATTATCACATTTAATCCCTCAATTTTTAGTTATTATATTTATACCTCTAATCATTATTTTCATTTATATAAATCAAAATTATATTTCATCTACTAAATATGATTAATAATTTTAAAACTAAAATTAAAACTATTATATTTTAAGCACATAGCATCATAGAGTATGCAGATAGTGATTGTATATAACGTGGCCTTCTAACTTTGGAGTTGATATATACGGAATAAATTTATTAAATATTAGGTGGAATTTGATACAACTCAAATGTTGGCGACCAAAACTGACATTTACGTCACGTCAAACCAAAGACATGATGTTAAAATATCGAAAAACACGAACAATTATGCAAAGAGTTAATTTCGTTTCAGCCCCACTTCAGTAACTTTCATTTGGATTCAGCCCCAATTACTTTAAAATTCAGTTTAAAACACCCATCTCAAGTTTGCCTTAGAGTTAAGGACCCAATTGTGCTAAAAAGACTCATTTGCCCTCAACTGTTGCGAAAATTTACAAAGCTATGCCATCATCCCTCTCGTACGATTTATGGTAGATCTGTGATTTTTATAACACCCAAACGCCTTTAAATCTCCGAAATCTTCGACGTTATTGAGCGGAAAAGGTAAAATCGAGCTCAATTTCTCATGGGTTCTCGTAACCAAGGAAAATTTCGATGTTATGTTGGAATGATGCTTCAAACTCAAATCGAAAATTTTGGTACAAACACGAGTAAAATCTTGATGTTTGTGCTCGAATAGTGTGGATTCACACCAATTCGGATGTGGGTCTTAGTAATCGACACGAAATTACAACGAATCTTGCCGCGACCTAAGATCCAAATATTTTCAGTTTCAGTAACAAATCACTTTACCTGGGTACCACTTTCTGCTCGTACGAAAACACTAATATCAAAAACTATACCATATTCTTAACATTGACGAATAAATGTTGCCTCAGTAATAACAAATAATTCTTTGAAAAAAAGTAATAACAAATAATTAGAAAACAATAACGTGTCACGAGAAAGATAAAAAATTCCAGTAACACATCACGTCATCTTGGTACCACTTGCGTCTGTTCCGGAAACAACATCCTAAAAAATAATAACAGATGACTAGCACCGAGGAACAAATGTTGCATTATGTATAACAAAAATGAGAAAACAAAAACGGTTTTATTTCCTATAATAACTACATGCAACTAGTACGTACTAGGCTGTCACGAGGAAGATAAAAAATCCGTACGACACTCGAAACGCCATGAAAATATATCTTCGACGTTATTGAGCGAAAAAGGTAAAATCGAGCTCAATTTCTCATGGGTCCTCGTAACAAACGAAAATGTTCGATGTTATGTTGGAATAATGCTTCAAACTCGAAAATTGTACAAACACGAGCAAAATCTTGACGTTTGTGCTCAAATAATGTGGATTCACACCAATTCGGATGTAGGTCTTAGTAATCAACACGAAATTACAACGAATCTAGCCGCGACCTAAGATCCGAACATTTTCAATTTCAGTAACAAATCACCTGATCTGGGTACCACTTTATGCTCGTTTGGAAACACTACCGTAAAAAACTATACCAGATTCTTAACACTGACGAATAAATGTTGCCTCACTAGTAACAAATCAGTTCAGTTACACGTCACTTTATCTACCACTTTTTACTAAGGTGTCACAGAAAGATCAAAAATCCGTATGCTAACCAAAACTCCCCGAAATTGAAGAAATCTTCAAAGTTAGTAATCGATAAAGGTGAAACCGATCTCAATTTTTCATGGGTCCTCATAAACAAGGAAAATTTTCGATGTTATGTTGGAATAATGTTTCAAACCCAATTCAAAAATTTGGTAAAAAACTAGTGAAATCTCGACTTTTATGCTCGAATAATGTGGATTCACACCAATTCGGGTGTGAGTCTTACTAATCGACAATCGATGCTAGTCATGGAATAACGATGAATTTTGATGCGACCTAAGATCGAAACATTTTTAATTTCTTAATAACGAAGAATTTTGATGGGAAATATTGGAACGTCTGTCAATTATAAAGCTGGTAACACTTCATTTATTCTGAGTAACATTTCATGCATTCTAGGTAACACATCACTAAGAACATTCTAGAAGGTTCTAGATTGTCAGAGATATTAATAGTACAATAACTTAATATTATCACATTGCCTGCAAATAGTACCTTATGTCTGATAAAAAATAACAATATAAACAAAGGTTATAACACATTTGTAGCTACAAGAACCACAAAATAGCTGATAAATACCACATTACTATTTCGATTAATTTCATTCATAAATTCATTTCGTTGGGATGTATAAGATTGACATTCATGGAAATAGATGATATGATGAAGCTAAATCACAAAATTTTATTAAAAGTCACGTTTTGCGAATGTTGATATCAATATGTGTAAGTTGAGATCAAAAGTCATGTAAACACATAGCTCTTCATTCACAAAATATACTAGTATCTCTTTTGATGAGACAAAACGTTATGAATTCCATCACAAAACGTATTCAAAGTTCAGCATTAAAGCACGGACAACATTTAATAGACCATAAACTCAACATTCGAGACCTCAAACTAAATCGAAGCAAATGGATTTTTGAGCGTAATTAATGAAATAGAATATTACCACATTACCTGTAAATAATACCAGATGTTTGATATAGAGAAACAATACCAACCGAATTTATGACACGTTGATTGGTACAGATACAACATAATACACTTTTTAGTATAACATCATTAATTAGACTTATTTTGTTCGTAAATTCACTTTTTCCCGAATGTATAAGATTTATGTTCATGTAAGTATGTGAGTTTACTAAGTTAACAAACCAAATTTCCTTAAAGAGATGTTATGCGAATGTTGATATCAATATGTGAAAATTGAGATCAAAAGTCATGTAAACCATAGCTCTTGTTTCACAAAATATACCAGTATTTCTTTTTGATGAGACATAACATTATGATTTCAATCACAAACGTATTCATAGTTCAACATTAAAGCACAGACAACATTTAATAGACCATAAACTCAAAATTCGAGACCTCAAACCCTAAACAATCGAAGAAAAATGGATTTGTGAGCGAAATTGATGATATTAGTAGTGTGGTATGGAAAACCTATTATGCAGTATCAATATCTACAATAGTGTTAAAAATTGGATTTGTATTGTTCTTTTATATCGAAGTTTTGGTATTATTGGCGAGTAATGTGGTAATATCCTTTGACAATGTAGAACATTCCGGGTAATGCAATTCCCGCATAAATTATTGAGATCCCGCTCAGATTATTGAAATTCCGCCTAAACTGGATAACACAAGTTACACAAAGAATAACATATAATAACTTACTGGTACCACTTTCTTATTTCGAAAAATTAGGCAAAAATCCGACGGTTGTATTTAAATTTCGGCAACATTGAGCGACGAACAATAGAGCCAACACTGTGTCTCGGTGCTTTGATCAGGATATGGGTCTCTCGAATTTGTACGAAGTATCTTCAATTTCGACCGAACGTAATTCGATTTCACCGATTTAATATTTGCGTCAAAAGAATTCGAACAATTTACCAGTAAAATCGAACATTCGAGTTCAAAATAACATGATAAACCGTCTAGGACACACCCAACTTGGTTTGGTGCAGGTGGTGTAGATGGAAATATTATATACGATTGATTGTTTCGATCGAGTTTCCACTGTTATAGTGATACCAGATATTTGGCATTTGGTACCAAATCCAACATACTCGAACCATTAAATCAGTATATATACCAAGTGGTATCTTGACAATACCGGTTAACAGTTTTACGGTGACAGATGAATGACTACCCATACCACGTTTCGGGAACAGTGTTTTATGCAACAATCCGACGATTATAAATTTCGTCCAACCATGAGCGACGAACAATAGAGCCAATATATGCTTCAGCGATTTGTTCAGGAGATGGGTCTCTCGAATTTGTACAAAATATCTTCAATTTCGTCCGAATCGGAATACGATTTTCACCGTGTTTTTTTATTATTTGCGTCGAAAGAACTCGAAAAATTTACCTGTAAATCGAATATTTGAGACCCAAATAACATGATAAACAATCTAGGACACACCTGTGTTCATGCAAATGGAAATAATATATACGATCGATTGTTTCGATCGAGTTTTCACTGTTATATCGATACTAGATAATAGGCATTTGGTACCAAATCAAGCTTACTGTTACCTTTAAATTAGTATATACCATATGCCAGCTTATTAATACCTATTATCTGTTTTACGATGACAGATGCATGACCATCCATACCACGTTCTGGGAACAATTGTTTAGGCAACAATCTGGCGATTTTAAATTTCAGCAAACCATGAGCGACGAACAATCGAGCCAATACTGTGTTTCAGAGATTTGTTTAGGTTATGGGTCTCTTGAATTTGTACAAAGTATCTTCAATTTCGACCGAATCGGGATTCAATTTCATCGTGTTTTTGTTATTTGCGTCAAAAGAGTTCGAAGAATATACCCATAAAATCTAACATTTCGAGACCTGAATATCAAAATAAACCCCCGTGATAGATCGAGTTTCGTTTTCGAGGATCGTTCGAACGAAAATAGAAATTTGCAAGATTTTTTTATCGTAAAAAATGTGGTTAACGATGGTAACAGAAAATATGTTCTGGATACCACTTACTATACAGCTTTTGTAGGGGTATTTTGGTCAGATCAGCTTTTTGGTCCTTTTCTCTAACTTTAAAAGATATCGGGTCCTTTATACTGAAATTATTACTGACATGGGCTGAATTCTATTATGAAAGTTAAAAAGGGCTGATTCTTAAAAGCCCCTTATGCAAATCGTCAACTTTGGTACGTCTTTATCTTTGCTGATGCGTTCGATTTTCTAACAATTTCATTTTTCGAACCCAGGAAATGATTGTCACAGCTTTCTCTAACCCATTTTGATTCGTGTTTTAGCGAAGATTCTTCCATCCTCCCTTTCGTTTCCATCCCATCAAATTCCGCATTCTATTGATCGTCGATTGCCCTCCGCAAGCATCATTTGTGGGGTGGATTGCATCACGTAGCCATCAATTCTTGGTAAGAGCGAAGGGGAAAGAGAGAGAAAACCCAATTTGTTCAGAGTCGGGATTGGTGACGATGGCGTCGAATGGGGCTGATGAGAATTCGCCTGACATGTTGAAGAATACGCCGTCGAACATAAGAAGGTTGGCCCATGAAATTGAGCAATGTGAAGGAAGGCAAAAATATCTTGCTCACACGAGGAGCCCATCGGACGGTGGAGATGTTCGGTGGTACTTCTGTAAGATACCTCTGAGATTGGATGGTTAGTATCGTAGTTTAGAATTTGTATCTGTTCGTTTAGGCACATTTGTACTTTGATGCGATTTATTTTTCTTAGGAGTTTTGAATTGGAGTGGAGGTATATGTAGTAGACTGAAATGCGTTGCTGTGTTTTATTACCTTACATAAAGGTCGACTAGCTTTAGTGCTGTTTGCTGAAATAAATTTCATCAACGAGGATGTGTCTAAAGTGGTTGTAGCAACATCTTACATGAATGTTTAAGAAACAGGTCTGTAGATTAATTAGTCTTGCTCATTCCTACTGAAGTGAAGTAAAATGTCAGAAAGAGAATATGAAATGGATCTTCTTCCTTTTTGTTTTATTTAGTTTCCATCTTCTTGTATTGCATTAATAGGTGTTGTTCGAACCTGATTCTTCACTGGTGTGAGAAGTAAATCTTTAATTTGCTGTAGCTTCTCCACATTTGATAGATATGTCGACATCTGGCTAAAATCTTTCTTTCTGTTTTCATAATCAAATGAACATATCGTTCGGTATCCATCGGTGTATGATGCAAATCTGCTTATGGATTTTTTGCAGAACTGGCTGCATCAATTCCTCGAACGGAGGTTGTGGGGAAAGGTGATTATTTTCGATTTGGCATGAGGGACTCTCTTGCAATAGAGGCGTCTTTCTTGCAGGTTATGTCATTTTATCTATTGCATGGTTGGTTTCCTTCGTTGTCTTTCTGATTGGTACATTTTTAATGTGATATAGAACTATTAAATGTGCAATGCTAATAAGATTTGCCATATTGCCAGAGAGAGGAAGAGCTACTTTCTTATTGGTGGAAGGAATATGCTGAATGCAGTGATGGTCCCAATGGGCGACCAAGTAATTCCAAGTCAAACCAGCGGTCAAGGCAACCGTCATCGGAGAATCTGCAATCACATGAGCTCATTGCAAATGAAGAAGAGAGAGTTGGTGTTCCTGTAAAGGGAGGGTTGTACGAGGTATGTTATCTTAAATCACGAGTCTTTTCCTAGTTTCTTATGAATAGGCCCATTATTGTTCTAGTGGCGTTCAATCTTGAATCACTCAATGCATGCTGTAAGTTTGCTGTCTACGTTCTCATGATATGAGTGTAACTTTATGGTTGTCTCCTAGCAGTCTGGGTAATTTGGAATTTAAAATTATGAAGTGTCTTGCTTCACTTTTAATATATTTGAGATTTTCTATATGGACTGGAGAAGCTCGAGCCATTCCCTTGTCCATCAATTGCATTTGGGACATTTTTTTACTCATTGAAATAAAATCTTAATGCTAGTATTTGTGAATTTTGGTGGAAACCTCTTGCGTGTTTTTTATTGCTAGTATTTGACACCATGAGTGACTGTATCTGGGGTTTTAGGACGTTGTCGACATCATTAGTTTTTAAGAACTCAGATGTATGAACATTAGATGTAGAAGTTGAATAGCAGATTTTATCGCAGGTAGATTTGGTGCAAAGACACTGTTTCCCTGTTTACTGGAATGGTGAGAATCGGCGGGTCCTACGTGGCCATTGGTTTGCCCGAAAAGGTGGCCTTGATTGGCTTCCACTGAGAGAAGACGTCGCCGAGCAATTGGAGTATGCATATCGCAGACAGGTATTGTTGACTTAATACATTTGATGTGTGTTTTTCGAAAAGGGAGTTTTACATGCAATATTTGCCTATAATATTATCGTGTGCTTATGTTGTTTAGCATTAAGCTCATACTTTAACCCTGGTGCTTCTGTCTTCAGGTTTGGCATCGAAGAACTTTTCAGCTATCAGGTCTTTTTGCTGCTCGGGTCGATATCCAAGGCTCAACCCATGTATGATCTCTTTCCGGTGTCATAATTACTTCTCATGGACATTAAGTGAACTATTTGTAAATGCAGTTTCTGCTTGCAGGGACTACATGCTCTTTTTACTGGAGAAGACGATACTTGGGAAGCTTGGTTGAATGTTGATGCTTCTGGATTTTCTGGTGTGGTAGGCTATGTACGGAATGGTGTAAAGTTAAGACGTGGATATGCTCCCTCTCAGTCCCAAAAGCCGACGCAGGTATCTCATACTGCTTCTCTGTTGTATGTGTTATCCATTTCATTGTCATTTAGAAACAAATGGTCGTGAGGTGAAGTAATTTTTTATTCAAGCTCATCTGTTTCCTTTGCAAAACACAGTGACTGTATTTAATAGCCAACCATTTTTGTGACATTTTATCCAGGATGAGTTACGACAACAGCAAGAAGAAGAAATGGATGATTATTGTTCACAGGTATGTGAAACATTTACACTAGCATAATCATACATCTAGCAATGTAAAAACTCTGGAATTGTTTATCTTAAGTGTACATTCCCTAATGTTGTCGAACTCACATAGCATAAAATTTTTATTGTTCCAGGTTCCTGTTCGACATTTAGTATTCATGGTTCATGGTATCGGCCAAAGGTTGGAAAAGTCAAACTTGGTGGATGATGTTGGAGATTTTCGTCAAGTAACAGCAGCTCTTGCTGAGAGACACCTGACTTCTCACCAGCGGGGAACGCAAAGGGTTCTTTTCATTCCCTGTCAGGTGGATAATGTGCTATTTTATTTCATCTATTCAGTATCCTTATTCCATATCGTGATTATTTCTCTTTTATCTTTGCTAGTGGAGGAAGGGTTTGAAGCTTAGTGGTGAAGCTGCTGTTGAAACATGTACTTTAGATGGCGTAAGAGGGTTGCGTACAATGCTGGGTGCCACAGTTCATGATGTTCTGTACTATATGAGCCCTATATACTGTCAGGACATAATTGACTCGGTACAAATTCTTGTATCTATTTATAATTTTCCTCCAATATTTCTGTTTCCATGATCCCGTTCGTTGCTTCAGTTCTTCTATTGCCGTGATGTTCGTAGTGATAATCACCTTTCAAATATATGTTTGTATCTGTTCTTCGAGAATTCATTGATTTGAGCTGTATTTTTCCTTAGGTCTCCAACCAACTGAACAAATTATATTTAAAATTTCAAACGAGGAATCCTGGCTATGATGGAAAGGTAAATCCTTTGAAATACAGACGACCTATGATATTTTGTTTTAAATTATAATATATACTATACTAGTGCTTGCTCGTTTCTCAACTGTGAATCTTTTGCAGGTTTCCATTTACGCTCACTCTTTGGGAAGTGTGCTATCTTATGATATATTGTGTCATCAAGAAAATTTATATTCGCCATTTCCTATGGAGTGGATGTTTAAGGAACCAAAAAGAAGCAGAAGTCCAACAGTGGATAACATGCCATCGAGTTCCAAGCATAGCACTAATTTCGGTGATGAAACTTACAAGAATGTTGAAACGGAGAGCAATTGTGGTTCATCAGATAAGCCAGACCTCGATAATGTTGAAGGCAGTCATGACCCATCTGGCCCGCCCGAACCTTCGGAGTCTGATGAGTCAACTGCAACTGATACTTTCTATCAGCAGATTAAGGATGCTTCAACATCTGATGATAATACATATGACCCTTTTAGTGATACCATTCAGGTTGAATCTCATAGAACCGATGAGGTCAATGAGTCCAATAAAGTGAAAAATTCTATACCATGTTATGGATATAAGAATGGCGATGATATTACTGATCACGAAAAGGATGAAATAATCAGTTCGTTGAGCAGAGAGGTAGCTGAAAACCCTATATTAGCATCATTTCTTCATTTCGTTATTTAGTTTCTCAATGGTCTATTGTTGTTCAGGTTGATGCGCTCAAAGTAAAAATAAAGGAGATTGAAGCAGTACGTTCAGAAGGTATGGTTTGTGGTTGCAGGACTGATAGAATTCTTGTAGATTATGCATATCCGTTTATTTAATTGCGTGTACGTTCTCAGTGAATCAGCCTGATTCGATGAACATTCAGCCTGATCATAGAGATTTATTGAAGTCTTATACCCCTCAAATAAGATACACAAAATTAGGATTCAAGGTAAAGTTACCATCTGCACATTTATGTTGGCTTATGAGCTCATTTACTAGTCTTGTGTTAATATTTTGGAGACTTGGATTTTATTTCAGGTTGACACATTTTATGCTGTGGGCTCCCCACTGGCTGTTTTCCTGTCCCTTCGCAATGTCCGCATTGGGATTGGTAATGTCTCTCTTTCTTTGTGTAGACATTTCTACTCATCTCTTCTCCTTCGCCATCCATGTTTTAATCATACTATGGCTACATTAGGCTGCTCTTTATTGGTTACTTATCATGGTGATCCTTCGCATGCTTGGATGTTATGGTACTGAGTGAAAAACTTAGGTAAGTAAGCATGGAAACTATTTTCTTGGATGTGGATTTTGGGTAAGTAAGGTGGCGCAGTATGTACACGTTTCTTGCTATAGCAGCCATTGCATTTGGCTAATGATCGAAGTCATTTATTGCATATAAGCAAACTTATTACTGATGATCAGTGTGCTGATGATGACGCGTGGTATTGCTTTTAGCATCGACTTGAAATTCTCGACTATGTTTTTACTTTGACCATATATCCCTTGTTTCCGTGGTTTTCCAGGCAAGGGTGGAGAATACTGGGAAGAGGAAAACATAATCGAAGAGATGCCATTGTGCAGACAAATGTTCAATATCTTCCATCCTTTTGACCCCGTAGCATACAGGTTTTTGATGTTGCCATTTTTTTTTCCTTCTATAGCTTTCTTACGGTTTGAGCTAAACTAATAAGAGGCTTGTTTGCAGAGTAGAGCCGCTTATAAGCAAAGAATACGTAAGCAAACGTCCCATTATAATCCCTTACCATAGAGGTGGGAAGCGTCTCCATGTTGGATTCCAGGTAAGTAAGCACAAGCTATATAGTTTTTCCTCTTCGTACCTTGAATTCATGTTCTCACACCTTTTCTTACAGGAATTTAAAGAAGAGTTAGCTATGAAGTCTCATGCGCTGGCGGGCCATTTAAGTTCTGTAAAGGTGTTTAGTTCTTCATCACTTTACCTTTCATTGGGCAGATTGTTTTTTTTGTCCTAAAACGATGATGTGAATGTACGTATTGTCTAATGGTCGTATTCCGTACTATAATGTATAGGTTAAATTGTTGGCTCTGTGTGAATCAAGATCCAAGGAAAATGGCGATGGTGTGCTGTGCGAATAATTTCATTATTCATATTTTGTCCCATTACTGTATCATACGATAATGGCCTGTGATTTTCTTACAGAGGAATGTCACGACAAGAACGAAAGGGAGGGTAAATCATATGGCTCGATTATGATGGAGACACTAACTGGAAGTCGAGAAGGGCGTGTCGATCATGTCTTGCAAGTACGCCAAAATATTTCTCTCTTTTTTTTCTTTTTGAAATTTTTTTAAGCCCTCAGACATATGTGAATCTCAGGAGAGTAAAGTTACTAACTATGGTTTTATCTTGATATTTTTCAGGACAAAACTTTTCGCCATCCATATCTATCAGCAATTGGATCGCACACGTAATGACCCAAGATTTTGAACACACACACTCGTGCACATAGATATCGTTTTATTATGCTAAAACTTTAAATGATGGCTCTTTTTTTTTGAAGAAATTATTGGAGAGATCCCGATACCGCGCTTTTCATACTGAAGCATTTGTACCGTGAGATTCCCGAGGAAGAAGAAGAAGAAGAAATGGAGGGGAAAGATGAGAAGGAAGGGAGAAGATGGTGTGATCCTAGACAAGTTGCTGGTGAAGAGCTGCCTTTGACCTTTGCTGATAATGTCTCTATTAAAAGCTTCTCTTACAAAGCCAAGAAAGTTATGAAGAGTAGTAGCAGCAGATAACAAGAAAGAGGTAAATGATTATTTCTTCAAAGGATTCAATGAATTGTTAGCTTTCCTTCTTTGTTTCAGATGTATGTAATTGTATCTTTTTTTTCATCTATCAAATGTACACCCTTACAACTTCAACATTCGCGTCAAATATTCTGATAGTGTTATGCCTTTCAATAGAAATAAAAGTACACTCTTTGCTTCAAGTGGGTTAATTTGGTTTCATGCCCCTTAGTAGGGATGTCAACGGGGCAGGGCGGGGCCGGGGATTAGGTCCCCATCCCGTCCCCGCATCGACGGGGAATCCCCATCCCCGTCCCCGCGAACTTAACGGGGAAAAATTCATCCCCATCCCCGTCGGGTCCACGCCCCCGCGGGGATTCCCCGTCCCCACGATTTTTTTAAAAGAAATTGTATTTTCATTATAATATAAATTGGAAATATTATTTATACTATATTTTAAATAATATTTATATTATAATTATAAAATAATGAGTAAAGAATATTATTTTAAGCTATAATTATATAAACTATGTATAAAAAATATTATATAGATATAAGTTATAAAATATTTTATTTAAATAATATTAATGGCGGGGATGGGCGGGGATCCCCACGGGGCGGGGACTATGATCCCTGCCCCGTCCCCGCCTACGGGGACAAAAAATTCCCCATCCCCGCCTCGCGGGGATTAAAATTCGGGGATTCCCCGCCCCGTTCGGGGCGGATCCCCGCGGGGACGGGGAATCCCCGCCCTATTGACAAGCATATTTTTATGTGAGATTTTCTTTCTTTTTTTTTTTTTGAGAAGAAGGTTTTCATTGATAAATCCAAACGGATACAAAGATACAATAGAGCAATAACCGAAAATTACATCATAATTGACTATTTCTATTGTGTAGATAACAGATGATAGCACAGTATCCGTTCTCAAAGCCCCAAAGAAGGGAAAATGACCCGAAAGGGGACTCCCACGAGGGGAGAGATAGGCTCCTACGAGGGGAGGAGAAACGCTCCCACGAAGGGAGAACGGGCTCCCACAAAGGGGAGAAGAACTCCTACGAAGGGGAGAAAACTCCAGAAAGGAGAAAACTCCCCCGAGGAGAACACGCACGATCGAAACGGCCGAGCGGAAGAACGGGACTGCTACCCTCTCGCCATACTGCGACCGAGAATCTGCCAGATCGCTCCCACCGGACCTGCCGCCGCAACAAAATGCCACCATCGACTTCCATCGCCAGATCCGCCACAACAAACCTGCCGCCGCTAGAAACAACACCACCGGACCACAAAACTCCACATGATCTGGAATCGGAGGTCGTTGTGGAAGCTCCGGCCCCAAACTGACGTCATCGCCGACAGATCTGCCCTCGACATACCTCACCAACACCACACCCCTCCTCTCGCAGTTGCCGAGACCTTCCGTCGCTTTTGAGCTCTTTTTTGTGGGTGGGTGGTCGAGCTCCCCGTGGCAGCCAAGCTCCGGGCTCACGCTGGTGATGGCGTCAGACTTGGGCTTAAAGAAGCCCCCTTAATCGAACGGTGGAGGAGATGACGAGCCAAAGATGGTGGTGCCGGCGCACCCGGTGGGAGGTGGTGGTGACAACCCCGTTTTTATTGAAATACGAAACACGAAAATGGAAAATAAAAGAGATGTGGCTCCCCCAACCCCCGCTAAGGGAGGATGGGAAGGAAGAAGCTGAAATTTTTTTGTGGAGACGGTTGGCTTGAGAGTAGGGTTTCGAAATAGAGAGAAAATTGTTAGTAATTACAATTGACTATTACTTGGATGTCCGAAACTAGATCATTTTTTTATGTGAGTTGAGGACCAATTTAAGTTTTTCTAGAGATAAAAGATCCATTTTTTAAAAAATATTACAAAAACCATATAAATGCAGAAAAAGAAACTCATATTCCCTTCGTAGGTGCAAAATAACTACGGTAGATTGCCATAATCTCCCTCTCTCAGATCGAAATCAAATTTCGTTGGAAAATCGTTAAAATCTACAATTAATGAACGAAGAAAATGAAATCGAGTTTAATTTGTTAATGAGTGCCGGAAGTATGATGTTATATTTTAGAAATAATCATAGAGAATTTTCATATTAATCAAATCACTAGGTAGTAATGTGCATTTCGATATAACGTGTATGGTGAAATTGAGCCTCTTTTGTAAGCAAAACTTGAACATTTAAGTTCCCTTGAGAAATGTAGTTTCATTTCAAGTCAAATTCGCGATCCAAAGGGAAGGAAAAAAAAACCACTGTACATACAAAAGAATATAATAAATAAAAAATGGCGAGCGGCGACGACGCATCGACCTGCCAGAAGTACGGCGTTCCCCTCTACGGCGCCGCGTGGGTACCGTACGCGGCAGGCAAGAAGGATTCCTCCGACGAATCGGAAGCTTCCGCTGTCAGCCACCACGTGGTTCTCGCCGGAGGAGGCGGGGAAGGACGCAGTGGCATTCCGAACGCTATCCTCGTTTCCAAATTCGATTTTGGTTCCAATTCGCTATCGGATCGACCTGTGAGCTTTGTTCAGTTATTCTGTGTGTGTATATGTGTGCGCTTGTGGTTGCAGATCTGATTGCTCACGCCTGCTTTGGTTATATTTCGCGTGCCTGTTTGTTTAATAGTGATTTAGTTGAACTCTTTTCGATATGAACAAACACAGTTAATACTGGGAAGTGAATGAGCTATTTTCCTTATTTTTCATATTGAATTTAGTGGAATAAAAAAGTTAAGAAATTGGTGATCCTCTTGTTAATTACGATGGTTACTCTGTAATGATTTCATTAGAGGTTTTTCTCCTACTTTTTTGAGATACATTCGTGTGTTATATTTTTCGTCGTCATCACTTCAGGTCTCAAAACTTGGAACTGATGATCATTTGCCGTATAGAATTGCTGTACATCCAGGAGGAGAAGGTGTTATTAGTTCACTGCCCAAAAGTTGCAGGTACTCTCTTTCCCAATTTTTTGCTGGTGGAGAACTGGTAATGATTTGCCTTGTGAAATCTGCAATCCACAAGCCCTGACTGCGAGAGACTTGATAAACGAGAAGTTGGGCTGACCTTTCTTTGTGTAGAGCATATATAGCATAGAATCGTATACGTGTGGACGATTTATTGCAGAAGTTTGAGTCATCGTAAGTACATGATTGTTTTCACCGTATATATATTTATTTGCTTTCTGTGTAGATGGATGAGTGGGATTTGGTTGGAGGTGATGAAGAACGCTTGTTGGGTTTGAGATCATCTGAGAAGGTTCTCAAACAGTTGGAGGATGTTGGGCAGCAGTTATCTATGACTTTCAACAATGATGGAAATTTACTTGCCGTTGGCGGTGAGGTCTGAAATTTAAAGCTCGTCAATATGCCTATTTTTTGGATGATAAACTCCTTACAGCTTCTTATATATTGATTCAAGAATCTGTTTTCGACTTCCCAATCTATCGTTAAGGAGTTTTCAACCTTTTCATTTCCATCAAAAGATTGTCTGAGGTCTGTCCGTTCTCATTGTATAAGAAATTGAGACGTTAACTTAAAAGGCGCCCTTTTAAGTATATAATATATATATATATATATATATATATATATATATATATATATATATGACTAGTGTATAGTATCGGTGTAACGCAGGATGGAAAGTTGAGGGTTTTTAATTGGCCATCCATGGAAATCACCCTCAATGAGGCCAATGCTCATGCTTCTGTGAAAGATTTAGATTTCAGGTTTCTAAAAAATTCTGTTATATGCGGCTCACTGCAGCTTTCAGGAAACTGAATTGATAATTTACTTTTGTTAATGTTCAGCCCCAACAAGAAGCTTCTCGTCTCCGTGGGAAGCGGCCCAGGAAAAGTTTGGGATGTCGAGAAATCAGCTTGCATAGCCTCTCTGCCAAAAGAAAACGTAATTATTTGCTTATTTCAGCTGTTAAAAGATTTCAAATTTTCGAAGCATCTAATTCGTTGCTAGTGCTTATAAAAAATGCCGTTACCCGTAAATCATGTGATATTGAATCCAGGATGAGGTCTTCGGCTATTGTAGGTTTTCCCGAGCCGTCGACACTGATCAAGTACTTTATATCACATCAATGCGAGGTTAGTATTTTTATATTCCCAACATTTCCCAGTGTTGGGAAAATTATTCGTGTTAACTTAAATCACTTGCTGCCTTGTGTTTGCCATGCCAATTGTCAAACAGATAAAGGCGGTAGCATTGTCAAGTGGAGCGCTACGACGTGGAAAAAGATTAGCTCCAAATTTGTCGTCCGTGACCCTGTTTCTGCTTTTAATGTTTCACCCGACGGGAAATATCTGGCAATGTAAGAACATCATAACAAAGAAATTCATTTTTCGATTTACCATTCTTCTCTTACAAGTAAGTTCTGTACTTCCATCTCCTTCATATGCAGAGGGACGATTCAAGGGGACATTTTGATTATAAGCTCGGTTAACATGCGGGTGAAGACAACTGTTAGAAAAGCACATCTTGGCCTTGTTACAACTTTGGCCTTTTCGCCCGATTCAAGGTTATAAACTGTTAGAAAAGCACATCATAGACTTTAAACGTTGTTTCGATGCAACTCATACTCAAACGTGTTTCGGTTCCTCGCAGGGCTTTGGTTTCGGCGTCCCTTGATTCGAGTGCAAGAGTTACTCCAATCACTGACGCAAAGAAAGAAGGTTCAATCTTTATCTCAGTTATTTAGAATAAATATTATATATACTTCAGCTTTCGTTTTTGTTACTTTTACATCATTTCTCTTGTTCAATCTCCATCTCAGTGTTCTTCTGCTTATTAGGTCGATATAAATTTATCGCAGGATCGAACATTTGGATAATTATGCTCATCGTTTTTCTCGCCATGGCCGTATATTATGCGAGGGACTTGCTTTCGAACATCGTATCCTCGGATTAACGTTTAAGGTAAACGCTGTAAGCTGCGTCGATGTTAAACTTACTTTTTTAAGACATGCGGAACAACATATTCAAACCATTACTAGATTTTGTGGAAGAATTAGTTTTTTTTTGTTTCCAGAATCTAATCATTTAATTACATCCAGAGATTTTCTCATCTAATGGCCCTTGGTGTCTTCCAATTTCGTACACCCATTTATTTTTTGAATTTTTAAGAACAAATGGGTTAGAAAATGAGCCTGAAACTATAGAGATGATAATCAGATCAATTAAAGACTCATTGGATCTTCAAATGGATTTGAGTCTAAACGCGCTTAGAGTGTTATAAACGGTTCTAGAATCAGACCCATTTGAAAGATCCAATGAGTCTGATTATCATCCCTACAAAACGATCCACGGGTTTCTTACAGATTACCAAAGGTCGATTCGATTCGTTGCCACTTGTCCGAAATTTTCGGAACCATTCACGAGCTGCACGAGACATGTAGTATTATTATTAAGTGTTCTTCGCGCGAATGTTGCATGTGATGAAGCGGCCACACGCTGTGCATCAAATGCTAATAAATACCGACCCCAAATGATGAATTTTATGTATTTGTTTGTTCTCATGGCTTCGTTTGGTATGCGGAACAACGTTTTCAATGCTCTATTTTATCGTCGGCCCTTCGAACCTTTCTATGTTCCATCACTTAGATCCTTGTACCAAACGGATCCTAAGTGGAACATGCAATAAAAACTTCCGAAAAAATGGAACCGAAGCAAGAGAGCGTCGAGCTTCATCTTCTCCACATAAGTTTTCAGACATATCTCCATTCGATGTACATCAATTTCGTGCGTAAATTTTTTATTGTTTAAAATTCTCAGCAGTGAAATTTCCAAAGATCATAGCATCGAGTCGCCGAAGCAGACGACGAGGGAGTAATTTGGGCCGTTGGTTTTCTTCCCGTCGTTGTATCAATAGTCGAATCATAAGCGGTCGATTTTACATCTGACGAGGTGTTTTTAGTCGATCGGTCAACGCTTAACATGTTCATAAGATAAATGAATTTGGACAGAGATTCCATTCATTCAATGTTAGAGATATGATAATCTGAAACAAAAAGAACAGGTTTTCGATACCTAATCAACAGCCCAGAAAAAGAAAGCCATTTTCAGCTGGCGAGCTTTAAAATCATCGATGAGAAAGAACAGATTTTTTCAGTACATAATCAAAATCCCAGGAAAAAAAAAGGCAATCCATTTTCAGCTGGCGACCATCGAAAGCATCGATGAAGAAAAAGAAAGAACAGATTTTTAACTCTAATTTAACAGCCCAGAAAGAAAAAAAAATCCTTTTCCAATTTTCAGCTGGCGAGCTTGAAAGCATCGATGAAGAGCCCATACGTAAACCCCATCTTGAAATTATTCAAGAGGGCCAAAGGAAAAGTAATCTTAGGCCGACTGTAGTAAAACCTCGTCGCGTACTCCGTTATCAGCACGCACAGCACGGCGGCGATGACGTCATTGACGCCGAGGGCACCGAACGACAGCGAAATCGTCTGCGCCACGTAGAAGCCGCCGAGCAGCGATATTCCGCCGAAGAGCGCCCTCCGAGACGGGCTCTTGAAGTAGCTTCGCGACGCATCTGGGATGACACGTATGATGTCGATTAGACGGCGCGGGCCGTCGGTTTCCTGCGCCGCCTTGACTCGGAGGAGCCTCGGCGGAGATGGTCTCGCCGCCGCCGTCTTGGTTAGGGGTTTTTTTGGCCTGAAGACGGCGGCGAACGAGGTTGAAGCCGCCGCCGAAATCGACATTTTCTGGGACTATTTAGGTCGGAGATGAATTGGCTCAATAAAAGCGAAGGCGCTGATTAAGTCAGCAGCATAAACTACTTCACCGTCGGAGATTCGAGTCGGCGAGGTTGCGTCGGCCGAAGACGGCGGTGCGTAGATTGAGAGCACACGACGACTAACGAGGTGGACGGTGGAGGTTTCAAGGATAAGGGTTGTGTTGTGCTTCTTATGTATTTGAAATTTATCTATTTTCTTAATTTTTTTTTTTGCTGTAACATATAAATCAGAAAAGCCATCATTCGATATTTCGATGGGTTCTCAACGTACAAATAAGCCAATTACGAAGGTCCATTCCATTAGTGTCTTATTTATTCCGCTTTTAAAATAAGAGCATTTCTAGATATTCGAGTATTATTACCCATCTTTAATGGGTACTTGATTTTTGTGTAAAACGCGAAAATAGAGTACGTCTATGCTCCAATGTGACTTTATATCTGACACTAATATTGTGTTGATCTGCAGAGATACTCTAGATCTAGAGTACGCACAATTTTCAGCACAAAATTAGAGTTTAATTTTTAATTTGAAAACTTATATTTTATTGTTAATATGAACCTATAATATTATTTTTTTTAGTTTAGAAAATAGAGTTGATGGGTTGGAATCATTGTTTTAAAAAGCGTTCTATCGCGCGCGTCGAGGCGCGCGATCGCGTGATTTTTTATCAAAACGCGTCGAAGCGTTTTTTATTTAGCGTTTATTTTTTTTAAATATTTTTTATTTAGCGACGGTAAAGCCGTCGCAAAATCCGTCACAAGCCATAATAATTTGTTAAAAGACGGACAAGTTTGTGCAGAGCTCAGATCAGGGCTAGTGCATAAATTTTTATTTTTAATTCCTTTTCATTTAAACTTCCACCGAATAATTAAAGTGTCATTATTTTGAGTAATTTATATGATAAAAATACATAACCATATCCAATTTATTCCTTATTTCATGACGATCATAATGACATGCATATCATATATTTATTGATATCAATATAATTTTCGATAATTACAAAAATCATTTTAATAGGATTATTTTAGTTATGCTGATAGTAAATCCAACATGAATGATTTTTGGTATGAGTCCTATTTTATTGTTTGGAATTATATAAACTTTTTAATATAACGATCATAAATATTTAAATTTTAGATTTTAATCAATTATCTGTACCTTATTTTTTATTTTGTTGAATTTCTTGAGAAAATATTGATTATTTAGTCTCATAACTATAATCATGAGATAAAAAGTGACCATATTTATATTTATTATATATTATATATAATTTATTGTATTAATATCTAGCTTATCCGAAATACTCACGCAATGCGCTACGCTATTTACGCTATGCGCTACCGACACTAAAACGCGATGCACTACGCTTTGCGCTATTTTAAACATTGGTTGGAATAAATATTAGTGTGAAAATAAAGTTGATGGATTAGAACAAAAGCATTGTGTTTGAGTAAAATTAACTTTATTTGTATGCGCTATGGATTGGAGAGCTCTTGTTGACTCACAAATCACAAAACCGTGGAAACTCATTTATTTTGTATGTTAGTGTGTAATAAAAATGTACAAACTTGCGCTTCGAAAATTAGCAACAAAGAATCAAAATCATCATCATCTGCAGAAGCGATCTGAACCGTACGATCCAAAGTTGCTTTTCTCCCAATTCTTGCGATAATCTCTTACACCTTCGCCGCCGCATGTGCTTCCATGGCCGCCGCCGTCATAAAGGGCAAAAGATCCGCCGCAAATCCAATCGTCTGACGACCCATAACTACCATCATCATATTCATTATTACCATCCCATAATTCATAGGCGGCGCAGGCGCCAGCGGCGGTCTGAAAACTCCGAGCCATGTCCAAGAACATGCTCCGAAGCTCCTCAATGCTGTGAATCTTCTCCTGTAAAAAAAATGATAACATATTTCGAATTATAAGCCAAGCCCACAAACCAATACGTACACGAAGAATCGAAAGAGTGCTTCTTTCTCTCACCTCTTCTCTTGCATCTTCCACAAGAGACGCCATTTCTTCAAGAAAATCAGCAAATCCCTGCTGTTAGGATATGCGGAAATCCCCGATAATTATTTTGCCCGAAAAATGACGATAATAAATAATAGAGACGAAAAATAAATTTGGACAGTGACACGAGATTTACGTGGTTCGGTCAGAATGACCTACGTCCACGGGCCGGAGGGTAGAACTTCTTATTATGTGGAGATATTACAGACACGTACGCTGACGTGGTACCAAAACAACTACAATAATATAAGGAGTATGCTACAGAAAATGACCGAAGACGAGAATATCTGATAGGCTGTGGTGGTGTTATTTCCTTCTGCAGATGAACCTTTTTATAGGCGAGCTCCTGCGTTATTCTTCCATGTAAACATACGAATATTTACTATGACTTTATTATGTGAACAAGAAGAAAATGCCAGCTCCTCTTTGACGAAATGAAATCGGCGCATGACAACTGCCTCTCCTTTGTCTGCTTTTCTTTTTCCAATTCCCACGTAAAATAGCTCTCCCAATTGCATGTTGTTTGAATGGTCAAAGACCACTATCGCCAAATGTCACATCAACAAATCTCCACCTTGACATTTGGTTCCGTAAATAACTCCACCTTAATTAGTAACACATTTATCTCCCTCTGACCGTAGCCCCGACGGGCTAGTTCACCAACTTTAGGACACCAATCAAGTCCAAGCAATGCTTGAACTTGGAAACTGGAAGAGCTTTCGTAAACATATCCGCAGGATTATCCTTCGTGTTGATCTTCTTGATAAACACCTTCTTGTCTGCAATGATTTCACGAATAGAATGATACTTAACATCGATATGCTTAGTCCTTTCGTGATACATCTGATCCTTAGTCAAATGAATCGCACTTTGACTATCACAGAAAATAGTAATGACTCCCTGATTCTGGGTTAATTCGCTGAATAACCCTGTCAACCATAATGCTTCCTTGATCGCATCAGTAATCGCCATGTATTCTGCTTCAGTAGTAGACAACGCCACTACGTGCTGCAGAGTTGCTTTCCAGCTAACTGTACAACCTCCAATACAAAATACATAACCAGTAAGAGATCGTCGTTTATCGAGATCACCTGCGTAGTCTGAATCGACGAAGCCAATGAGAGTATCACTGTTTCTGCCAAACTCCAAACAAAAGCTTAGAGTACCCTTCAAGTATCTGAGAATCCATTTTACTGCTTGCCAGTGTTCTTTCCCAGGATTAGCCATATACCTGCTAACAACACTAACAGCTTGTGAAATATCAGGACGTGTACATACCATTGCATACATAATACTGCCGACTGCACTCGAGTAAGGAACTCGTGCCATATACGCTTCTTCCTCATCTGATGATGGTGACTGAGCAGCGCTTAGCCTAAAATGGCTAGCAAGAGGAGTGCTGACTGGTTTGGCATCGTTCATGCCAAATCTCTCCAAAACCTTCTTGAGGTAACTTTCCTGGGTCAGGTATAACTTACCAACTCCTCTATCACGTCTAATCTCCATACCAAGAATCTTCTTAGCTGCTCCTAAATCCTTCATTTCAAATTCACCATTCAATAAGGCCTTCAACTGGTGAATTTCTGCAAGATTCTTAGCCGCAATGAGCATGTCATCAACATATAACAATAGATAAATGAACGAACTGTCATTTAACTTCCGGAAGTAAACACAACTATCATACTTGCTCCTGGAGAAACCATGACCCAACATGAAAGAATCAAAACGTTTGTACCACTGTCTTGGAGACTGCTTTAATCCGTATAAGGATTTCTTCAGTAGACAAACTTGGTCTTCCTTTCCTTCAACTATGAAGCCTTCATGTTGCTTCATATAAATCTGTTCATCTAAATCGCCATGTAAGAACGCCGTCTTGACGTCAAGCTGTTCTAACTCCAAATCATACATGGCAACGAATGCAAGCAATACACGAATAGAGCTATGTCTAACAACAGGTGAGAATACATCATTAAAATCAACACCTTGTACCTGACTATAGCCTTTCGCGACTAATCGTGCCTTATACCTTGCATCGTCCGAACCAGATATTCCTTCTTTCTTCTTGAAGACCCACTTACATCCGACTATTTTCTTTGTCTTCGGCGGCGGCACAAGAATCCACGTTCCATTCTTGTGCAGAGACTCCATTTCTTCATTCATCGCTACCAGCCACTTATCAGAATTAACATCGCTAATTGCCTCCGAATAGGTAGAAGGTTCGTCGCCTCCACCTGTTTCTTGCGCCACTGATAAAGCGTACGAAACTAAATTTACGTACCGCTGTGGTAGTCGAATCTCCCGTCTCTCCCTCTCTGGCTATAGAATATTCCTGCTCGGTACTTTCATCTTCAACATGATCTAAATCAGGTTCTGGCTCATCCTCTTGATCTGTTGAACTCGTAGCAGAATCATCTGAAGGATCTTTGCTGATCTCGAGCTCCACCTCGCTGTGTACACTATCCTTCTTTTCTTGATTAGAAAGATTAGTAGACTCTTTTGAAGGATGTAACATAGAAGACTCGTCAAACGTAACATCTCTGCTAATTATAAATTTGGGTGACTTGGGATCAGGATTATATAGTCTATATCCTTTCACCCCTGAAGCGTAACCGAGGAAAATACACTTTTTAGCTCTAGGCTCTAACTTTCCCTCGTTTACGTGCATATAAGCTGGGCACCCAAATATTCTTAAGTTTGAGTAATCAGCAGGAGTACCTGACCATACTTCCTCAGGAGTTTTGAAGTTGATCGGTGAACACGGTGAGCGGTTGACAATGTAACATGCTGCGGCGATAGCTTCAGCCCAAAAATCATTTGTCAACCCAGCTTTGGAGATCATACATCGAGCTCTCTCTAAAAGCGTTCGGTTCATGCGCTCGGCAACACCATTTTGTTGAGGCGTCATTCGAACAGTGTGGTGTCGAGCAATTCCTTCGTTTTTGCAGAAGTCATTGAACTCGCTTCCACAAAATTCTAAGCCATTATCTGTCCGCAACCGCTTGATCTGTTTTCCTGTCTGCTTTTCAATCAAAGCTTTCCATTGTTTAAATGTTAGGAAAACATCACTTTTCTGCTTAAGAAAATAGACCCAAACTTTCCTTGAAAAATCATCAATGAAAGTCAACATATATCTTGCACCACCTTTGGACGGAACACGAGAAGGACCCCATACATCAGAATGAATATAGTCCAAAGTACCTTTCGTCCTGTGGACTGCTGGCGAATTGAAGCTGACTCGTTTCTGCTTCCCAAAAATACAATGTTCGCAAAAGTCCATCTTACCAGTACTTTGACCGCAAAGTAGGCCCCGCTTGGTTAAAATCGTCAAGCCTTTTTCTCCCATATGTCCAAGTCGCATATGCCATAATCTCGTGGTATCAACCTCCGGGGATGTCGAAACTGCAGCGGAACCTGTAACAGTAGTTCCCTGCAAAACATATAAATTTCCAGACCTGCAAGCTTTCATCACGACAAGGGCATCCCGGGCAATTTTCAAAACTCCACCTTCACCTGAGAACCTGCACCCTTGAGAGTCAAGTGTGCCTAAAGAGACAAGATTTCTCTTCATATCTAGAACATGTCTGACTTCTGTGAGTGTTCGGATGATTCCGTCGAACATCTTGATCCTAACTGTGCCTTTACCAACAACTTTACACGGAGCATCGTTTCCCATTAAGACATATCCACCATCGAATTTTTCATAGGTGGAAAAACAATCTCTACTCCGACTTATATGGTAAGAACAACCCGAATCTAAGATCCACTCATTTTCAGACCTAACAATATTTGCAGTTGCTACAAAAATAGTTCCATCACTCTCATCAGCAGCTAAACTAGCTTCGGCGGGTTTATTATTTTGCTGATTATTTTTCTCCTTATTTTTTAATTTAAAACAATCAGCTTTAATGTGACCATTTTTCTTGCAGAAATTACAGACTTTATTTCTGTACCTGGATTTTGACCTTTCTTTAGATCTGCTACTTTCAGCGTCTCTACGTTCTGGTCTTCCCCGTGCAAACAGGCCTTCTGCCTGGCTACCACTTGTTTCTCCCGTAATATCCCTGTCTATCTGTTCTTTCGATTGTAAAGCGGATTTGACACTAGAATATGATATCGTGTCTTTTCCGTATATAATCGTGTCACGAAAATGTTTTAAAGACGAGGGAAGGGAACACAACAATATTATGGCCTGATCTTCGTCCGTCACTTTGACTTCTACGTTCGCCAAATCAATTATGATAGAATCGAATTTATCGAGATGCGAGAGAATAGAAGTACCTTCCGTCATTTTCATACTGTATAGCTTCTGCTTTAAATAAAGCCGATTCTCCTTAGTCTTCTTCATGTAGATCGCTTTTAATGCATCCCACATACCCATGGCCGTCGTCTCCGTGGCAACTTCTTGTAAAACCTCGTAAGAGAGATTTAAGATAATAGCCGATCTGGCTTTCTTGTCCAATTCATTAAATAGATCGTCCTTCATTTCGGTTGGTTTCTTCTTTGCGCCTTCTAGCGCCACCTCGCAACCGTCTTGAATGAGTATGGCCTCCATCTTGAGACTCCACATTGCAAAGTTGACATTTCTGTCGAACTTTTCAATTGACATTTTTGTTATCGTCATGGTGGCTAAAAAATAAATCGAGTTGGCTCTGATACCAATTTGTTAGGATATGCGGAAATCCCCGATAATTATTTTGCCCGAAAAATGACGATAATAAATAATAGAGACGAAAAATAAATTTGGACAGTGACACGAGATTTACGTGGTTCGGTCAGAATGACCTACGTCCACGGGCCGGAGGGTAGAACTTCTTTATTATGTGGAGATATTACAGACACGTACGCTGACGTGGTACCAAAACAACTACAATAATATAAGGAGTATGCTACAGAAAATGGCCGGAGACGAGAATATCTGATAGGCTGTGGTGGTGTTATTTCCTTCTGCAGATGAACCTTTTTATAGGCGAGCTCCTGCGTTACTCTTCCATGTAAACATACGAATATTTACTATGACTTTATTATGTGAACAAGAAGAAAATGCCAGCTCCTCTTTGACGAAATGAAATCGGCGCATGACAACTGCCTCTCCTTTGTCTGCTTTTCTTTTTCCAATTCCCACGTAAAATAGCTCTCCCAATTGCATGTTGTTTGAATGGTCAAAGACCACTATCGCCAAATGTCACATCAACACCTGCAAACGAACAACAATGTTTGCTTTCTATTGTTTGCTTTCTATCAGCTGCCTTTGATTCACTTCGTTACAGTTCATATAAAACGTTAATGGCCTAGCTTACTTACCTCAACCTCATCATCGTCTTCATCATCGTAGTTATAAAGCACTGCGTCGTACATCGTCCTCTTCCTCTTATCAAAGAGAACTGTCCCATCAAAAAATAAGAGAAAGTTAGATCAACCCCATGAATTACTACAGAAAAAAAAAAGAAGAAAATTTACCTGAATATGCTTCTTGAATCTGCCGAAACCTTTTCTTGGCTTCGCCAAGCAATGAAGGGTTCCTCGTCCACTTATCAGGGTGCCATTGCTGTAATAAAATTCAGAAACTATTAACTCCAATCCAAAGAAAGAGAAAAACAAGAGTATGAATTGAACCAAGAAAACAGAGTATATAGGTAGCGTAATGCATACCATGGCTAACCTACGGTAAGCCCTCTTAATATCTTCGTCGGAAGAGCCCTTACCGACGCCGTGGACGCTGTAATAGAAGGCGGCGCGTTGTCGTCACTCTCCATCTCCATCAACAGAAGTTGCTTAAAGCTCTCTCGATATGTTGTTAATAGATCCACGACAAGGAAATGATCTTATATAGAGAAAATGCAAGGAATGATCAGAACGAAATACGTGGCGACTCTGTTTCATTTGTGGGACCAAATGATTTGAGGAAAAAGCAGAGGCTTTTACGAAAATATCTGTAACACAATTCTCCATGAGGAGTTTCCTGTTTCACATTTTTCAAGTCTCGAACGTTCTAGCACGGAGGAAATTGAAAATATCTTCTGTAGATATTTCTAAAATATATTCGAATTCATGACAATCCCCAAATCACCAATATCGAATAGTGAGGCGTTCTATTTACTTGTGTTAGGATACGCGGAAATCCTCGATAAATATTTGTACAAAAATGACGATAATAAATGAAAGAGATGAAAATAAATTTGGACAGTAAACACAAGAATTTATGTGGTTCGGTCAGAATGACCTACGTCCACGGGCCAGAGGTAGAACTTTATTATGTGGAGTGATTACAGGCACGTACACTGACGTGATACAAAAGCAGCTACACAATTAGGAGTAAACTACAAAGAAATTAATTGGAGACGAGATCTATATGGTTGTGGTGTGTTTTTCTCTCTGCCGTCTGAACATATGCATGTGAACATAAGTTAACTACGACTTCCTTTGACTATGCAATTAGCAATCCACGTGAAAAAATTTCCAAAGCAACTTTATTTGACTTGCGTTTGTGTGCTTGGACGGTGACAAAGGTCACACTCAACAAATCTCCACCTTGACCTTTGGTACCGAAATCCACTCCACCTTGATTAGTAATAACTTTTATCTCCCTCCGACCTTATCCCTGACGGGCTAGTTCACCCTTTCTGAAACACCAATCAAGTCCAAGCAATGCTTGGACTTGGAAACTGGAAGAGCCTCCGTAAACATATCCACAGGATTATCCTTCGTGTTGATCTTATCACCTTCTTATCTGCAAGGATCTCACGAATAAAATGATACTTGACATCAATATGCTTAGTCCTTTCGTGATACATCTGATCCTTAGTCAAATGAATCGCACTTTAACTATCACAGAAAATAGAAATAGCTCCCTGATTCTGAGTTACTTCTCTGAATAACCCTTTCAACCATAATGCTTCCTTGATCGCGTCAGTAATCGCCATGTATTCTGCTTCAGTAGTAGATAACGCCAGTACATGCTGTAGAGTAGCTTTTCAACTAACTGCACCGCCCCCAATAGAAAATACATAACCAGTAAGAGATCGTCGTCGAGATCGCCCGCGTAGTTTGAATCAACGAAGCCAACGAGAGTATCACTGTTTCTGCCAAACTCCAGACAAAAGCTTAGAGTACCCTTCAAGTATCTGAGAATCCACTTCACTGCTTGCCAGTGTTCTTTCCCTGGGATAGCCACATACCTGCTAACAACACTACAGCTTGTGAAATATCAGAATGACCATACCATTGCGACATAATACTGCAGACTGCACTCGAGTAGGGAACTCGTGCCATGTACGCTTCTTCCTCATCTGATGACGGTGACTGAGCAGCGCTTAGCCTAAAATGGCTTGCAAGAGGAGCGCTGACTGGTTTGGCATCGCTCATGCCAAATCTCTCCAAAACCTTTCTGAGGTAACTTTCCTGGGTCAAGTGCAACTTATCAGCTCCTCTATCACATCTAATCTCCATACCAAGAATCTTCTTAGCTGCTCCTAAATCTTTCATTTTAAATTCACCGTTCAATAAGGCCTTCAACTGGTGAATTTCTGCAAGATTCTTAGCCGGAATGAGCATGTCATCAACATATAACAATAGCTTAATGAACGAACTGTCATTTAACTTCAGAAAGTAAACACAACTATCATACTTGCTCCTGGAGAAACAATGACCCAACATGAAATAATCAAACCGTTTATACCACTGTCTTGGATACTGCTTCAATCGGTATAAGGATTTCTTCAGTAGACAAACTTGGTCTTCATTTCCTTCAACTATGAAGCCTTCTGGTTACTTCATATAAATCTGCTCATCTAAATCGCCATGTAGGAACGCCATCTTGACGTCAAGATGTTCTAACTCGAAATCATACATGGCAGCGAATGCAAGTAATACACGAATTGAGCTATGTCTAACAACATGAGAGAATACGTCATTAAAATCAACACCTTTTACCTAACTATAGCCCTTCGCGACTAATCGTGCCTTATACCTTGCATCGTCAGAACTAGATAAACCTTCTTTCTTCTTGAAGACCCACTTACATCCGACTATTTTCTTTTTCTTCGGCGGAGGCACAAATCCAAGTACCATTCTTGTGTAGAGACTCCATTTCTTCATTCATCGCTACCAGCTACTTATCAGAATTTACATCGCTTATTGCCTCCGAATAGGTAGAAGGTTCGTCGCCTCCACCTATTTCTTGCGCCACTGATAAAGCATACGAAACTAAATTTACGTATCGCTGTGGTAGTCGAATCTCCCGTCTCTCCCTATCTCTGGCTATAGAATATTCATGCTCAGTGCTTTCATCTTCAACATGATCTGAATCAGGTTCTGGCTCATCCTCTTGATCTGTTGTAGCATGATCATCTGAAACATCTTTCCACCTCGCTGTGTACACTATCTTTCTTTTCTTGATTAGAGGTATTAGTATACTCTTTTGAAGGATGTAACATTAAAGACTCATCAAATGTAACATCTCTGCTAATTATAAATTTGGGTAACTTGGGATCAGGATTATATAGTCTATATCCTTTCACCCCTGAAGCGTAACCGAGAAAAATATACTTTTTAGCTCTAGGTTCTAACTTTCCCTCGTTTAAGTGCATATAAGCTGGGCACCCAAATATTCTTAAGTTGGAGTAATCAGCAGGAGTACCTGACCATACTTCCTCAGGAGTCTTGAAATTGATCGGTGAACACGGTGAGCGGTTGACAATATAACATGCTGCGGCGATAGCTTCAGCCCAAAAATCATTTGTCAATCCAGTGTTGGAGATCATACATCGAGCTCTCTCTAAATCGTCTGGTTCATGAACTTGACAATACCATTTTTTGAGGCGTCATTCGAACAGTGTGATGTCGAGCAATTCCTTCATTCTTGCAAAACTCATTAAACTCACTTACACAGAATTCCAAGTCATTATCTGTCCGCAACCGCTTGATCTGTTTTTCTGCCTGCTTTTCAATCAAAGCTTTCCATTGTTTAAATGTTAGGAAAACATCATTTTTCTGCTTAAGAAAATAGACCCAGACTTTCCTCGAAAAATCATCAATGAAAGTCAACATATATCTTGCACCACCTTTGGGCGGAACACGAGAAGGACCCCATACATCGGAATGGATTTAGTCCAAAGTACCTTTGTCCTGTGGACAGCTGGCGAATTGAAGCTGACTCGTTTCTGCTTCCCAAAAATACAGTGTTCTCAAAAGTTCATCTTACCAGTACTTTGACCGCAAAGTAGGCCGCACTTGCTTAAAATCGTCAAGCCTTTTTCTCCTATGTGTCCAAGTCGCATATGCCATAATCTCGTGGTATCAACCTCCGGGGATGTCGATACTGCAACGGAACCTGTAACTATAGTTCCCAGCAAAATATACAAATTTCCAGACCTGCAAACTTTCATCACGACAAGGGCACCTCTGGCAATTTTCAAAACTCCACCTTCACCTGAGGACCTGCGCCCTTGAGATTCAAGTGTGCCTAAAGAGACAAGATTTCAGGAACGTGTCTGACTTTTGTGAGCGTTCGGATGATTCCGTCGAACATCTTGATCTGAACTGTGCCTTTACCAACAACTTTACACCATATGTGGAAAATCAATCTCGTTTCCGACTTGGTGGTAAGAACAACCCAAATCTAAGATCCACTCATTATCAGACCTAACAATATTTGCAGTTGCTACAAAAATAGTTCCATCGCTCTCATCAGCAGCTACACTAGCTTCGACGGGTTTATTAAATTGCTGATTAATTTTCTCCTTATTTTTTAATTTAAAACAATCAGCTTTGATGTGATCCTTTTTAGCAAAAATTACAGACTTTATTTCTGTACCTGGATTTCGACCTTTCTTTAGATCTGCTACTTTCAGCGTCTCTACGTTCTGGTCTTCCCCGTGCAAACAGGCCTTCTGCCGCTACCACTTATTTCTCCCGTAATATCCTTGTCTATCTGTTCTTTCAGTTGTAAGGCAGATTTGACACTAGAATATGATATCATATCTTTTCCATATATTATAGTGGCACGAAAATGCTTTAAAGACGAGGGAAGGGAGCACAACAATATTATGGCCTGATCTTCGTCCGTCACTTTTACGTCTACGTTCGCCAAATCAATAATAATTGAATCGAATTTCATACTGTATAGCTTCTGCTTTAAATAAAGCCGATTCTCCTTAGTCTTCTTCATGTAGATAGCTTTTAATGCGTCCCACATACCCATGGCCGTCGTCTCCATGGCAACTTCTTGTAAAACCTCATAAGAGAGATTTAATATAAAACCTATCTAGCTTTCTTGTCCAATTCATTAAATTGATCGTTCTTCATTTCGGTTGATTTCTTCTTTGCGTCTTCAAGCGCCACCTCACAACCGTCTTGAATTAGTATGACCTCCATCTTGAGACTCCACATTGCAAATTTGACATTTCTGTCGAACTTTTCAATTGACATTTTTGTTATCATCATGGTGGCTAAAAAATAAAATCGGGTTGGCCCTGATACCAATTTGTTAGGATATGCGGAAATCCCCGATAATTATTTGCCAGAAAAATGACGATAATAAATAAGAGACAAAAATAAATTTGGACAGTGAACACGAGATTTACATGGTTCGATCAGAATGACCTACGTTCACGGGCCGAAGGGTAGAACTTCTTTATTATGTGGAGTGATTACAGACACGTACACTGACGTGATACAAAAGCAGCTACACAACTAGGAGTAAGCTACAAAGAAATTAATTGGAGACGATGAGATCTATACGGTTGTGGTGTGTTGTTCTCTTCATCGAATGAAGCCTATTTATAGGCGATGGAATGCTTTGATCTGTCGTCTGAACATATTCATGTGAACATAAGTTAACTACGTCTTCCTTTGACTATTCAATTAGCAACCCACGTGAAAAATTTCCAAAGCAGTTTTATTTGACTTGCGTTTGTGTGTTTGGACGGTGACAAAGGTCACTCTCAACACAATCCTCAAATCACCAATATTTAGACGTGTTCATACGGTTACGGTTACGGTTCATAGTTATCAACCGTCGGTTTATGGTTAATAAAAACGTCTAACCGTAACCGAACCGTGGTAATCACAGTTACGGTTACGGTTTTGAACCGGACGAGCCGGTTACGGTTACGGTTTTGAACCGCCGGTTTACGGTTTTTTACAATTCTTTTGTAAAAAATTTCTTTCTCTTATAAGGGATACTTTCACTTAAATCCCTATTTGTAAACTTTCTATCATTTAACTCCCTAGTCAGAGAAATATATCACTTAACTCCCTATTTACCATTTGTACTACATTCTTAAGTCATGCTGTACCTCTCTATGTTTGTATTGTGTACCACAATAAGTTGATATAGTGTACCTAAATGTGCTGTTACAACGTACCTATTTTTTTCCAGATATATACCCGATCTGACGCAGGTACACCATACAAACACATTTAGGTACACTATATCAACATATTATGGTACACAATACAAACATAGAATGGTACATCTTGGGTGAAAAAGTTGGTACAAACAGTAAATCGGGGAGTTAAGTGATATATTTTTCTGACAAGGGAGTTACGTGATAGAAAGTTTGCCTAATAGGCATTTAAGTGAAGTTTCACCCTCTTATAATAATTTAAATAAATTAGAAAACTTTGATATTTTTATATAAAAATGTGAAAAAGGAACTTCCCATTCCAAGTTAGAAATTTATATAATAACCTTCAACATTTGAAAAAAATTACACCTTAAATATTAAAAGATATTACAATTATCATTCATTCTTCGATTCGAAAATTTTCGAAGGACACTCATCGTAGGCATTTAGTTCTAAAGATCTATGTTTATCACTCAATATTCGTCTAAGTTTTCTAAGTCAATTTTATGATAGTTGATAAAACAAAAATTAGAAATAAATATGATGAATAAATTATCATTGGTTATTATGAAAAGAACAATAAAATTACATATTTAATTATTATCTAAAAGACGGTTATAACCGCCGCCGGTTTACGGTTAGAAAAATGAAGAACCGTAATCGAACCTTTATAATTGATGGTTCGGTTACGGTTTGAACCGTAACCGTTGACCACGGTTAACCAAACCGTTGACCGACGGTTCGGTTACGGTTTGGTTATGGTTTTTCAAACCGTCGAACACCTCTACCAATATTGAATAATGAGAGTGCGTTCTATTTACTTCGCTTGCTCAAAGTCAAAAGTCTCTTCTCTTATTGTAACTAGGTGTCGCCCCCGTGCAATGCACGAGGTTATTTTTTTGTCAAATATATACAATTTTTAGGTATATTTTAGGTTCTGTCACATACATTATTCTTTTTATTGTGTAACATAAAATTAATGCATGATTATCCTTAGCTCTTATAAAAACAATAATTAAAAAACATATTCTACAGTCTTACAGTTATGCAGTCTATAATCTTACAATGTTTTAAGTAGCGTCGCATAATAGTTGTGTATCGTACAGTTAGGATTGTCAATGGGGCGAGCATTCCCCATCCTCGAGGGGATCCACCCCGAATAGGAAGGGAATCCCCGCGGGCCGGGAACATGTGAATATTTTTTCCCGCGGATATTCCCGCCCCAACCTCGAGTATTTAAATAATATTTATATCCAATAAGTATTATTATACGAAAAATAGTATTGAAATATACTTTCACTAATGTTAAAATAAATAATATAAATAATCTTAAAATATAATTTAAATAATATTATTATAGTATAAATTGATTTTTTTAAAAATAGTGACGGGGCGGGGATCCCCGTGGGGACGGGGACAGGAACGATTTAGTCCCCATTTGTCTCGATGGGACACAGATTAGATCCCCGCCCCCGACTGTTGGGGATGTGCTCTCGGAATGCCATTCTAGGATGTATGATAGGGCATGTATTTAATAATCGATGTATTATTCGCTATGCATTTGGATAATGTTTTGTTATACGTATTAATGGAATTTATATTCTATTATTTATTCTTTTAAAGGCATATTATTTATTTACCTATCAAGTCTTACTAGGCATCCGGTGAGACGGTAAATAAATCCCATATATCGTGAATTTAGTCACCGATTCTCATGGGATGAGAGAGGGGCACCGGTGAGCTATTATTTTCCGATATTAAATTAGTCCATAAGTCTTAGACCTCAGTAGGGTGACTGAGCGTCTCTTATATGGTTGTGCCAACCATTCGCTTGGGAAGCGGGAGGTCGTAACGTTGGATAAGTTGAATTAGGGAATTAACTTGTACTTGGACACGACTCGCAATCGACGATCACATGGGCCTTATTGTTACTCTGGGTAGCGTCAATGATCGATCGGTTGACTATAGTAGTGTGCGTGGACCTTAGACCGAAGGGTCTTTGATGGAGTTGACTTTGGGGTCTTGACTTGTCACTAGTTTGCTAGGCTCACCTTATTCGGGAACGAACATGGGTCGGCACGACATGCGGTCTTGACAACGAAGGGTAACTGCCGTGCTTAGACTATCGTAAGGAATTCACTGTCTCGTTAGTAACAGAGATATATGTCCTATGCATATACGGGGACGGGAAATTACAAAGTCTTTGGCCGAAGCTATAAACTGACTTACGTGGGACGTAAGGACACTTTAGTAATTTTGCTAGTCATGAATTAGTAATAGAGTCGAGTCTAGTGAGTTTGACGTAACCATGACTCTCACTCGACCGGGACATTTGTGAAAGGTCTATACGTACGACGATAATCTATAGTCGGTTCGTAGATTGAAGATCGTACTCAACACGGGATCTATTTAGTACCGCGGGATTGGCTAGGCGCTTACCGAATTCTTGGATTCCTCCCTTGCCAGGTTGAGACGAACCAAGAGAGTCGGGCTTAAAACTGATCACTGTGATAGTGCCTAACTAATATAAGATGTAAATTAATTTAACGGTCTTAGAGACGTTAATAAAATATTAAATATATGTTTTAGAAACTATATTTACGGAACGAAAATGGTAATAGTTGAAGCGTAAATAGGGTCACAATGACAAGCAAGGCTTGTCACGGTCGTGAAGCCCATCTGCAAAGTAGCAGTAGCTTCAAAAATTCATATCTCACAATCTAGACCTCGGATTGTGAATCCCTTTGGTTAGAGTCAAGATTGATGAGTCTTTTAACTATGATTAAAATTTTAGGTCAATCGGACATCGTTTACCCCTCGATCGGATCAAAATACGAAACTGCCGCAAAGCTGTCAAAGTGTCACGGCCGTGAACACATTGCACGTGGCCGTGACGACCGGCTGTGGCGACCAAAATGGTGCCCGACTGTGTCACGGCCGTGACACTCATTGTCAAGGCCGTGAAGGCCTCAAAGCAATGGTCATGGCCGTGACGAGTGGCAGAAATGTCCAATGATGAGTCACGGCCGTGACAAGCTTGTTTGAGGCCGTGAACGCGCATCAAAACATCATTTTCTTGGCCTAACCTAATCCAATTTCGTTGCTTGTTCTTTTGTTATGATTTGTGGGACAATATCTAGTCATTAGATGATAAAATAACAAGAGAATCAAACTAAAATGAGTCATGTAGGACATGATCTCATTTAAACAAATCTAAAGTATATTTCATGATACTTGGTTTTACATTATGAGACTTGTGATTTTCGTCCATAAGGAGCTCATAAGCGTTCTCACACTAAAATGAGTAATGTAGGACATGATCTCATTTAAACAAATCTAAAGTATATTTCATGATTTAAAACTTGGTTTTACATTATGAGACTTGTGATTTTCGTCCATAAGGAGCTCATAAGCGTTTTCACGGGGTCGGCGTGACTCTCTTCGGCACAGTTCGTGAGCTACGGGAGCTAAGGATCTTCGCGACGAGGGTAAGATCTCTATTCCTTTATACGTGTCAAATGTGCAGTTTTCTTTATTTAACCGAGCATCCTAGGGAAACCGTATGGGGAATCCGGGAAAAATTTTAAATTCCGCTGCGTCCGGGGCAAGGCCTCGGGTCACCCGGGATTTCCCAACAGTGGTATCAGAGACATAGGCTCGGTTCTAAGAAACGACATAAACGAGTTCGAAACGAACTCGGTTGTGCAAGTCACTAAGTCACTCGAGCGTCAGAGTATGAGTTGTACTTAGTTAGAGTTTGTAAACCGAGCGCTCGCTTGGTCGGAGGTCGCCTAGTTGTGAGCGGTCCGACGTAGCGTAGCAACGTGGAGAGAAAACCCTAGTGGGAGTCTCCTCACGGTTTGTAACTTGACACTGGGCTCGTAAGTCTAGGACTAGCCCAAATTTCGTTTCGGTTTCTTTGAGCGTTTTATTGTTGTGAACGTGTTTATGTTGTATGCATGTATGTATGACGCGTATTAAGACGTCGGCGTGGACTTAGGCTCTATTTCCGGGTGATATGTTAAGGGTGACAAGGTCCCCCCCCCCCCCCGGTTTGTAATTTATTCGTTTATATACGGGTTGTCCGGGACAACTGATCCCCCCGTTTTGTACTTTAGTTAATATTTAGAAAAATTAATTTTAAGTACTATGGCCGTACTAGTGAGGCACGGGTCCACGAGAAAGCCGTTCGAAGACTTGGAGGTCGTTCGAGAACATAGTGCGAAGCTGAAGAGAAGAGATGTAATTTTATAAAAATAAATGTAATAGAGTAGAAATAGTCCACGCAGACGGTCTTATAGGCGAACTAGGTTTACTGCGAATACTTGCATGTTTGTTTGACGTTACATGCGTGTTTAAGTGCTTAAGTGTGTGAGACGTATTCTCCCGGTTGACTAAATACTAAGTGGGGACGGGGTTCCTGTCTTCTATCAAGCTCGAAACCATTGCGGCTTGAGTGTCGTGTGCGGTTTGTTCCGAGTTATCGGCACCAATCATTTGACTCTTGTCGTAGTTGGTCCAGGTGCGTTAAGACAATAAAGTCAAGCTCATTATTGAAACGACTTGAGTGTATGTGCGGTTTGTTCCGAGTTATCGGCGCCCAACATTTTACTCTTGACGTGGATATTTTGGGTGACTGTCTAAATGCCGCTCTCCGAAACATATTCACGCCTTATAAAGAGTTATCCTACGGGCGGGAATTTCTAAATGTTAGGATTGAGCCAGACGTTGATAGGTCACACTTAGACGGTTATTTCCCAATTATTCCTGTTAGGGTGAGGGTTCCTAACCGTAGACAAAATAGTTGAAACACTCATGAGATGGACTCGTGTGAGACACGAGGTCATTTATGGGTTCGTGTGGGACACGTCGCCGTCCGAGTAATGGGCCAATAAACTGTTAGGTTGAGGCTCATTTCTGCGGAGCGGGGAAATCAACTCCACCATGAAACTATCAACGAGGTTTCCGAAATCTCTATCGGGAGAATGGGAATTTGAGAAAAATAGTGGGAGCCAAGCCAAATCGTTAAAGTCCTTATTTGTGCTTGTAGAATAATACGTTGACCCCTTCAATGCTTTATTCTCTGCAGATTGTTTTCTTTCTTGTTTGTATACAAAATGACGTCACCATTCAATTTACTGATCACGCAAAATCGTTTGGAGGGTCCAAACCTTGCGGACTGGCTCCGTAACTTGAGGATAGTCCTCACTCTGGAACGCCTAGAGTATGTCCTTGAGGGACCCATACTACTCGAACCCCAAGAGGGTGCGAGTGATGCTGACAGGGAATATTATGCCAAATGGATGGCTGATAGTGCCCGTGTCAAGGCTTATATATTAGCTGGGATGAATAATGATCTGCAGCGCCAGCATCAGGGTATGCACATGCGCGAGAGATTGATTCATCTGAAGGAGTTGTACGGCGAGCAGTCGAGATCGTCTCGATACCGCGCTACTGACAATCTCTTTCATACCAAGATGCCTGAGGGTGCAGATGTTGCGGCGCATGTCCGTAAGCTCATTGGGTACATCGAGGAACTAAGTTCTCTCGGTTGTCCCATTCATAATGAGCTTCAGATTGACCTGATCCTTCAGTCACTCCCAGCTTCATTTGCTCAGTTTATTATAAACTATAATCTGAGCGATAGGTAATTTTTGCTTCCTGAACTCATGAACACGCTGGTTCAGACTCAGCGTGAGCTAAAGAAAGGAAAGGGAAAAGAGGTTGCGCTTGTTGTGACTACAAGGTCTTAGAGATCTAAGTCGAACAAGCCCAAGCCCAAGCCTAATAAGCCAAAAGGAGGGATTAAGAAAAAAGGAAAGGCTAAAATGAACGTGCCTAAAGTTCCGAAGGCCACTGATAGGTGCCTTCACTGCTAAGAGCTGGGTCATTGGAAAAGGGATTGCCCCAAGCTTCGAGCTTCTGGGGCTTCAGGTAAAGTTTTGGAAACTTATTGTTCATTTACTGTATTTTCCACTTCGTGGATTCTTGACTCGGGAGCTAGTGCTCACATTTGTGTTTTGAACCAGGGTCTGGAACGAAGTAGGAAGCTGGCGGAACGAGAAGTCTTGATCAACGTTGGTAGCGGACATAGTGTACCTGCTAGTCATGTTGGATCGAAGACTCTTGTATTGAGTTCTGGACATGTATTATATTTATCCGATGTACTTGTATTGCCCAAGGGGCTGAAAAATATTATTTCTATTCCTGCTTTGAGTAAGAATGGTTATGAATTTCGATTCAATAATATTATTTGTGAGATTTATTTTGGAAATAAATGCGTCGGAAATGCAACGTTAATAAATGGTTTATATTACGTTAATGTCCAGGAACATGCGAATGTAGTTACCGACAAACGTAACTTAGAGTTAAATAAAAAGTATTTGTGGCATCTTAGACTTGGTCATGCCGGAGTTTGAAAGATTCAAGAGTTGGAGAAACACGGCATTATTAAGCCTACAGAATCAGATTCCTATCTAACGTGCGAATCTTGTATCCTCGGCAAAATGACTAAGTCTCCTTTTACAGGGACTTTTCAAAGAGCCACTAATCTTTGGATTTGATCCATACAGACGTTTGTGGACCGTTTAGTGTAACGGCCCGAGGTAATTTCCATTATTTCGTGACTTTCACAGATGATCACTCTCGCTACGGCTTGGTGTATCTGCTGAAGCACAAGTCTGAAACGCTTCAAACGTTCAAGGAATTCAAGACTTTAGTGGAAAATCAAACTGGGAGACAAATTAAAGTCGTACGATCAGATCGAGGCGGCGAGTATATGAGTCTCGAGTTCGATGATTTCTTGAAAGAAAATGGAATTAGTTCGCAGTTTACACCGCCCGGGACACCACAACTGAATGGTGTTGCCGAACGTAGGAATCGAACATTATTAGATAAAGTTCGATCTATGCTAAGCTATACAGATCTCCCCATATCGTTATGGGGATATGCTTTGCAAACTGCTGTTTATGTTTTGAACAGAACCCCTTCGAAGTCTGTAGATAGGACACCTTACGAAATTTGGAATGGTAAGAAGCCCAACTTGAATCACTTAAGGGTTTGGGGATGCCCCGCCTATGTGAAAAAGCAAGTAGCAGACAAACTCGAATCTAGGTCCATGAAAGGACGTTTCGTTGGATATCCCGATGACAGCATGGGATATTATTTTTACTTCCATGATGATCAAAGGATCGTCGTAGCTATTGATGCTCACTTTCTTGAGGAACAGTTCGTTCGAGAAGGTGGAGCTGGCAGAGAAGTGACTCTTGGAGAGTTAGACGAAGCTCCTCCAGAGACATCAGTGCCTGAGGGCACAGATGAGCAGTCCGAGACGTGCCGAGAATTGCGCAGGTCGGGTAGAATGTCTCGCATGCCTGAGAGATATGGTATGATACATGTCGAGCATGGAGGTGCTGCGATTGAGGGGATCGTTAGTGATGACCCCGCTACCTATGACCAGGCAATGATGGATGTTGACTCTAAGAAATGGGTCGAAGCTATGAAAGCAGAGATGGACTCGATGTACACCAACCAAATCTGGACTCTAGTAGATTTGCCTGAAGGTTTTAGACCTATAGGGTGCAAATGGATCTACAAGAGAAAGATTGGATCTGACGGACAGGTTGATACCTACAAAGCTAGGCTAGTAGCGAAAGGGTATAATCAAAAAGAGGGTATAGATTATGAGGAAACCTTTCTACCTGTTGCAATGATTAAGTCTATCCGCATTCTGCTTGCCCTAGCAGCATACTATGACTACGAGATCTGGCAGATGGATGTGAAAACCGCTTTCCTAAATGGATTCCTCCAGGAGGAGATCTATATGGAGCAGCCCAAGGGTTTTACATCGCAAGCAGATGCTCACAAAGTGTGCAAACTTAATAGGTCTATTTATGGACTTAGCAAGCGTCTAGAAGCTGGAATCTTCGATTTGATGAAGTAGTTAGAAACTACGGATTCTTAAAGAATGAAGATGAGCCTTGCGTTTACAAGAAGGTCAGTGGGAGTAAGATATTGTTTCTCGTATTGTACGTGGATGACATCCTTTTGATGGGAAACGATATCGGGATGCTCTCGGAGGTGAAAGCTTGGCTTTCAACTGAATTCTCCATGAAAGACCTGGGAGAAGCAACCTATATTCTTGGAATTCGCCTTTTTAGAGATCGAGTGAATTGAATGATAGGTTTATCTCAGGCCCATTTACTTAGAAAAGATTCTGAAACGGTTTCGAATGGATGAATCTAAGAAATGGTTCTTGCCAATGCGACATGGGATTCATCTCTCGAAATCCATGTGTCCTCAAAGTGAGGAAGCAAGAAAGGAAATGAGTGAAATTCCTTATGCATCAGCAATGATAACCTAATGTATGCGATGCTATGTACGCGGCCTGACATTGCGTATGCTTTGAGCATAGTAAGTAGGTACCAGTCTAATCCTGGTAAAGAACATTGGAATGCAGTAAAGAATATCTTTAAGTACCTTAGAAGGACTAAAGATATGATACTGATTTATGGAAATGGAGAATTAGAGGTGGATGGTTATACCGATTCGGATTTCCAGTCAGACGTGGATGACCGAAAATCTACTTCTGGTTTCGTCTATACGCTCAATGGTGGAGCAGTGTCTTGGAAAAGTTCTAAGCAAAGCACTACTGCTGATTCCACCACTGAGGCGGAGTATATTGCAGCCTCTGATGCAGCAAAGGAAGGTGTTTGGATGAGGAAGTTCTTAGAAGAACTCCAAGTTGTTCCAGGCATAGTGGACCGCCCGCTACCATTGTGGTGCGACAATAGTGGGGCAGTAGCACAAGCCAAGGAACCTAGGTCTCACTCAAAGTCCAAACACATAGAAAGAAAATACCACGTGTTGCGTGGGTTCGTTGAGAATGGCTACATAGTTGTGCAGAAAATAGCCACCGCAGATAACGTGGCGGACCCGTTCACCAAGCCTCTCTCACAGGCAGTGCTTGATCGACACCTCTATAAAATGGGGTTACGATATCATAGCGCATGGCATTGAGTGCAAGTGGGAGATTGTTGGGGATGTGCTCTCGGAATGCCATTCGAGGATGTAATGAATAAGGCATGTATTTAATAATCGATGTATTATTCGCTATGCATTTGAATAATGTATTGTTATACGTATTAATGGAATTTATATTCTATTATTTATTCTTTTAAAGGCATATTATTTATTTACCTATCAAGTCTTACTAGGCATCCGGTGAGACGGTAAATAAATAAATCCCATATATCGTGAATTTAGTCACCGATTCTCATGGGATGAGAGAGGGGCACCGGTGAGCTATTATTTTCCGATATTAAATTAGTCCATAAGTCTTAGACCTCAGTAGGGTAACTGAGCGTCAATTACGACTTATTTGTTGACGACTCTTATATGGTTGTGCCAACCATTCGCTTGGGAAGCGGGAGGTCGTAACGTTGGTATAAGTTGAATTAGGGAATTAACTAGTACTTGGACACGACTCGCAATCGATGATCACATGGGCCTTATTGTTACTCTGGGTAGCGTCAATGATCGATCGGTTGACTATAGTAGTGTGCGTGGACCTTAAACCGAAGGGTCTTTGATGGAGTTGACTTCGGGGTCTTGACTTGTCACTAGTTTGCTAGGCCCACCTTGTTCGGGAACGAACATGGGTCGGCGCAACATGCGGTCTTGACAACGAAGGGTAACTGCCGTGCTTAGACTATCGTAAGGAATTCACTGTCTCGTTAGTAACAGAGATATATGTCCTATGCATATTCGGGGACGGAAAATTACAAAGTCTTTGGCCGAAGCTATAAACTGACTTACGTGGGACGTAAGGACAGTTTAGTAATTTGCTAGTCATGAATTAGTAATAGAGTCGAGTCTAGTGAGTTTGACGTAACCATGACTCTCACTCGACCGGGACATTTGTGAAAGGTCTATACGTACGACGATAATCTATAGTCGGTTCGTAGATTGAAGATCGTACTCAACACGGGATCTATTTGGTACTGCGGGATTGGCTAGGCGCTTACCGAATTCTTGGATTCCTCCCTTGCCGGGTTGAGACGAACCAAGAGAGTCGAGCTTAAAAATGATCACTGTGATAGTGCCTATCTAATATAAGATGTAAATTAATTTAACGCTCTTAAAGACGTTAATAAAATATTAAATATATGTTTTAGAAACTATATTTACATGGACGGATATTTACGGAACGAAAATGGTAATAGTTGAAGCGTAAATAGGGTTCACAATGACAAGCAAGGCTTGTCACGGTCGTGAAGCCCATCTGCAAAGTAGCAGTAGTTTCAAAAATTCATATCTCACAATCTAGACGTTGGATTGAGAATCCCTTTAGTCAGAGTCAATATTGATGAGTCTTTTAACTATGGTTAAAATTTCAGGTCAATCGGACATCGTTTACCCCTCGATCGGATCGAAATACGAAACTGCCGCAAAGCTATCAAAGTGTCACGGCCGTGAACACATTGCACGTGGCCGTGACGATTGGCAGTGGCGACCAAAAATGGTGCCCGACTGTGTCATGGCCGTGACACTCATTGTCAAGGCCGTGAAGGCCTCAAAGCAATGGTCATGGCCGTGACAGTGGCCGTACGAGTGGCAGAAATGTCCAATGATGAGTCACGGCCGTGACAAGCTTGTTTGAGGCCGTGAACGCGCATCAAAACATCATTTTCTTGGCCTAACCTAATCCAATTTCGTTGTTTGTTCTTTTGTTATGATTTGTGGGACAATATCTAGTCATTAGATGATAAAATAACAAGAGAATCAAACTAAATGAGTCATGTAGGACATGATCTCATTTAAACAAATCTGAAGTATATTTCATGATTTAAAACTTGGTTTTACATTATGAGACTTAGTGATTTTCGTCCATAAGGAGTTCATAAGCTTTCTCACACTAAACTTAGAGTTTTAGAGAGTGGTGAGAGTATTTGGGTTTGATCTTTGAGAAAAACCCAAGTGTAAGTGAGTTTGTAGTAAATCACATACACATACAAATCTCTTAAAACATTCCAGACTTCATCTACCCATCCTTGGGAAGTGTTGGTCTGTGGCACGTCACGGGGTCGGCGTGACTCTCTTTGGCACAGTTCGTGAGCTACGGGAGCTAAGGATCTTCGCGACGAGGGTAAGATCTCTATTCCTTTATACGTGTCAAATGTGCAGTTTTCTTTATTTAACCGAACATCCTAGGGAAACCGTATGGGGAATCCGGGAAAAATTTTAAATTCCGCTGCGTCCGGGGCAAGGCCTCGGGTCACCCGGGGTTTCCCAACAACCCCCCCCCCCCCCGTTGACAACCATATGCACAATATTATAGTGTTAATTAGTAGTCTTACAATGTTAAATAGTGCGGTCTCATCGCTGACTGCAGTCTCAAGGCTGTGCGTTCGGTCACACAGTCTTGCAGTTTGTAAAGCCATTGCAGCAGTCTTACACACTCACGGTCTTACACTACAGGTTATGAAATATTCCTTGGAATAAACTCATCACTCATCAAATTGCAAAATAAGTGCAAGAAATAGTTATATAAAGTATATAAAATTTATCGATCGAAAATGAGGAACAAAAACGTTTGTATCATTTTAACATCAGCCTTACCAATATATATTATATAAGTTGATAAGTAAAGCAATATTGCAAGACTGACTTGTAATACTGCCAAACACTTAGTGATAGTATTGGACTTAAAGAATATATGTATGTGAAAATTGTAAGAATGTGTAAGACTGCGTGGACTGCAACAATGTCATTAATCTTATCGTTCATTCTGTCCATCATGTGATTCATCGTAATTCTCAGGCTGTCAAAGTGCTCTTGCAAGACTGATTCCAGAAACTTCGCCATTGCAAGCACTTGTCAGTCATCAGGTGATTTTTTTTGTTAGTCTCTGCACAATGCTAAATTGTCTACAACACTGTTTTTTGTTAGCAATTAAACATATTTGATTGCGACCGACAGCTAAGTAGAGGTACAATGAATAGTGTGTTTGCATTACCATAGCACATTTTTAAGTTAACTAATGTACATAACCAATTATCAAGTACAATCATTTGGTACCACCATAAATTTCATTAAATACATAAACATTTCATGCGGTCTTACATAAATATTGTTGACTAATTTTTGTGCATGCAAAACTCTTCAGTGCCCTTCATAACTTTTTCCATCATCATGTACCAAATGCATCTGATATAAAACAATAGCAACTGATAATTTCGAGGAGAAAGAAAGAAAACGAATCACCAACACATGCAAGAACTCACTTTCAGTGCTAACGAACTGTCTTGTAATGAAGGTAAAATTTTGATCAGTGTCTCCTTAGGTTGTCCATTCACAATATAATATATGGGGAATCCTTGTCCATAGCCTCCAAAACTTCTCCGTGAAGATCTTCGAAGGCCTTAAATATAGTCACGGAAGCGCCTTGAATACTGCCTTGGATCAACAGCTGAGATAGAGTTTGGATCGTATTGGATTGACTTGTAACATGCTCGAGTTTCTTGGTGATGTCATAGTCTTGAAGTATGTCTATGATTCCGAAGAACGGTATTACATCATAGTACTCCCCCGTCGGCTCTCCTATCAACTGAAACTCGCCGCCACCATCATCCCTCTCTGTTCTTTCAACCCTTGTTGGCATGTTAATCCCTAAATTTTCTGCTAGCCCACCTTGCAAGTGTACATTTTTCCTTGTCATGAGATAGAATTACAATAATGTACTCTTGTATGTATGCGTATGTGTGTGTTGTGTTCTTACCCTTTAGGATCTAAGATCAGCTGATCTACGGCTGCTTTTGATAGTCGGGAAACTGTATCAGTTTCTGAGGCATGAGAACAATATCAGATTCTTGCACATAAGCCAAAAAGGTAGGCAAACAGTAGTTTACTTACCAATAGGTGTCTGATCGCCGCATGAAGTTTCTGTAAAGTGAACGCCGACTAAGAGGCTATAGTCCATTACTCTCTCTTGTTCGAGAAATTCGCAGTCCCTATCGATTTCTCTGCGACATTTATAACAATAAACTTCTTAGACCAATCCCATAAGAGAATTTGTCGGTAAATAAATAATGTGCTGCCTCGCTTTGCTTTGCCTTCGAAATTCTTGATACTAAGTCTTTTCGAGTCAAAAGATGAAATTGAGGTCGAGGTCTTTGAGCGTTGTAGTCGCATCGATCTCTGATTATGGTTTATCGGTCAACCTCCCAAAGGTCGAACCTTTCAAGTCGTATCTCCTATGGATCGTATACTCAAAACAGAACAAATTCCCGATGTTGATGAAACGAACCTGAGAAACGCATAGCAGATTTCAACACCCTTTTTTTATTTTTTCATATAAAGGCTGCTCTATTTATATGACATGTTTTACGTTCTTCGGAGCAGGCCCAGTTAATTTGAAGCAGTGAAGGCCGTGATACTTTGTGACCATCGTGTTTTCGAATGATCTGACGTGGTTATAGTACGCGCTCAACATCCTTAGAAGCACCTATCGACACCAAAGCTATTGAGAGATGCTCGTTTTCTGTAACGAAGGAAAGTTATCTGTTTTCCCACACCTTTGTTTCAGCCTTCTTCATCGCAGAAATCATATAACAGTCGTCAAATAAAAGAAACTCCCGCTTTCAGGCGAAGAAAGCTCTGGCAATGCATCGTTTCCGCATATGGACAGCATGTAATCCGCTGGATCAACCTTAAACAGCATCCTCAGCGTCCTGCAAGAAAGAAGACTCGGGCGATTTTTTCAACATATGAAAAATGTAAAAGCGAAAATCATACTACAGTTTGCTTCATCACTTCACCTGAATACTTTCGGACAGTAATCTTCCATTTAAACTCGCAAGACTGATGCAGCAGAGTTATCTTCGAACTCCGATGGAAACTTAGTCCAATACTTCTCCTTAGGATCGAACGCCAGGGCTTCAAATCAAGCGAAGGCGCCGATGGAAACTCGCAAGACTGATGCTGCCTCCGTTCGCCGACTCAAAGTAAGAAGCCTGAAGATAATAGGAATATAAGCAAACGGAAAAAATCACTTCACACGCAGAGAAGTTTGTAAACACAAAATTATGCAGATTTTAAATTTTTAATCGAACTATACAGATGGAAATTCATCTTTGTTAGCACTGATGTCTATGGTTTATCATCCCTAGATCTGCAAGCAGTAGTGAGATAGTTCATGAGGTACCTTCTGATTGGGGGCAGCCCACGACTGATTTTAGCTGTCAAGTTCCAGACCTCCATGAAAGAGAGGTGAGAGGTCAGACGCCGAAGAAAACCCTTGCGGTCCCAGACCCTTCACTCGCTTGGGTAGAGTATGCAATAGAGATGATTAAGAAATGAACCGACTGTTGGCTTTCCTTACCGTGAATGGTTAGATACAGAGAGTTGCATTTATTAGGGAGACGACTGGTTCTGAATATCGTACCAAAAAGAATAAAATGGCTAATTGCCGGCAACATCAGCACAAAATAGCAAAAAGTAGAACTGTTCAACTTCGTACCATCGAACATAGACAAAAAAAATACAATAAAAGGACGTCGTTTGATGGTTTTTGGGGAATTTTTTGTTGCCATGTGTCGTCACATGGGGTCTCTATCCAACTTTTATAGTATATAGATTCTAACAATAAATAGGAATAATATGAAAAAGACTCACCACGGTCGCACTGCCTCTACTGGAATTTTTTGTTAAATAGGATTACTTTTGTGTGAAATTAAAAAAAAAAGGATTCTAGGTTTTCTAATTAAAAAAAAAAGGGATTGGGTGTTTTAAAAAAAATCGAAGTGTTTGATTATCATTTTGATCCGCTCGACTGAAATTTCATGTCGAAATGAGATTTTAATCGATGGGTTCGTGATTCTTACATGTATTAACCTCAAATCTGGGTGAATTTTCGTGTTTTTGAGCTTGAAATCGACGTTTTCGAGTAAAAAACGATTTATTCGAATATTTTATTCGAACTATTTGAGTGAATTCGAATAGAAAAATAACACTTATTCGAGTAAAAAAAAATTTCGAATTAAAAATTCGAATTAATATTTTTCAATTCGAATTTTTTTTACTCGAATTGATTAATTCGAATAAATTCGAATTAAAAAAAAAATTATTCGAATTATTCAAATTTTTTAATTACTCGAATAAATGCTACTTAAGTTGGGATATTTCAGTAACTTTCGGTCCGTTCCCTTTTGTTTAATAAAAATAGAAAACGCTCCGCTTCTGTTAAAATAACCCGCCTCTACTAGTCGCGTAGAAAAAGACGGAAGGCAAAGGTTATCTGAGAATTACATTCAAGTCAATTTCTACCTCGTTTAAGCAAACGTTGACGAAATCAATTAGAAAACCACCGCTTGGGTTGGACGACGACGATGAAGATGATGGTTGCTTAGGGTTCTTCTTTCGCTGTGGAAACCTACGATGCTGACGCCGTCACCGCCTCCGATCAACAAACGCAAGATCGACGAGCGAAGCGATGACCTTCTCTCGGCGACCAGGATGCGAAAGGACGAAAACGCCCCTGTCCCCTTCTCCCGGGGAACCACCCAGGGGCCCACGCGCCTCCAATTCTTCGTCCGCATGGTGTTCGGCGAGACCTTGGTCGTCCGCGCGTGCCCCTCCGAGACGGTGCAATCGATCTACGATAGTCATGAGTCCACCTCCAACTGCGTGCACTCGACTTGTCACCATGTACATATCTTGAAGAGTGACGAGTTATGTTGTGATCTTGAGCTACAAATGTTTAAGGCCCAAAATTTAAACAACAGTCGAGAACTGGGAAGTCCAGTATGTTGAGGAAGCTGAGGGAGATAATTACACCAACAACGTCATTGGTTTGCAAATAAAAAATTCATACGACTCATGAGCGTCCCTCTATCAAGGGTAAAGTTTCAAAAACAATTTTATTGATCCACCGGTGCCAACGGGAGAATCTCCTCAACGTCCCTCAGGTCAAAATTTTTCTTCACATCCATGTATTCATGAATTTCCGGTTATACTTCATCCGTATATCACCCATGTCCAAGATGTAAGACCTGATGGAAATTGTGGTTTTCGTGCAATCGCTCTTTGTCTTGGTCTTGAAGAGGAAGCATGGTCTATCATTCGGCGCAATTTGGTAGAAGAGCTGTAAATGTATAAGTTAGAATATGTCGACATGTTTGGTGCTGCGGATGGCTCACTATCAACAAATCGCTAATTTTTTTTATTCGGATAGGTGCGCGCCTTTTGAGCATGGGATGGATATGCCCGATGTAGGCATCTTGATTGCATCGAAATTTAACGTAATATTGCATGTTATAAGTAATAGAGGCAGCGTGATACACTTGCCGCTTCGGTCTGCTACGCCACCATGGTATCATCATGTTGCCATCGCCATTGGTCATGCTAATGATAATCATTACGTGAAAGTTTCATTATCTGGTGGATATCCGATCCCAACTATCACGCCACAATGGGTACATTTCAGATATGAATGTGTAGCTGCATGGGCTACTCCATACGGGAATCATATTAATGATTATGAAAAAATTTGCGATCTAATTGTAGTGTTAATAATGTTATATTGGATTGATCTAGTTATTATTTGGTGGTATTTATTTACGTCTATATGAATATTATGTTTGGACGTACGGTCGAGTTATTTTTGTTTTTCTTAAATAATATTATATATATTACGTGTGTGCGAGCACATATATTATATTTTTGTGCATGTATAAATACAAATATTTTCCACATAATTAGAAAAGCTACCTCCTACATGTAATGTTACACGAACTTCAATATTCACTTCTTTCTATAATGCTGCAGCGGTACATGTCATAATTACACAAACTTCAATATTTACTTCTTGCTGTAATGCTTCAATGGTATGTACGACGAGGGATTTATATTCCCAACGTTTTTTATAGATATGTATTGGGTACTACTATTTGCACCCCTTCTAGGGGGTGCAAAAAACCTTGGGAATATAAATTCATCGTGGTACGTACCATTGAAGCATTATAGCAAAAAGTGAATATTGAAGTTTGTGTAATTATGACATGTACCGTTGCACCATTATAAAAAGAAGTGAATATTGAAGTTGTGTAACATTACATGTGGGAGGTAGCTTTTCTAATTCTGTGGAAAATATTTATATTTATACATGCACAAAAATATAATATATGTGCTCGCACATACGTAATATATGTAATATTATTTAAGAAAAACAAAAATAACTCGATCGTAAGTCCATACATAATTTCATATAGACGTAAATAAATATCACCAAATAATAACTAGATCAATCCAATATAACATTACTAACACTATAATTAGAACGCAAATTTTTTTCATAATTATTAATACGATTCCCGTATGGAGTAGCCCATGCAGCTGCACATTCATATCTGAAATGGACCCATTGTGGCGTGATAGTTGGGATCGGATATCCACCAGATGATGAAACTTTCACGTAATGATTACCATTAACATGACCAATGGCGATGGCAACATGATGATACCATGGTGGCGGAGCAGACCGAAGCGCCAAGTATGTCACGCTGCCTCTATTACTTATAACATGCAATATTACGTTAAATTTCGATGCAATCAAGACGCCTACATCGGGCATACCGATCCCATGCTCAAAAGGCGCGCACCTATCCGAATCAAATAAATTTAGCGATTTGTTGACAGTGAGCCATACGTCAGCACCAAACATGTCGACATATTCTAACTTATACATCTAGCTCTTCTACCAAATTCCGCCAAATGATAGGCCATGCTTCCTCTTCAAGACCAAGACAAAGAGCGATTGCACGAAACCACAATTTCCGTCAGGTCTTACATCTTGGACATGGGTGATATACGGATGAAGTGTAACGGAAATTCATGAATATATGGATGTGAAGAAAAATTTTGATCTGAGGGACGTTGAGGAGATTCTCGCGTTGGCACCGTTGGATCAATAAAATTGTTTTTGAAACTTGTACCCTTGGTAGAGGGATACTCTGGCTTTGTTCAAGACTTGCTTATAGCTGTTAGATGAGATTGAATTACCTGTTGAATGAACGATAATGATGCCACCGGATCTGAATGTGAAGACTCCAAATATCGTTTTAATTTCGCATGTTGGCTCTCCACTCTGTTGTTTGTGTGATTCCCAAAGTTAAGAAATCTCTCGGTCCAAACGGATACAAACATCTCCTTATATGGTATCAACCAATAATTATTGAGATAAGTAAGTATACCTGAAATCAAACATTTTATATTAGTCTAAACAATAATTTGCAAATAATAATTTAATATTTTTAATTATAGTTCAAGAATACCTGGAAAATCGTATAATGTTGCTTCAAGTTGTGCCAAATTGGATAAATAAGCTCCTTCTGTTTCAGACCCAATCAGTGTTGTCCATGCCTTATAGAAAGAATTCCATGCATTAGGAGACGTTATTGATGGCCTGACTTCTTCATAATGCTTCTATAGATATGCCATCTACAGAGTAGTCCTTTTGCTTCTGGAAAAATGTCGTTGCATGCTTTCATTAAAGCCAACTCCCTATCTGTGACTATAACTCGTGGAGTCGTGCATCCATCCATTGTCGACTTAAGACAATTCAATGCACAATTATAGTTGGACCTCTTCTCTTTATGCATCATAACGAATGCTATGAAGAATGTCATATTTGTAGAAGTTACGCCAACAATTTCAAGGAGAGGCATTTTGTACCTGTTTGTTTTATATGTCGCATCCATCAAAACCACATGTGGAAATGCACGCCATAGCTCCAACGATTTTGGGTGGGCGAAAAATAAATCTTCTAACTCATTGGTTGTACTATTTGATCTACTTTGAAAAATATAGTCTTCTTCGTGTAGGAAAGACATAGCGACCTGCATTTGAGTTCCACCATTTTTCTCTGTCGCTCGAAGCTTTTGACGAGCATTATATACAGTTTTGATGGTTGAAACGTTATCCAAATTTTGCTTCTTCAATATTGATAATATGCCTCGCGGTTTCACGTTCTTTTTTGATAAATCTTCCATTAATATAGCCTCTTTGTCAGATAATAGCCTTGGATATGGATGACCTTCTAGATCCAATGCAGGCTCGTGATTATGTACTCCACATATTACGAAGAGCTTCCAGCAATTATCTCCATTGACTTCCCTTTAAGCTGAAATTTGCAACCAAACTTTCTCGTGCCGGTATTTCTTGGAGAGATTTTTTTACTTCTATAGATTCCACCACGATCACATATAAGTACAACTTTTGAATACTTTCCACTTGATCTTTTAATGATGTAGCCAAGATTTATTCCAACATTTTGCACCCAATCAATTAAATGTTGCCGAGATTTGAACACCTGAAAGTAAAATTAATAGAAACTAGGAAAAATATAATGATACTAAAATAAGTATTTGTTAGAAAATTTTGACTAATAAATATCATACCATGTCAGTATAAAATTCTGATGTGACATCGGTATTCATATGATCACCAACTTCACTTTCATCATCTGTCGTTATGCCGAAAATCTCATTCTGCTAAATAGGTACGGGAAAATGCATAGGATTATTATTACTGTAATTATAAATTTGAAAGCATGGTAACTAAATTTAATATTATAACAAACATAGATAAATATATACTATAAAAAGAATAAACTAACTTATTGGAATCATGTTCTCTTTTGAAAGACTTAGGAGGATCTTAGAGACTTAGGAGGATCTTACTCCGTTAATATTCAGCTGTCTAAATCTTATTTGTATTTTTTACTTGCATGTTTTGACATATATATATATAGTTGATATTTTGAAAGGAAATTATGAAGTGAAAAATTCCAACGTAATTGGCAATGACGTTCAAGTTAATTTGTCAAATATTAATAAGTTATAAGTCGGTCAAAGTGTTTAGTAAAAAATGTTAAAATTCGTTTAGTCAAAAATTGCATTTAAATCGATCGGATACCTCACACGTGCTCGGTTCACGTTTTTCTTTGAAGCGCAATGAATTATGTTTCTATTTTTCCTCCTTTGTAATAAATTATTTATTTAGATAGGTCAAATACATCTAAAATGTTACAATTATTTTTGTGTTGATTAATGAGGGGACTAAATAGAATAAGGAGTGCATATAGAATTTCCCTATGTATTGTATTTACTTGCAGTACCTCTTAAGAACGGGAAGAATTGACGAGAGGCTATATATGGTCTTGAAGAAGTCAATGACAATACATTAAAACCAATATAATTTAGGGCAAATTTCGTTTCAGGCCCTTGCCAGAATTTTTTTCAATTTTCAGGCCCTGTCGAAAAATATTTAGTTTTAAGGACCCGATTTCTGCAGTAACATTTCATTGTTCTGCAGTAACACTCCATTGTTTTGCAGTAACGCTTCATTGTTCTCAGTAACACTTCATTGTTCCTCAGTATCACTTCATTGTTCCGCAATAATACTTCATTGTTCCTCGGTAACACTTCATTGCTCTGAAGTAGTGTAATTTTAGGTCATTATATCTAAATTTACGAAAATTAGGTCCTTTAAACTAATATTTTTTTCTAAAAGGGTCTGGAACCTGTTTTAAAACATTTTTGGGGTCTGAGACATAATATACCCTATAATTTATTCCTCTATAATTTAATAAACTCTCTAAAATAATAAATCTTTTGGTCCCGACTCGGACACTTGTAAAAAATCATCAAATTCGATAAAATAATAAGATAATAATTTTTTGAAATCCGTTTATAAATATTAGGTCCCATTAAAATTCGAAATTATTATAAATATTACAATTATAAATATTATGAAGTTACTAAAATATTACAATACATGAGCTTTGCTACGATCACCATATCATATCACATATTTAAAATACCATTACAAAATGATGAATGTTAATGCTGATAAATTACTGTACAAAAGGTTAATTGTATGTACTATCAAGATACATACTCACTCATATTATCATTTGATTCAGTCCGACATTGGCATGCACTAAGAGATGGCTTACTTAAGGTTTATTTTTATTAATTAAAATATTAATATCTCTAAATGAATAAAAAATTTTAATCTCACCGTTATTAATTTAGAGAGGTTTTACTGTATAAAGAGAATAACTTGTGGGGACCTAAGATGTCTTTTTTTCATGCATATACCGAAAAATGAATAAAATAGAGAAAAGAAAATAAATCATGTTTTGGAGTTAATTCATCTTTCTGTTAAACATACCAAAGTTTAATACTTGATTGCTATAACAAAGCAACAAACCGAGCTATATATGCTAATTTAACATGTATGTATCAGAGAGATCTACTCAATATATCATCGCGAACTAATCCTTGTAAAAAGAACATTCAATGTCCATTCAAACTTAATAGTTGAGATTGGTAATAACCCAAAATCTATAGTTACCCAATTTGATTAGAAATCGAGACCTCCAACTAAAAATGTTTCGAATAATTTCAAGCACTTAGGGACACACTTTTGTAAAAAATTTGTAGCAAATTAATTGTGCTTACATCGAAAATTATCAGATGCATGGCCTCCCTTCTGCGTGTTCATTTGTGTCTTGAGCTTATTTCTAGCCCCATATAATTAAGACATATAAAGATGTAATGGAAATTATTGCAATGAATAAGCAGAGGGGTTAGTGATTTCAATGCAAAGTCTTGACAAATCAGCAATTTATATTGCTTGCTGCAGTTTAGTATCATTGCATGTCCGACCTTAAATTTTGCAAAGAACCCTTTATTTATTGTATAATGAATTCCAACATATATATAGATTTCAAAAAGAGTGATACTACAGAGTTTCTTTTAATAATTTCAATTCGTGATGTAATACCACACACCCACACACACATATAGGCATGGGCATCGTGATTTTGAAATAAAATTATTGCATGAGATATCTGAAAGTATATAGTCTACTTTCAATTCCAGCCCAAAAGATTAAGAAAATTAGATGAGGAGTATACTGGAAACTGATGAAAAACTCCAAACTTGATCATACATACTCTACAATAAACATGATAAATGACTTCATATCAGATGCATCATATATATACATAATCTTCCATTGTTTTTTCTTTTTGTACCAAAAAAAAGGAGGGTTTCGAAGATATATAGTAGGATCGGCATCTATAAACAAAGAATCAAGTGATTTATGGTTATGTAATAATCGAATTAATCAAAAGGGCTAGTGATTGAGAAGAAAAATCATGGGATGTGTTCATCAATTAGGGTTTTCTTTTCAAGGTCGAACAGACAATGAAACAAAAATCTTACATCAAGATAATTGCTCACCTGACAAGCCTAGCATGGAAATCACTAACCTGTGATAATTTTCTTGATCTTCGAGGAGATTCATAAGATCATCGTCTGTAATAATAGAGACGAGGGATAAGGATAATATGATAATAAGGGCCTGAGATACGTTTTCATAGGCCAAAATCCACCTATTTTAACGCCGTTTGAATCGTGCAAGAGAATAGTTCCATACACTTGGTAAAAGTATAAATATTCATCACTTGAGAGAAGAAAAAAAGTTCGTAAAAAATGAATATAATATAATTCGAAGACTTTTGACTGATGGATGACTTTTTTTATCCTTGTGAGGAAAAGCTTCTTTTTTTTCGATCTCAACAACTCAAACTCAACGGACACAAATGCATGTAATATGTGTTCTTATAATGCCCAAGAAAAAAAGAATCTTTTTATTTTTTATTTTTTTTTTCTCAATTTTGCTTTTTATAGTTCCGTCGTACATAGAAACTGGTTAGGTGTGTTATGTGGACAAGCTCCTATGTATATTAATGGGATCAGTTATGCTCGAAAATTACATTAACCCAATTCTTGTAACTAACATTTTTTGTTAGAAATATCTATCATTTTTTTCTAATAAATACAAGATTCAATATTGAAGTTTAAGTCAAGTATATCCAATTATAAAAATGTAATCACTAAGTATACCATTTTTTTTGGGTCATATGTTTGCAAGTTACAAAATTAGGTCACTAAGTATGTATATAATAGCAAAACTAGGTCACTAAGTATATATATGGTTACGAATTTGGGTAACTAACTATGCATATAATAAGAAAAAAGAGGTCAGTCATCCATGTTACTATATACATACTTAGTGACATTGTTTTGTAACTGGCAAACATAGTGGCCCAAAATAAAACATGGACATACTTAGTGATCCATTTTTATAATTTCCCTATAGGCGACTATTAGTAAGTAGCAACAAACTTGCTTGAGCTTTTGGTAAGGGAAAAAAAAAACTTGCTTGAGCTTAGTTGAAAGTCACCAATAAAGACCGAACTTAGTTGATCGTGTCAACAAGTGTGTGTCTAGTTAATTTTGTGACCTAAAAGAAAGTTGTACGACAAATCTCACGTAATTTTGACTAGTGATTTATATACTCTCATTTCTTTACGTACATAAATGTAGAGGAATTTTATGGTGCTCACCTTATGTAGGTACCTGTTCTGTTGATGAGGCACCGATTTGTACCATGTCGACGTCTCACAACGACATTTGAGGTTATGTCGTTTCAATTAAGAGTAAATGATAAAATAGTGCTTGAACTATATACCACATTCTCAACGTTGGTGCTCATACATTTAAGTGTGCTATTTTGATTCCTGAACTTTGCAAAATCTGTTACGTTCGGTTCCTTTCACTTAAAGAACATGTAAAGGAACCAAAAGAGAACAATTTTGCAAAGTTCGGGAACCAAAACGGTACATTTAAATTTTGAGCACGTAATAAATTAGAATTTAATTTACATACATGCTATAGTAAAAATTAATTAGAAATTTAGTTTCAATCACCACAATAATTTCGTTCGATTTTTTTTTTTCGACGTGGCATACCAACACAATCATACCAACAACAATTAAAATTTTTTTACATATTTTTTTAACTTCTTTGTTTTTTCAAGAGGCATAATGACGGAGTAGTTGTGTTGAGATAATTTTTTAAATAAAAAATTGAAAAATCTCGTAGTAATGGAATATATTCATTTTCGATCACCACCATGATTTTGAAGACCGGACCGGACCGACCGGTTCCGACCGGACCGGGTTTTTTGTTTTTAATTTATAAATAAATAAAAAAATATGGTTAAATAAATTATACAAAATAGGAAAACCAATAAATTAGTTTGGTTTAGTGGTTAAGTTGTGGGTATTTTACTTAATGGGCTTGGATCCACCAACACCCTAATTTTAATCTTTTATAATTAACTTATTAGCTCACTATTTTATTTTTATTCAAATTAGACCCCAACTCATAGATTTAATACTTGACATACTTTTAGTTTATAACAACCCACATTCTACCTTTAATTTATATGCATATAGTTTGAAAAAAGTTCATAAAAACATGTATATTTTCCATATTATTTGATTAATTCAATATATAAAATATATAATTATTATATTTAAGATACCGGTTTTACTCCGGTTTGATTCCGATTTTACACCGGTTAAACCACTAAACGTTAAACCATTAAAATTTCCGGCCAGGTTCGAAAACCCGATTTCAGAGCCTTGATCACCACAATAATTTCTTTCTATTTTTTTTTCACGAGGCATACCAACACACATACATAATTACGGTGTAATTGTGTTGAGATACTGTTTTCAATAAAAAAAATTAAAAGAAATCTCGTAGTAATCGAATTTGAATTTATATTAATTTTACACAATATCATGTATATATAAAAAATTTAATTGTTGGTACTTAAACTTTTAAATGTGACGTTTTGGTTCACGAATTTTGCAAAACTGTTCCCTTTTGGTTCTTTTACCTGTTCTTTAGGTCAAGGAACCAAAAATGACAGGTTTTGCAAAGTTTAAGAACAAAAACGACACATTTAAAAGATTGAGCACCAACAGTGAAACTGTGGTATAGTTCAAGCACCATTTTTGCCGTTTATTCTTTAATTAATATCTTTTAGGTGACATTAATCGACATCTCGGATGCTAATATAGCATGTTGATTTGATACATTTCATTTATACGTAATATGTGTTGTGTAAGGCGTTAATACGCCACATCAGTGTGAGTACCATAAAATTCCTCTATAAATGTATTATCTAAACCTTTTTTCTTTGTAATTAATGCTATCACATGAGGTTCTTTATTTCATCGTAAAGTTCAACTACCAAGAAACTCATATTTCCTACCAAACCATGTAAACTACAAACTCCACCAACCCACCCCCTATATATACCAACCCAAATATGTATTATATATTATTATGGAAGGTGACGTGACTTTTTGTTTCATAATTGGAATCACAGATCGGAGAAGCTATTAGTTTATTGATAAAAAAAATAGGCCAAATTTTTAAAACACTAACTATAGCTTTCATTTTTTTTAGGTCGTTAAGTTTCGTATTTGCAAAGTTAGGTCGCTAAGTATCATAGCTGAGTAATTTCGGGATACATTTCGAATTTCTGATCAAAGTGTCCCGAAATTACTCAGCTATGATACTTAGCGACCTAACTTTGCAAATACGAAACTTAGTGATCTAAAAAACATGAAAGCTATAGTTAGTGTCCTATTTTAATAATTTGGCCTAAAAAATATCATCTCTATCTCTGTCTATATATAATATATATGTATTGACTATTATGAAGCACTAGACTTCGCGAGTAAAACTAATGCAACGTTCTAAGGAGGCAACTGTGTTTTTTAATTGATTAATATGACAATACATTGTAAGAAATCGCCATCGCCGAGTTTCGCCACCTAACCCCTTAAAAAGCAAAAAACAACATGCTTTGTAATTAAACATAAAGGAAATTTAATATAATTAATTTATGAAGCTTTCATTTGTCTTTATTCGGGAAGATTCGACGGTGACGTTTGAATGCATAAACATCGTTGGCCTTCTACGTGGCATGACGTTTTTCTTCTCTTATTTTTATCAAGGAATTATATCTATTTTTTTTCAACTCTACTATCTACTATAAAAGTCTGAAGCCACCGTTTAAGAGCGAGCCAGTTTCATGCCAGTTACCAGTCGTCAATGGCAATTTTGTAATTACACAGTCTCGCAAAGGACACTGCAATAACTTCACTGTTAAGCTACAATATGCAGCTACTCTTATCTCACGTACAACAGCTTACCGCCATCAGATGAAACCTTCCGTCTGATATATATCTATAATACTCAGGAAAACATCGCGTTAAAAACAAGAACAGAGGAAGCACATTGAAGACCATCCGCGAACGACAGCTAAGGGAAGTAACAAAAGTCTTAGGAAAAACTCACAATCTTCGATAGGTTGAGGTAAGAAAAAGTCGTTTTCATAATTTACATATGTAGGATCAGTATGCTTAAAATCGTCAACATCATCCGGAATTTCCGTATATGAGATGTATTAGGGTTTTCCAGATTTTTAGATGCTTATCGAGATAATTCTAATTTTAGGACATGTTCGTAGTCTGACGTCTACCTCTTCTAAAATGAATATATGTCTAGGCAAGTATCGCATTAGTCATTCCTCTTCGCTCTTTTCGTTGTTGCGATCTACTTGTTTGATTTGAGACGCTAACCTCTGCTGTCTGTTCAAAGCTTTTCATCGCTCCTTCCCTGCTCCTCTTACCTCGGTCTGCATCTGCTCTTAGAGTTATTTGAAATTGTAAGTGTGTATTTGTCGGCTCGTAGCTTAACTGCTCGACAAAATGTCTGCTTGTGTAAGATAGTGAAAACCTGCGCGAGTTTGTTGTGCTTTTATCGTCTTCAAAACGGAGGACAAACAGAAGGATGTTATTGTCCAGAAACTTGGAGAGCCCAACATGACCTACGATGATTCCCCTGTTTGTCTCCTAGATAATGAGTGCCGTTATGCCATCAACGAACAGATTGGAACTTGTGTGTTTTTTTCATGTAGGTTGCCTCGAAGCGGACGGTTGGTTCTGAGCTTAGAAAATCTATAAGGAAGCAAGAATTCGGTTTACTCACATCTTCCACAGGTATTCAAATCTCATTTGGATTTTGTAAACTACCATGAGTAGGTCATTTTTTCGTTTCGTTAGGTCCGAAAGTGTCGATATGTTTTCCTGTTTATTACCTATTATGGCCGCATATCTGCAAGACTTTAAAACCCATGCTAACTAATCCGTGACTTACATTTCAGGTAGCTATATATATTAGTGATCCTATTAGGTGATGCAATGCTGGCAAGTAAAAGGAAAAGATACGGTAGCTGTTACTTTTGGTGTACAGATCAATGTAGCTGTTACTTTTGAAGTATAAAGCAGTTGATGCTTCTTTTGGCATTTTATCTGTTGCTTTTGCTGTATAGAGTAACCTATCTGATGCTTTTGATGTATAAAGATTACTCATCTTTTGGAATGCACAGGAATACTGTGTAGAGCAACATATCCGATGCTTTTGACGTGTAAATAGTACTCCTCTTTTGATGTATAAAGATTACTCATATTTTGCCTCATAGCGCAGCCTTGTATATCTACTTTGATAACATCCTTGCAGATCTACTTTGACGACATTCAACTATAAAAATACCCTGGGTTATTAATTTCACACAGCGGCACAACGTGCGGCTACCATAGGCTAGTATATAGTAAAGTACTACCAATTGAATCTTCTATAGCAGTGCATTCGTATGTGTGGCATACTTTATATACGAATTATTGTTATTTCTATGATGAATTTGTTCAAGAGCCAGAAGAAAACATAGGCCCAAAATCACAAACACAACACGTAAAAAACAAACATCAAAATCAAGAATCAAATCGAATTAATAATACAAACAATTAAGAAAACAAATATCACGACAGACTATTCTTTGATTGGAAAGATATGCTGCTGATTTCTCTTCTTTTAGACAGATTTATTTCATTTTATTTTACCTTTATGATGGATTTAGATATGCTTTCATTTATGAAACTTGGATTTTGATGATATACATAACTATATATATTTAACGTTGAGAAATATTTACCAAATCATAAATTATCCCAACGGCTATGACGCGTATATTAGAGCATCTCCAATTCAACGCATAAAAGTACAGATAATATTACACAATAATACAGTTGCTACATTGTTTTTACTCCAACCCATAAAATCTATTTTCTACACTAGTTTTCTCTCCAACCCATGAACTCTATTTTTACACTAAAAATCAAATTCCTATATTTTACTATCATAATTGACTTATTAAACTTTATTATATAAAATTAAAAATTCAATGTATTTTAATTATTAATATTTAAAAGTTACATGAATGATAAAATTAGCATATTATTTAAATTTAATTTTATTATATAAATAAAAATTATATTATTTTTAATTTTATTTGTATTATAATAGTGTATCAAATATTTAAATATAATAAAATATGTATTACTAAATAAATATAAATAGAAATTAAACTCTATTTTTGTGTTAAAAATTGTGCGTACTCTAGATGTAGAGTTTCTCTGCTGATCAACACAATATTTGTGTTAAATATAGAGTCCCATTGGAGTAGAATCGTACTCTATTTTTGTGTTTTATACAAAAATAAAGTACCCGTTGGAGATGCTCTTACACAGCAAGCGAGGAGTCCTCTTCTTCAGTTCACACAGTTGTCAAAGTAAACCCTAATCAGCGAACAAATCCTCCAATTCAACCATAATTGCTGCGATCGCATTGCTTTTGTCAGCCCAATTTCCGCGATTTCAGAAAAAACTGATCGCAGATTGAGAGGACGAATAACCCTAGGCTTGTGAATTGGTAAGTGCCTCTGTTCGCTCGATGCTTCGTCTGCACCGATGTGCTTTTATCGATTGGCTTATTCTCTGTCCCATAGGAATCAAGAACCCTAGGTATTACTTCCTATTCTATTATGTCTGAAGAGCTTGATTGGATCTATACGACCGAATCGATGAAGGATAATTAGGTCGGTTAGTGAATGGTATGACATGATTCTGCATTGTTCATCCTTTTTTCTGGGTATTGAGAAGATGATGATGCTTAATGTGCAGATAAGAACGGTATTGCACTTACTATACTCTATGAAAGTTGTCCCGAGATGGAAATTGAAAATAAGAATCAAATTCTTAATCGGAAGCCCCGTTTTTTACTCTATGCTATTAATGTTGAGAGTATTTTCGATCGTTTACTTGATGAAAGTCGAATAATCTCAAATCGATATGCATTATCAGAAAAATTGTCCCGAGATGGATGTAAGGATCTGGTGATTCAAAAGCCCCCTTTTAGCTCTGTACTATACTAATCTTGAGACTATTCGATTATTTACTTGATGAAAAATCGGATAATCTCAAGATCGGAATGTATTATCAGAAACTGTCCCGAGATGGAAATGGAAAATAAGATTCAAATTCTGATTCAAAAAAGCCCCGTTTTTACTCTGTACTATTAATCTTGGGAGTATTTTCGATCTTCTACTTGATGAAAAATCGAATAATCTCAAGATCGATATGTATCATCAGAAATTTGTCCCGAGATGGACTGGCTTATTCAAAAGACCCTTTATAAACTCTATACTATTGTGACTATTCGACTATTTACCTGATGAAATTCGGGTAATATCAACAAGATCTTTATGTATTAGCAGAAATTGTCCCAAGATGGAAATTGAAAATGAGAGTCAACTGCAATGTTTATGACCCGAAAGCAGCCCCTTCTTCATATTAGATCTATTTAGTATTCGACTATTTGCTTGATGAAAATCGAATATCGATATGTATAACATAAAATTGTCCAGATGAGCGAATTGTCCCGAATCGCTGGTGACCCCCAAATCATTCAAGATTGGTATGAAGATATTATGATATGTACAAAATACATCATAAAAATTGCCCGGCATGATGGATACATTTTCGATTTGTAAAGCCCCTTCTCGGATTTTATATCTTAATATTGAGGCTATTCGATTATTACCTGATGGAATTTTGAGTGGTTCAGGGCTGGCAATGGCATGGATGATGTTCATAAATCTCGGTCAAACAATAATTACGAACATATGTAAGACGAACTTGGATCATGATTGTGGAGGAATAATACGAAGATGAATTACACGAAGGCCAGAAAAACCATTTCGTGATTTTAACCCGAGATTTTTTAGATAATATAAGCTTGGGCCAAACTGATGGTATGTATGGGCCGAAGCCCTGTCAACAAGCCCAATAGAGGGTCCGGCCCGACCACCTTCCAGTGGGCCGAGTTAATACCCAACACTATTGGGCCTTTTCAATAAATCAGCGTCCAAATTAAATCTTATCCTTCCATGTGACACGTGTCAGAAAGCTAGACAACTAACTCGCACTTCAGTGTACAAAACATCGCCGTTTCTGTAGAGTACACAAGCATTGCGAACGCCGTACGGAGACGGAGGATCGTCGGAGAGATGCTGAGAGTCGCCGGCGGTGGATTGGGGCAGATTTTAGCGGCGGCGGCTGCGGCGCTGCTGCTCCGTCTATTCACAGCACCTGGCCCTGCGCTGCTTCCCGAAGCTGACGTGGATGAAGGCGAAGACGAGGATGCTTCGTCGAAAGGGAAAGTGTCGCCGGTCACGATCAAGTGGAGTAACATCAATTGTGCACTCTCTGAGAAATCGTCGGAGACGGTGAGTTGTTGCGAATGCACACAAAGGTCTTTGCATGTTATGGATTTTCTGAGTTTAAGTGGTGTTCTCTCAGCGTTTGTCCGCGCAGTACGAAGCGCTGAACAAATTACCACATTGGAAGAACTACTTAGCTCGGTTCAATTCATGTAAAATCAAGAGGCAACTCCACCTATCATCGATTGGTTTTAGGATGGAGCCTTTAAATTCTAATAAGAAGTATAATCGATTCAATGAAGATTTGGCTTTGGAGGCCGTGTAATGTGTTATGTGAGTGTATCTCGGGGTTAGCTTGAAATTTTAGGATTCTTAAATATTTGTTTGATTATCAATTGTTTATGGAATTCGGTAATGATAAGAAATGCTGTGTTATTCAGTGTGCTTTTATATTGTTATATTACTCAGATTGCGTGGAGGTGGATGATAAGAAATTACTGAAGAGAAAAATAAAGACCTGACGCAAGCATCCATAGATTATTTGATACGTTTTTAGATAATGTTTTCTGAATGCTGCTGCTAGTCGTGTATGTTCGCCAAGGGCATGTGAAACATAGAATGAATTGCGTTATTTATCAAGTATACGTTAAGTTGAACGTAATGACACTTGAGATTGGTGCGATTTTTACTGAAAATGGTGAGATGATTTCGCTTTATGCAAAAAAAGTTTTTTTCCGTGGAATGTGTGTCTTCGTCCTGATGTAGTAATTGCTGAGTCGAAATTGTTACTTAGGTTTATGAATATATCATATGCTGCTCGAGTTACTTGTTTTGGTACAGGATTTTCAGGTAGATGAGTATGTTATATTTCTCATGTAATTTCTTGGAAATGGATTAAAATTGACCAATATCTTTCTCTTAGGTTCGGTTTTTACTAAATAATGTTAGTGGAGAGGCAAAACCTGGTAGATTACTTGCAATCATGGGGCCATCAGGGTCGGGGAAAACAACCTTGCTCAATGTTTTGGCTGGTCAGCTTCTAACATCACCGAGATTAAAACTGTCTGGACTTTTGGAGGTCAATGGGCTTCCCTTCTCAAACAAATCTTACAAGTATGTTCCCTCTGATTTTGACGGCTAGAGTTTTTCGGCTCCAAAGAATTGATAGATTGTGTGATGTTGTAGGTTTGCATATGTTAGGCAGGATGATCTGTTTTTCTCACAGTTGACTGTTCGTGAGACGCTCTCTCTTGCTGCTGAGCTTCAGCTGCAGGATATACTCACACTAGATGAGAGAGAGAAATACATTAACGACCTCCTCTTCAAACTTGGTCTGGTATGCCTGGTTTCTGTTTTCGTTCGTTCACTAAAAAAAACTATTTTAGTTGATGATTGCTAAACCGTATATGGTTTTTTGTTATTCGAAAGATATGCAGGCAGCTCCTTTGATCAATTGCGCATAAAATATTGTCTCTTCTATTTAAAAACAATTTTATTGGAATATACAAACACGTGTGCATCATATGCTAGTGGATTTGGAAGCTTTTTTCCGATTTTTCTTTTCTTTAATGCAAATGCTACTTCTTTAAAAGGTCAATTGTGCTGATTCACGAGTTGGAGATGCAAAAGTCCGTGGAATTAGTGGCGGCGAGAAGAAGAGATTGGCAGTGGCCTGTGAATTAATTGCTAGTCCATCAGTCATTTTTGCTGATGAGCCCACAACAGGCATGTCCATTTCAAGTTCGACGTTATTCTACTTTCACAATCCTTTTTCTTACATGTTCCATTTGTTCTCCTTGGTGGATAAATGCAAAGTCCAACATGTTCTCTTATTATCCTTGTGGATAAATATCTGAAATATTGGTTTCAGGACTTGATGCGTTTCAGGCCGAGAAAGTGATGGAAACGTTGAGGCAACTTGCACTCGATGGGCATACTGTGATATGTTCTATACACCAGCCTAGAGGTTCCGTATATGCCAAATTTGACGACATTGTGTTGCTTACAGAAGGTTCACTAGTATATGCTGGTCCTGCGGGCGACGAAGCACTTGCTTACTTTTCAAAATTCGGGTTTGTGTTTTCATTCAGGCGAGATTAATGCAGATCTTTTAATTATTATTTTAAATCCATGCAAGATATATTACTCAAGTCTCATATTTATAACCCATTCCTGCTACACCTATTCGAAACATCTGGTCCAGCAACCACTCCTAATTGACGTAGCATCAGATGTTTCATTTGATGCTTTAAGATAAAGCCGACACTATTTATTTCCCTTGTATGCTATAAGTTCTTCTTGCACAAGACGTTCTTCTTTGTTCTTGTCTCCTTTTTCTAATTGGCTAATTGTCCTGCTAACTTTTTGTGAGCAAATTCAGGTACACTTGTCCAGATCATGTGAATCCTGCTGAGTTCTTGGCAGATTTAATCTCAATTGACTACAGTTCGGAGGAGAGTGTCAATTCTTCCCAAAAGCGAATTGATGGTCTTGTTGATTCGTTTGCCGAGCAGATGACACCTACTTTATATGCAACATCACTTACCAAAACTGATCTTCATACCAACACAAACCTGAGGAATAGAACTATTACGACGAAGCATAAAGGTGGTTGGTGGAGACAGTTCTTGTTGCTGCTCAGACGAGCATGGATGCAGGTTTCGTTGTGTCTTTTTTTCTTTTGAGCAAGTTCGAAACCTTAGACTCACATAACGGTCTCCTTCTTTTTTCCAAAAAGGCTTCTCGTGATGGTTCGACTAATAAAGTTCGAGCAAGGATGTCTGTAGCATCAGCTGTCATATTTGGTTCTGTCTTCTGGAGAATGGGAAGATCACAAACATCCATTCAAGATAGATTGGGCCTGCTTCAGGTGCTTTTTGCTTTCCTAATTTCTGCATTTCTCAATGAGTAATGAATTTCTGAAAGCTGAACTGAAGCAATTTTTATTTGGAATTTATGTTTTCAGCAAACAAGTAGGTGCGTTTCTGACCTCGATTTTCGTGTTTGTATGTGTGTGAGTGGGTTACCAAGCAACAATTTATCTGGATTGAATAGTATGTATGTTTACAATATCGTGTGCAGGTTGCTGCTATAAATACTGCAATGGCTGCCCTCACAAAGACAGTAGGTGTCTTTCCTAAGGAACGTGCAATAGTCGATAGAGAAAGAGCCAAAGGCTCCTATTCTCTAGGGCCATATTTACTTTCGAAATTGATAGCGGAGATCCCTATTGGAGCAGCATTTCCTTTGCTCTTTGGAACCATTTTGTACCCCATGACCCGCCTACATCCATCAATGTCGAGGTTAGGCCCTGTTTAGTTGAAATTATTGTTAACAAATGGTTGGAAAGTCAAGAATTGAAACTTTCTCATTATGCTCGTCAACCAACAAACACATCTGTATTTCTTTTTTCTGCCTTGCGATGATTAACAGCTGTATAGAAAACTAAACACGTAGATTACTTTCTGAGATTCAAGAAAAAAGATATGTTGTTACAGATTCGGGAAGTTTTGTGGGATAGTGACAACAGAGTCCTTTTCGGCGTCAGCCATGGGTCTAACCGTTGGTGCAATGGTTCCAACCACCGAGGCAGCTTTGGCCTTAGGCCCATCACTTATGACGGTTTTCATCGTGTTTGGAGGGTATTATGTTAACCCAGAGAACACACCCATCGTTTTTCGATGGATCCCTCGTGTTTCTCTCATCAGATGGTACCCATTCTTCCTTGCGTTCTTCATCACTGAAGTTCCTATTGTACAGTACGATTGCTTTAACTAAGGATTAAAAATTTCATTTATTTGATCTCAGGGCTTTCCAAGGTCTTTGCATCAATGAGTTTAATGGGCTTGAGTTTGAACATCAGAACTCATTCGACGTACAGTATGGCGAACAAGTGAGTGACGACTAATATAGTTTGTTTAACACCACCATATATTCGCATACATAGCTTAGCCATTATTCGATGATTTCATTTTTAATATTTGCAGGCACTTGAAAGGCTTTCCTTTGGAAACACTCGAATCAGAGACACGATAACAGCTCAAAGCAGAATACTACTCTTTTGGTACTACACCACTTACCTTCTCCTGGAGAGAAACAAACCCAAGTACCAGCAACTCGAGCCTCCACCGAATATCGACCAGCCTCAGAAAACTCAACTACAGCTCGAGCCGCTCGAAATCGATCCCAGCGAGGAACCTATCGAGCCACTCGAAATGGATCCAAGCAAGGAACCATTCGAGCTAATCGAGTCTTCGATCCCAGCAGACGAAGGTAAACCCGATGAGCCACTTCAATCTTCTTCTTCTTCTTCCTCTTCTTCTTCTTCTTCCCTTGAACCACGTTATAGTCTCTTTGAACTTGACGGTTTGTAACGTATGCCATGGTTCGGGGAAAAAGAAAGATAGCAGTTGAATGATGCCTTAATATGGAGATTGTACAGGTGCTGAATGAATTGGAAGAAGAAAATCCGTGAAAATAGAGATCTCCTTCTGAGCTATTTTGGTTTGTTTGAGAACATATTGGATGTAGTGGAGAGTTTTAGTGAGCTAAAAACGCATGCATTACTACCCGTTTCGTTATCTCACGAAAGTACGCATTTCTCTTACTGCTCGGAAACTTGGAAAGCTACATACATACATACATGTGGTGTACCTTGAATTGCAACACTTTTCGTGGTTCATATCTTATCCAATGCCATACAATCATGTGACTGTCCAATGAGCCTGGATGTTATGAAATAAATATTGACGCGTCGAAATTTTGCTTTTAATTTCAGTCGATTCGTTTTGATACCTTTTACGCTCCCTGACGTTACTCGTGGGCCGCCGGGCAGCCTAAAGCCGGCCAAGATTAGCCATTTGGCGGGTCGGGGCAGTCCACCCGTCGTGAGGAAAAACTAAATATTCGATAATCGCATGTCCCATTAACAGCCCATTAAGTCCAAAGCACGTTATATGTATTTTTCTTAATAATAGAACTAGGCGGATGGCACTACGGCCATGCCAAATGATGAAAGCGACTTAAAAGCGTCGCTGAGCAGAGATTTATTCAGTCGAATATATTTCATCGTCGTGGACGATCTCAGGACTGCGAAAAAGCTTTGGGCGATGTTCTCCCGATAACACCACTTGGCGCAAAAACCCGATTATGTAATAAAAAGACACGGAGATAAAAAAAATTAAGAAACACGGTTGCGAGGGCGGATATCTATCGAACTTTTGTTGAGTACGGGCATTGACAATTCCAAATTTCACTTCCTCCATGAAGAAACCAGAAGGGTTATGGAAAAACCAAACCAATAGGGAGAGAAATCGAGAATACATTCATTCATCTACTCAAATAAATTCACATAATACGATTCGCATACACGAAAAATCGTAACTGAAACATTACAAAAAGGAGCGAAGTTTTAGAGAAGACTACCTTCGAAAGAAGGCTGTCATCTGCGTTGCGCAACACATGTCTCGATCGATGTTCGTTCATGAGCCCCTTAACAATATCACTTCCAGCTTCTCTTCGGCCTGAAACAACCGTGTCAAGAAAAAAAGAAAGAAAAACAATGCGTAAGTTCATCAGTAAAACCCCAAAGCACAGTTTGTTAATTCCTCCATAATTCCAATCTCACCATCATGCTTCGTCAGATAACTACCTGTTTAATTTATATAATCAACCATACTAACTAACTATTTAAAGAGTGCGGGCGTAGTGTTTATACTTTCGGCTCTTCTGTTGTTGGCGCCAGTAACAGGCGAGCGCTCCAAAACCACAGCTCGCCACGGCAATAGCCAGGGCAGCACCTAGTGGCACCACCACTGCGTGTGTCGAAGCCAGCAAATCGTCGGCTTGAACTACGCCGACCGTCTTATCTGCAATAAGCTCCTTATCCTTGTACAGACTTGTGAGCGTTTCGCCGTAATAATGGAGCAAGAATCTATAAACCTCGTCACGGTCCCATCGAATTTTGCTGAGTTCGCCGTTTTCCGGGATGCTTTCGCTCAGGTAACATGAGGGGCAAAGTTGTCTCGTTGGCCATATTACTTTCGGAAACTTTGGATCGCCGGTTTTGAGGTGCGACTCTGTCTTCATTAGTCTTTGGTTGACTTGGTTGTGAGCGTTCCACAGCCAAAGTACGAAGTCGCGCGATTTCTTGAAGGGATCAGTTACGCTGGAATTCAATATTTTTGCATGAGAAGGTGTAATAAAAAGATTATAACACTTGGAGAGGATATCTGGTGAAGAGGAATTGAATTACCTTGAACACATGTCGTAAAAATGTTGGCGACACTCCTCACAGAGGAAGAAATTATGGATAAAATCACAGGTGGAGGTGAATGTTGTTTGGCTTTCTTCGTCTTCAATTCTTACAGAGAGCGAGTGCAATAAGACCCAAAGTCCACAGCTGAAAAGTTAAGACAGTATCTACATGTTAAAAGGGTTTCTCACAGCCGTCATTCTAAGACAGAAGTAGAGTATATGAGAAAAGTTAGCTGGAGGAGTTAAATGGAAGTACAGGTTAAGAGAAACATTACACAGTACTGTTGATACAAATTACCTAAAGCCCCTTGTCTCGTTGTTGCTTCCTCGACAAAACATCTACAACAAAGTAACAGAACACTTGAAGATGTAATATTCATCTATATATACGAAAACAAACAGCTTCAAAATTGTAAGTCCATACCCAGTAACCACGAGGAACATCCTTTCCGCAAATATGGTAATTTCTGAGTGTATCTTCATAGACACTTGAACTTTCCTTTGCAGCTGAGATGTCACCAAAATCTACGAGCATGTCTGCAGTTCCCTTTCGGCACCTAATAAAGAGTAGTCATAGCAACAAATCCACACATGTTTTGACATGTAAGAAAAAAGAAGGCACAAAAAAGAATACTTATACTAACTTTTTGGATGGGTGACGAACAACCAAAAGCTGAAGGAATTTTACAAGCGATGGTCGAGTCTCAGGCTTGATCATCTATACAAGAATAGCAGTAATAAAAAAGCTAACAAATATAGTTATACAAAGAATTCACACATTATCCACCTTGTGATCTAAAATTATGTCAAAAGCAGTAGAAGTTGCTTCTTCGACGTCATATATAGCTCGTGCGATCTTCAGAACAAACAAACAAACGAAATTAGGAAATGCATAACAATATAGCTTCTTTCTGAAAATAATATTTAAAAAGATCTAGCCAAATAACCTCTCCAGGATCTGACAAATTTACTAGTAGCTGCTCGTTCTCATATTTGTCATCGTCCAAGCCATACGAACTACAAATTAAATGTGACGACAAGTATATGACATCAATAAACAACTGTACGCCTAGTTCGTCAGTTAAAGAAACGGCTTGGGCCCCAAATACATGTTATTGTACCTGTTCAGCCGCTTATTGATCCAATTCAACAATCTATCAGCTGTCCGCATATCATCAATAGCAGTAATTCCACTCTTGTCTTGCTTAGGGTCCCAACTGCCGGAGAGAAACGTAGAAGGTGGACCCCACAGGAGCATAGGGTAGTGCCGAACAGAGAACTTATCACATAAATCATTATTGATCTGTGCTGCCAAGAAAGCAACGAATTCATCAACGTATAAGAATTTGAGACCTAAGGAATGAAATTATTTCTACCATTCTTAGGCTAGCATTGGTGTAATTCAATATCGTGAGGGGGTTAGTGAGCAAGTACCTTTAAGGCACAATCTACTCTGGTCATCAATATAATCCCTGGGTGGATAGCATCTGCTCCATTGAAAAGCCTCGCAACTTTCTCATACTGAGGCTGCACAGACAGACGTATTCAAGAATCAAGATAAGAGACTCTTGCTACGTAACTATGAAAGAAGGGAAATAAATTCAATTTGACATTGGATCTACCTTGTAATTTCTGCAAGCTGGACACCTGCCAGATAGTGCATAATAAAAAGAAGTGATAAAATAGACTCAGATGAAACAAAGATTACACTTTAAACAGAGAGAACCATCCGGTGTCATTAAATTCTATCGTTAGGAAAAAGTTATTGAATTCAATATTTGCTGGAAGCAAGCGATGAGTCAGGTATACCAAAAATATTTCAGTGCTCATAAAAGACACCATTTTTCCCACTAACCTACAAACTGATCACGACGCATGATTCCCAAGTCTAGAATTGTTCATCACCAAAACATAGAAAACAAACACTACACCGACGATTTAAATTCAGAAAACTAGCCAATCCTCAGCTTTGAACTCGTCTAAAACTGGCCACAAGTCCTAACAATTTCGAATATTTTTTTTCACCAACCTAACAACGAACAATAGCAGATACGAAATGAAGGAACCAAAAGCATGTGATGTAACGAAAAAACTGACCAGTGAGCAAAGAACTCAACAACAGCATAAATCGCGGGGGTTTCCTTGAGCACCGAATCAAAATTAGTGGCGTTCAATTCCACCGCGTAATCAGGAGCTTCAGCTGGAATCTTTTCAATTGATCGAAGAATCGATCGAGATCCGATCGAAATTGGAGACGGTAAAGCATTCGAAGAAACATAAACATCATATACCAACAAAATTAGAGTTGTTGCCACAACACAAGTTCTAGAAAACATGGATTTCTACAGCAAATATGAATATGCTTGCGAAATCGATAGATACAGATACTTCTTCTGTATCTAGAGAATTATCCAAGGAGGTTTTTGTTCGGAGAAAGGTTAGGGAAATGATGCCGCCAACCGTTTGATGATGTAATATCAAGAAATATAATGCCAATGATCGCAAAAAAATCTTAAGAATTACTTCTTAAAGAAACGGGTAAAAGAATAAAATATATAATTTTTTGCATGCTTCTCCGTTAAACCAAGATGATTGACTAGTTATAATAGTCAAATGCTTGTGCTAGATAATAGATAATGTATCATATTAATGTATAAAAATAATAATTACTAAAAATAAAAGGATAAGAGTGATAATATAAAATATGGTGGTTTTATTTCAATTTAATATTATTTTTTAATTGATTTAATTGAAGAACATAGTTAACCGGTTTATGCCAGCACCTACGATTAGAGCAACTCCAACCGATACCCAAAAATCTAAAATGTGAAGCAATATCCCTCCAACCGATACCCAAAAATCTTTTTTCAGATGCAAAGATGCATTTTTCCTAAATATTAAATTTAATATTTGCAAAATTACAATGCGTACTCTCTATTTATCTTAATTATTAAAGTACTCGCATAAAAAATAAGACAGTAAATAAATTGCATAAAAATATTCATGTTATTAATAATATTTTTCTCGATGCTTTTTTATATGAAAGTATATTGCTTTTACTAATAACTTTATAAAAGAAAAATTCTCGAATTTGAAATAATATTGTGGTTCAATGTATAATGTTGAAAAATACATATGTAATATTGAATAGTTGGAAGGATGTGTATATTAGAGTTTGAGAATGCGTTTAATGGTTGGACAAGAAATACTACATTTGAGTTGTGGAGATGGTCTTAATAAAAGAGTATATATATTAATCATAATAATAATAAACTAAGGAGGAATTTTATGCTGCTCACCTTATGTGAGCACCTTATGTGGGCACCTGTTGATGTGGCACCGATTCGTGTCATTTCAACATCCCACATCAACATCTAAGATTATGTCATCTTAATTAACACCTTATGGGATCCATTAATTGACATTCCGGACGCTGATGTGGCATATCGACGCCTTACATAACATTTTTCTTGTCAACGAAGTATATCGCGTACAATATGCCACATCAGCGTCCAAAATGTCGATTAATGGATCCCATAAGGTGTTAATTAAGACGACATAATCTTAGATGTTGATGTGGAATGTTGAAATGACACGAATCGGTGTCACATCAACAGGTGCTCACATAAGATGAGCACCATAAAATTCCTCATAAACTAAGAATCACCCAAAAACAAATTAATTAGGTCAAGCAGTCATCAATAAGGATTCACTCGACTCCTTTAATCTCGTGGACATATAAGATAGGACTAAAGTATTAATCCAACTGAAAATCGAGATCGACGATAATATTCAGATTCTTTTGAGACCGAACTATCAAAACGTAAAATTACAGCTGCGTTGCATGGCAAGACCAAAAAAAAAAAAAAACCAACAATCTGATTTTTATTTTTGTGATAGAAAGCAAACAAAAAAAATGCACAAATCATCCGAGACTTAAAATAATATTTTATGTGTATAATACATATATATCCGATCAATACAAACCCAAACAATTATTATTTTTCACCCAACCAAACAAAAATTACCATCATTGCCGATAATACCCCCCTTGGCCGGGCGGCGGATACGGCGACGGCACAGTATAGGGCGGGCGAGGCTGCTGAGGCGGCGCGTTGTAGTAAGGCGGGCCCTGCCAAGCGGGCTGCTGAGGTGGCGGCGCACCATAAGGGGGCGGCTGCTGCTGCCCATATTCGTGGCCCGTCTGAACCTGCTGCTGCGGCGGAACATAGGGTGGGTTCGAACCGTAAGGAGTGGGCGGCTGAGAATATTGGGGCGCATTTGGCTGGTGGGTATAGCCCGAGGAATGCGAGTGCGGTGGATTTGTGGGGCCCGTTTGGGTGTGGTGGGGATGATAGGAGGAGGAGTAGTTACCCGCGGGCTTGTTTTCGTGAAGGCTTAGGCCCGAAATCTGCCTCTGAACGTCTTCCATCATTTCGCGGCATTGGATTTGTCGGGTCATTACAAAGTCGCTGCATTGCTGCTTCACCGCCGTAATTGCGTCCTTTTTTTGGTTTTGCAATAACAATAGGATTGTTTTGTAATAAGGAAGGGTTTTAGGCTCGAAAGAGAAAAGGCAAATCATAGGATATTATACTATACCTGGAGAGTTACGTAGAACTTCAGTCCTTCGTTGATGTTTTCTTTTATCTCTCTGAACTTTGCGATTGCTGCTTCGATTTGTCGATAAGCCCTTTCGCGAGATGCTGGAAAGGATATAAAGTTAAATGCTATTCTAAAACCGACGGTAAAATAGAAAAAATCGTACCTTTATAGTCGTCGAGGTTGAAGATCGACGCAAACTCGTCGTTTTGGGCCTGCGTAGTTGTCACTATTGGGTTAAGTCACAACAATTTCAAATTCACAAAAAAACATATGATGATGCTTTTGCAGGCCAACAGTGATTATAACGATGCGTCAGTAGACAATATAAGCTCGAACGAAACCTGAATGTGCATCAACAGTTGTTCTTGCGCCTCGAGGTTTTGCGCGATTTCTTCACAGATCTTATCGTATTTGGATAACTCTTTTCTGAAGAGGTCCTCGTGAGAGCCAGTTGAAGTCATTAGCTTAGGCAGTATATCGTCCTGAGAAGTACACCATATGCACAATAAACAATGATTCTAGAAAACGATACCCAGAAAGAACAAAAGGATTTCAGTGCACATCTAACCTTTCTCTTGGTCTCTTTCAGCATATCTTCAAGGCCCGCTCTCTGTGCACCGAGAGTCTCCAGTTGTCTCTGCAGAAAGGTGCATTAACAGTCAAACAAAAACTTCCAAGCAAGGCGAGGGAGGAACTACGTCTAATACGAATTGAAATTCTCTTACGCAATCAATAAAGAAAATATTGTCGAGAAGCTAAAGGCTTTTTGGAATTGTAATCGTTGGTTAACAGAAAGGAAAAGGGAAAATCGTGTCGCGCAATCAAACAAAAGACTCATATTCTTAATATCAATCACTCGGGTTATATAGCCTAAGTAACAGACAATTACCAAGCTCTGTTTCAAGGCCCCAACAATCGCATCTTCATTCGCATCGAGAGACATTATTGGCCTTGCAAGCGTGGGCAGAGCAGATTCAATCTGTATCAAGCAAAGCGCATGCCAAAGTGTTAATACGAGAAATGAATACGAAGACCACGAATAAAGTTGAAAGTGGAAGACTATATGATGTCATATTAACATGCTACTCATCAAAGACATGAGTTTGCGAACTAAGCGACATCAGTACACAAAATGTCGAAAGTTTCATACATTAAATGGTTTTTGCACTTACAGGACGGCTGTCAAGAACTGACATAAGTGCTGAATGGTCTCTCACAGATCTCTCAATCCGAGCATCGCTCTCTGCAGCTTGCTTCAAATTCGCAGCAAACCTATTCAACCTATCTTGCAAGTTCTTTGTCAGCGTACTCGATTGTGGCCTAGTCCATCGCGTACCAAATTGGCTTCTGAATTGTGCATCCTCCATAGCCTCTTTCTGCAATTGCTCCTCTATCTGAATTATCATCTCATGGTTTACCCTCCTTAAATCTTTCAACTGCTGAAGCTCACCTTCCAAGCCAGCTGGGCCCCCACAGATCTGTACAGCTTCTACGTCTTCTCTTAATGCTGGTGGGAGAGTCAAATTTCCTTCCAATGCCAGAATTGAATCAGGTAAATCCATTTCTTTCAATCTCACTCGAGCTAATTCACTTCCCTGTTGCAATTTTTCAGCTTGGGTTCTAGTGATATCATCAAGCATCTCAGTGTACCTTGAAAGTGCTTTCGCGCTGTTATCAGGCACAAGACTCGCAAACATTTTCCCCTTACTGGCATCTAAGACCTCGTCCATTGGCAAAGGCTTAACCATGGAAAAAGTGGGAAGTGGCGGTAAGGAACTAGCAGGAGGAACCCTCATTAGGTAAACCCGATCGTTTTCCTTCACAGCCCTCTCCAAGTTATGATTTAGATTAGTTTCTAGCTTGTTCATTGCATCCAAGAGCTGTTGTGGCGCCCCTCTAGGAGCCGATTTTTTTGCCTCAACCAAGGCATTAACCCCACTTTTCAGACGAGCAATTTCCTCTGCGATTTCTTCTTTGTTGTGTAATTCTAAACCATATCTATAACAAGCCTCTGCATAAAATAATGCTGCCTTAAGCTGTACATGAGAGACCCAGGCCTTGTCGAAGTGCTGGTTCAAAGGTGCAACTGTAAGTGCTGCTAAAGCTTCCTCATAGAAAATCCCAACCTATCACATAAGGACATCAATGTTTAGTCCTCAAAATGATTTAACGCAAGAATTCCTAACTCTAGGAGAAAAGGTAAGGAAATTAATTTGAGACCTGAATTTGCCGTGCAGATGCGAAAAATACATCGCTAGCAATATATGTTGCACCAACAAGTATGATAACCTTGCAGTTATAATTGTTGCATACCATGCCTTTTAAGCTTGTAGGGAAGAGATGACATGTAGCGGATTTATCTATTATTTATCTTTTGTTCTCGATACTATAGCACTATATTTGCGAAGACACATAAGACCAACACAACATCGTTTGATGAACATGAGAAAAATGAATGAATAACCTGTCTTGAAATCTTGGCACAGACACCAGGACTGCTACCCTTTGCTATTGTATTCTCATACACACATTCCTGAGCCTGAGCTAACATCAGCCTCTCCAACATTCCTGTACACTCCACAGAAACATCCAACGTTGTTGAATTTCCCATTGATGCCTTCATCGCCACATTATCTCTCAAATATGCTAATGCGCCAGCCGCTGCAATAAACGAATGCGATGCCTGCCTTCTTCCCTCAACTGCAGACCGGTCAAAACCAAGCCCCATTTGACAGTGCACTGCCGCCAGATTAAACAACACAGCAGCTTTCTCTGCACAAAATATCTCAAAAAAAATCACTCCCCTTTTCATAACAAACTAACACGCAGAAACAAAACATCTCAATTAAACTACAAAAGACCTGAAAAACAGAAAGATCAGCAACTCTCAAAGTTACAATTTCCTTGCTAAATCTTTGGATTTTATTTCAAGTTTCTCATTTTTCCAATAGCAACAACCTTGTTCGTAACATTCATCACCCCTATCGATGGTACGAAAGATGATTTTTTTTTTTTCTATTTTGAACATGGGGCTTTCTTCAATCCACCTTGAAATGCACAAATTGCGAATAACATGCAGCAATCCACCTTGACAACATGTTCTTTGCCTAATTACAATAACTTAGGGACAAAAGTCCACTCTCATTTAGGCACTCCATCTGCTACGAATTCGATATTTGATCTCATGAAGACAATCAAGAGAAAAATAACAATTTCAATAAAGAAGACCCTCTGAAAATTAAATGCCTACTTCCATCTACTGATGTTAGCTTCGAGCACGACGCAGATACATAACGTTTCCAACACGAAATTCATTACAAGAAAACGAGAAGAACATTACCTAAATGAATATTCTGCTGCGCCGCCTTCTGCCTCGTCTTGAACGCATCAAACCACGTAAACGTCACCGTATTGACGTGCTCCCTCTCAGGCGAGATCGGAAACCTCGATTCCACGGCACAGAGGGCTTTATAGTAATTCTGCAGAAGGTCTCTCCTCGCCGACGGAGAATCGGAGGCTGAACCCCTCTCCACCTCGGATCTCAGCTGCTTCAGAGTCTCCAAATCGTCCTCTAGATTCTGCGCCTCTCGTTCCGAGTAATTGATCACTATGAAGTTCCGAAGGGGACGGTACAGGTCGAGCGAGTTCGTCTTCTTCTCGGGAATCGCAAGCATGGTATACGCGGTGGTTGTCGTTGATGGCCCCGCCATGATCGGTGGTGGTCGGTCGCGCCGCGGTGATTGGGCGTGTTTTCTTGAGTAGGGGTGGAATTGAAAATACGGAGAATTGTGAGGGGGTTGTAATGTTTTCTTACTCTTCTTAACTTTCTAAGGTCAATTCCTTTTTTTCAGTCAATTAATTGGTTTGAAGTTTGGGTTAACGCGTTTGATTCGACGTTCGATTGCCCGGTTTTATTTTTATTTTATTATTATTATTATTATTATTATTATTATTATTATTATTATTATTATTATTATTATCAAATATCTACCTTATAGTAAATGCTTGAGTTAAAAACCACTCAATTGGGTATATCAATGGAACAATCAGAATTTTCCTCAAAATAATTAACATAAAATAAAAAATAAGAAACCACTCACTAACTTGCATTTATATATTGTCACATTTATCCTTCTATTTTTAGTAACTGTTAGTTAACATTAAATAAATGATTTATATATTATGTACGCGCGCATGTGTGTGTGCAATTTAGACTACAGTAGAAACTCTATAAATTAATACTCGATAATTTAATAAACTCTTTAATATAATATTTTCGGCCGGTCCCGACTCGGGGATAACGTACTAAATTAATAATTCTCTAAAATTATAAGATAATAGACTTTTGATAATTTCTATAGGTCCCGTATAAATTATAAATTAATTATTCCATATGTAAAAACATTCTCATATTACATGAACAAAGATTACTTGAAAAATGAATCAATTGTCATTTGTTTTTTGTTGAAATCAATTTACCCTTGCATATTATCTCTAGTTGTCCTTATCATTGTAAGAATTCCTGGCATTGTTTTCTCATAGGTCAACAAGAAATTTCCCCTTGCATTTGATGTTTGGGAAGTTTGAAAGTTATATACACTATAAATTAATAAAATATTAATTTATCGATAAATTAATAATTATTAATTTATCGATTAATTAATAACTCTTTTAATTAATAAATTTGGTCAGTCCCAACCGTATTAATTTATAGAGTTTATACTGTAGTTATTATTATTGCTTCTTTCAGTACGTTTTAAGATGGAAGACATGGTCATGGCGTACCCTAATCTTCAGCCGACTAAGGTTGTTCGATCGAATCTAAATCTTATTATCAGCTTTAGCATAATTCTTAGTTTACAACGAACTTAATCCAACCTTAATTTAATATATGACCAAAGTTGAATCACCCCTAATGAACTCATAGAATCATATAGCTGCCCACTTACATCTCGTGGAGGCACCAATAGGGTAAATTGCACTATACCCCGCGTGGTTAGAGCTTCTCCAGTCGTACGCTAAAATGAAGCGTATACAGCAAAATCCTCTCCAATCGATACGAATAGTCATATCTAAAATGGGTTTTGATAATTTTCTCTCACCTTAAAAACTCAAATATGCGTACATACTATTCATCAACCTAAATGTTTTTAGCTCTTCCAAAAAGACCCCAATTTAATACATAATTTGTTTTTAACCCGAAATGCTTCAATGAATCTATTATATTCTATTTTATTTATTCCTTTAAAATAGCATGATACGTAAATAATGTTTTAATATTGTAAAGTTATTTTATTAAATGTTTTCTCATTTATTTCAAATATTGAATTTAAAATAATATTATTGTACTAATAATTATTGAATTTTAAATAATATCATCGTTTAATTTTTTAGTTGTTGTCTAATTTGTAAATTTTTATTATAAATGGGTAATACTGAAAAGTTGTAAACTTTGGTGTGGAAAATGATATTCTAAATATTCTTTTGAGGTTGAAAATGGGTTTAATGGTTAGATAAGAATTACTGTTTGATGTGATATTTACTGTATTTTGGGTTTGAGAATAGGTTTTTCGGTTGGAGATGGTCTTATGCTGAGATGCATATATACCATAATTTTTTAATGTGCAAAACTCCATCTCGTTGTCCTAAACTTAGTACCGTACATCGGGTGGTGCCTAAAATCTAGCATTTTGCCTCCTAATCAGTGTTTTAAAAAGTGTTGTGTAGCGTGCATCATAGGGCAACTAGCGCAATTGTTTATTAAAACGCGTTGTAGCACAACAAATACAGCGTTTTTAGTTTGTTTTTTACTTTTTTTAGTTTTTCAATTTTTTTATTCCTTATAAAGCTAAAACTTAAATAAAAAATAAAATATATTTGCCTAGCTTCGAAACTGCTTCAAATTATGGCGATGATGGCGGAGGCGGTGACTAATCCTACAATTTTGTCATACACCGATAGGCCATGGATTTTTACCAGATAAATTAAATTGAAAAAGTACATAAATTTTCAAAAAAAAATAAAAATTAAATACACACATATATAGCCCGTGAGTGTGCTTTGATATATTTAGATTAAAGTTACATATTTCTTTTCTCTAGTTGTTTGTTTGCTTCTGTTGCTATATATTATATGTTTTAAATCGTATAAGTGGCATGATCAAAATACTCACGCAATATGCTACGCTGTTTACGGTATTCAATATCAGAGCTAAAACGGTACGCACTACGCAACACAATACGCGTTTTAAAACACTGTTCTCCTAATTAAGGGGTGAAAATAAGATGGTGCGCATCGTCAAACCAACTACAAGGGGTTTCTATGTAATTTTTTAAAAGAAGTTTTGATGCTTGGTTCAACTATTGGGATCGATCTCGAGTTTCTTAGTCAGGAAGTTAGTGATGTCCCGAGTTACTACTAATGTCCTAACTACATATAGTGCTATTTTAGAATATATGGACATACTAATCAAATTCCATGTCTTAGTAAAATCGACTTTGACGACTTCAATAAGTATTTTCTGCATACAATGTACAGACAGATAAAAGAGGAAAAAATTTAAACTACGATTTGGTGGGGTGCGCCAGGCCCGCGCAGTAGTGCAACACATGGACGACGCTCGAAGGCCCAGATAGCAAGCTATCTTTGGGCCTTCCCCCTAAAAAAATTAATTTAATATCATGTGGGCCGATGGCCCACGTATCAGATATTAAACTGATAAGAACAGATACTACACTTGATCTTAGCCAAAAGGCCGAGAAAGGCATGAGATGAAAGGGAGAACAAGGCCCTTTATTTATATATGCTCTCAAGCCTTTACAGGATTGAACTAACCGGTGTGGGACGAACAATTGCAGGTTTTAAATCTTTCACAAAGCGTCGATAAAAGATATGGATGTATAAATAAAAGGATAAATCGATATATACAGTACAGCCTTGAAAACTCGAGATATATGATATGATAAAGTTTAAAAAAAGTTGAATTAGCTCAACAATTATTAATCCTAAACGCATGCCATTAGTGTTATATCACATCCCAACAATCGAAAAGGATAAAACATCTCCTCCGTAATCTTTTGCCTCCTTAGTCAAATATGACTATCATTGCTTATTATATTCCCTTTCGAATTCGACTCCCCCTTTTGACAAACAAATAAGGGGTGTTTGTTTTCAGTGATCCAACATCACTGTGATACTCATATCACTGTAATGTGAATATCACCGTGATGTAGATCAATGTGATGTATCATTACCGTGTTTGTTTTGAGGTGATATTTCATTTTGCATATCAATGTGATATTAGAATATTATGTTTGTCTAATCACGGTGATGTGTGGGGTGATATTGCATAAATGTCATATTTGACCCTATGAATATTATATAAATTATGTGGATTATATATACATATATATACATATATATTGAGATGATTTTTACATAATAATAATTATTATTTTAATATCGAGTTTGATTTTTTTAAGAATTACTAATTAGTTTTTTCGTATAGTTATTCAGTATAATTATTTATTATTAAGATTTGAATACTCTAATTATATATTAAAATATGAATAAGGATATATTAGGTATAAATACCAAATTAAGGGGTATTGTTGTCCAAATAAAAGTTTGAAAGATCACCCAATCACGGTGATGTAAGATCACCTAGCTTTTTCGGGGTGATCCAAAAGGTAGAATATCACCCCATTTTCATCACCTTACGGTGATGACTCATCACCTAGCCTAAACAAACATGGTGATGATAAAGCAACGAGAGGATCACGGTGATGTTTTGGAGGATCACCCCAAAACAAACACCCTCATAAAGATTTGTATCCGATGAAAATAGTCCCCCGCTTAGCACGAATCACGATAATATGATAAAATATGTTGGATAGAAATTTTGAATTTAAAGATTGTGAAAATACTCCGTCCTCCTCTCTTAATGACTAATATAAATATGTTTTCTACCATTATCGAAATTTTTAATCTTGGTTAAAAGCTTGAAAGAAACTACTACATATTTTTTCGCACAGCAGTTAATCCCACTTCATAATAGTTAAGGAATATCTACAAGCGTGACCACCAACAACAACCCACTACTCAAAAGAAAAAGTCTTCAAATAAATCCTCCATGATGCTCCTCATCATGCCCATTGCCATTTTGATAGCTTGGGATCACTTACTTAAAAGTCCAATATATTTTTCACTATAAATTAAACCGCAAACTAAGCCATTTCATCACACAAAAAAAAAAAAAAAACACTCACACTAAAAAAATAAAGTAAAAAAAAAAAAGAATAAAATGGGCCAAAAATATTTATCACCAGCATTATCCATGTTGCTTCTTCTTCTAGTGATTTCTTTCTTCTCCGGAGAAATTAAGGTGACGACGAAAGCCGCCACGGTGAGTTGCAACCCTCTGCAGCTAAGCCCATGCGCTTCGGCCATTGCGTCCTCGATCAAGCCGAGCGCTTTGTGCTGCGCTAAGATTAAGGAGCAAAGGCCGTGTCTTTGCGAGTACATGAAGAATCCCAACCTTCAGAAGTTCATAAATTCGCCCGGCGCTAAAAGCGTGGCGAGTTCTTGCGCCACGCCGTTCCCCAATTGCTCATGATCGTGCTTGCAAGTGTTCCTCGTGTGTTATCACGCGTTAAGGCTATGAATTTGTGATAAGTATTGTGTCGTAATATTATGAAATGTTATGTTGAAATAAAGCATATCTTCAATGTTGTATGAGATCTCGGGATGATATATGACCGATGGTAAGAAAATTTCGCGTCTAAGACTTAATAAGAAGAAATCAGCCTAGACACAACGAGGCACGTCGAAATAGCATATATAACATTACCGTCCGCATTAAGGCTATGAATTTTCGCGTATTTTTTGCTGGTGTTTGTGATCATGTATTGTATTGTGTCGTAATATTGTTAAGTGTTTGTTGAAATAAAACATATACGGTTAAGATATCTTCAATACTGTACGAGATCTCAGGCTGGGTATGATCGATGATAAGAATTTCGCGTCTAAGACTAAATAAGAAGATACGGCCAGCCTAGACCCAACGAGGCATGTCGAAATAAAATTTATAAAAGTAAGATATAATATTGTTCGAGCCTATGTTTCGAAATAAAAAGAAGAAATCGGCAAGGGACGTGTTGAATTAAAAATATGATACGGCTTAATTGATAATTAAACTATACGGCCGTTACAAAGCTTAAACTTTTAGGTAGAATGATCACTCTAACAAATTGTCATAACTGTTGGTACTGTGTGTAAGATGATGCAATTTTCTTTTTCCGTTTCAAAAGCTATGTTATGACAACTGTTACGAATTATGATGATCATCTACCTCAAAAAAAAAAGGGCATGTAAGAAGCCTTCAACTTTGGCTCGAATTTTCGTTATAATACACAGCTTACACAGCTCGTACATCGAACTCAAAAAAAAAAAAAAGAGCAACCCTTCGTCTTCTTACCTGTCTCTTTCGCTATTTCGCTCAAACACTTGCAAAAAAGTTGATGTTAGATGACAAAAACCGAGCTTATCGTCTGTTGAAGAAGGCAAAATCAGGGTGGTTGACTCTCAGCAGATTAAGCCAATTATCAGCAGCTTGCAAAAGAGTGTTCGCCAATTCTTGTTGGTGTTCTTCGTTCGGTGTCCATAGCGATGCTTTGTACTTGTACGAAGCGAGCCCAAATACAGTTAGAGATATCCGAGGAATTCCATCTCTTTCGATTGGATAAGTTACTATAGGTGGATTGACCACTTCTGTTCCTGAAAGAAAAAATGGAGCAGAATACCAAAAATTGGAAGAATTCGTCACTTGTATAAACTTGCACGGGATATAAGTGCAGTTACAATAGTGAGAAGGGACTTAGACTTAATTGACGAATCTCATGGGGAATTTGGGGGTAAAGATCCAATTTTTACGTATGAATTGTGGAGTGTGTTTAGGTACCTGTGATGGGAGTGTGAAGAGAATGGAAGGTCAAAAAGCAAGCGTCGAGATCCTTGAGAGTTGGCCCAGTTGGTATTCTATAGATGGGATACCTATGAAGTCAATGGGCTCTAGAATTAGGTTTCAGAAAGAAAACAAACACTGATTAGGCAACTTTGGGACTAAATGATTCGTGTTAGAACATGATATATTACCATGCCACAGAGATCCAACTAGAAGGCAGCAGATCACAGCTTCTAAGGGTCTTAATTCCCAGGAAATGACGGGCAAGATCATTTATCTGCGAAAAAGAACGATAAAAAGAAACGAATATTGAGTATACAGAGAGAGGACTTGGGAAAGAACACTTAGGTTAAGATAGTGGGAAACCTTTTCGGTTAAAGGTTCACGATAGTAAGGTTGGTCTCTTGCGAGATACTCAAACAGCAAGCAACTGTGTGGACTTGGAGATTCGCCTTCGTCGCTGGAAAAGCCAGTTTCTCTCAAAGTCAACTCATCTACTACTCCAAGAGATCTATTATATGTAGGAAGACTATTATTTAGGTTATAATTCAGGTCATCCGCATCTTGGTCGTTATCACTGCTCCCGTAACTGCATGAATCCCGAAAAGAATCGCCATCACTTTCCTCGCCAAGTCTCCTATCCCTACATAGTTTGCAGCAAGATATAGAAGTCAACCTTCAATAAGAAATGAAAAACACAAATTTCAAGAAACCCCCTATGAAAAAGGATCGGAATTCTACTCTTCACGACGCGAACTGAATCAGACAGCATATTCTAAATTGGGGTATTGTTAAAAGGGCAGAAACCAAACAGATTATGAAAATCACTTAGCTAGTGATCCATCAGAGCACCAGTAAAACCTCGAACAAGATTCGTAATTAGTACCTTGATTTTAGTGTGTTCTTTGATAAATCAGCATATAATTGGATCCCAGACAAGTAGGGCACGTAATATTGAACCACGGCATCACTGTCGTTCAATATCAAAGGCACTCCAAGACCATACACACTCCATTCCTTGAAGGACTCCCACAAATCACCGAGAACATAATATGGCTGATGCTCAGCTTCGCTTAAGCTCCAAGTCCTCACTTCCATCTGCAACCACAATCGCCAAGAAAATTAGTCCACGAGCCATAAAAACACACGAAAAACCTAGCACATTCAAACATCTTGAGGCATCTTCCTAAATCAAGAAGCTGCATTGCTACCAGCATTTTAAAGAACTCAAAATCCATTAGAAAATCAAGCCCAATGCAGTTGAAGCCAAACTTCATCTTCCTCACCATGGCTAAAATGACTCATAACCTCCAAACAAAGCTCACCAGAAAATTCAACCAAAAAAGCTTGAAGACAATATCTGAGAGTAATAAAGCAAGCTTCCCCAGCAGAGCTTAACCCATCATTCAAACTTCTTTTCAACTACCAAAATCAATTTTGACCAAAAGCCTCCATATTAGACGCCAAACAACGACTCCAACAAACCAACTAGACCCACATTCCAACGCCGGCTAATAGCATTCGCCCATCCAAGACACTAAACAACTGATCAGTTCAGCTAAAAGTTCACAAACCTTAGGCAAGTACTGCGCCGGAACAGAAGGCGTCACCGACTCCAAAAACCGTTCGAGGTTGCACAAATTCGTCTGCTCCTCCGCCGGCGTGCAGTTGCTGTCTCCACCTGATCGATTCGAGCTGGCGTCACTCTGACCGTCCGCCTTCACATTCAACCGAGCCCTCGCCGCACTGAAAAGCCGATCATCGACGTTCCTATTTCTGCCAAACTGCAAACCTGAGGCAGCGCCCAGCATTTCAATCTAAGCAACTCTGATCAATTTTCTAGAAGCAAAACGAAGTAGCAAATTGGTATGCTATGCTGAGAGAGAGAGAGAGGGAGAGGGAGAGGGAGAGAGAGAGATGAATGGGTATGACGGAAAAGAAAGGAATGGAACAAAAAGCTTTTTCCAAAATTATTTTTGTGGATGGTTTTAAATTTGGAATGTGTGTAGCATTTATATAATTCTTAATGATAAATGCATTGTCACGTTACATATTTGTAATTATTGCCTATTTGTGTAATGATAAATGCATTATTTCACCCAATACACGGTATTTGAAATTATTATATGTGAATAAAATTATTAAACTATATTTGATAGTTCGTTTGTGTAAGTGGGATTTTTTTTTCCCGAATTTTTTTAATTTACTTTAAATTAAGGGACACATGTCAGTATATTAGTACACCTACATTTCTATAATTATATAATAATAAGATGATAAATGCATTGTCACATTACATCAAGGTTTTCATGATCTCACCGTACCAGCCGGTTCCGACCGGAAATCGGTGAACCGGTCGGAATTTCCGTTCGGTTCCGGTGCGGTCTAAGTTTTAATTAAAAAAGAATAAATGGGAAATATACAAATATAACCAAACCAGTGAATATATTGAAATATGCATTTGGCCTAGTGGTAAAATGCTTTGGATATTTGTGATTGGGTTGAATTCTATTCCTATCCAAACCCATTTTACATGTCTATTTATAATTAAACTATGAGCCTAATATTTCTTTTTTATTCATTTTGACTTATATTAATTGTGAGGGTAAGTTAAAAACTGTTTTTGGTGTATCTATTAACCAATTATAATTTGACAAATGTTATGTTTGTTTATTAAAAATTAATTAATAAAATTACAAAATCAAGCTAAATCAAACATAATCATCCACTAACATTTGACCTTCTATTTTTTGTATTATTATTTCATAATTAAATATGCACAATATTATTTAGCACACACGCATGAGTGTGCAAAACTACTAGTCTATACTATTATATTAAGGGTGATGAGTGGCTATTAACTGCTAATTTGGTCTGTAAAACATTTTACAATTTACCTTCTCTATTTCTAATTTCATTAATTAAATAATTATCACATTTAACCTCTCAATTTTTAATTATTATACATATCCTTTTATATATGTAAAAATTCTATTTCATCTACTAAACATAAATTAAATTTCAAACCTAAAATTAAAATAATTATATTTGAAGCACATGCATAGAGTGTGCAGATAGTACTAGTTTATATTAATTGTGAGGATGAGTAAAATATGCTTTTTGGTGTATCTATTAACCAATCATAATTTGTCAAGTGTTATGTCTCTTTATAAATTGAAAATTTAATTGATAAAATTACTAAATCAAACTAAAACAAACATAACCACTCACTAACATTTATCCTTCTATTTTTAGTACATAATTAATTATACATAATATTATATAGCACATACGTAATGGTGCGCAAAACTACTAGTAAATATAATCGAATTTGAGAAGCTAAGTCTAGTTTCGCAAAAAAAAAAAAAAAAAAAAGGAAATACACTTTATGCAAATTGCAAAGAGAAAGGCATTGACAAACTAGTAGTAATAATTCACAAAAGGCTAACATGTACAATTTGTATAGAAACTATTAATGATCGATTGATTTGATAATTGCAAGTTGCATGCCATGCATACTTGTTGCATTATTATTAAGTACGTCAATAAATAAAAATCCAATATATTAAATCATGATTTTCTATAATATTAGTAGAAACTAATATGTTTTTTTTAATAAGTATGATATTTGCTAGTATTACCTTTCGTGGAATATTTATTAATTAATACAAGTGACGGTACGTACTTATATTCCGAGAAGCATCTAATACTTGAAGTCAGTCAAACGAAGGGTGCGCATTGATTTTTCCGATTTCAGGACATTATTTTATAATTACAAAATTAGGTGTAAAAATATCTTCTACGAAATAGGTATAAATTTATATGTCATTGCATAATAAATATTTTAATTTATTTATGGGAAAGATAAGTTAATGACAAAATCACTCCTAACACGGCACTTCCCACCGAATACTTCTCTCATATAAAGCATACATCTATCTCTACTCTTTTATATTAATAGTGAGAGTGAGTTAAAAATTGCTTTTTAGTGTATCTACTAACCTATAAGGATTTTTCTCCAATTAATAATGGACATAAAATAAAAAATAAGCTCCACGTTATTAATTAGCTTTTACAATTAAAATAAATCATCCACGTTGTTAATTAGACTAGTTTGTATTAATTGGGTGTATTAACAGGGCCTAATGTAATAAATAACTGTATGAAGAATATCTGAATTTTGAATACCCAACACAATCTGCATAAAAAGTCTTCAATAATTAATGCAACCGACATGTAATGAATAGCCTATTTAATACGTGAATCAAAGTCAAATTATTTAGGTCACATGAAGAGGTCTATTCGAAAGTAGACACATGAAATAGTAACAAAATATAATTCTTTGGGGTTATTATGTCTCATATTAATCATCCCACATGGAATTAAACACGTCTAATAGTAGCGATGCGCACGAGCATTGCTTTTATTTAATTCACGGGGCATCTACTTAGGTTTCTACGATTTAATTTTAGGCCACATTTTCTTTTTTACTAAAGTGACCTGAATAATTCTTTGGGGTTACTAATATACAAATAGAAACAATCTTCGTGCATGGCGCTAGCTAGTTCTAATACATTATGTAAATGGGCCAATCCCAGATTTTGAATGCCCATTTTAATAGTTTTTTCAAAGGTCTTATATTAAAATTTAAAATTATGGCTTATTATTGTATGGGCTTTTAATTTACTATCTCGACTCGGTTCTTGATGTCGCTCAATTTGATATGTCCCATATGTTCCACTTTCATATGCAAAAAACTATTTCAATATTTGTTTTGGAAGAAAGGCTTATATGATTGGCGTGACAGTCCTGAAATTACTACTCTACCCAGTCTTTTGAAAGTTTTGATAATCTTTGTCATGCATTGCTTCCATTTAAATATCTGCATGATTTCAAAGAAAGAAAACATCAATAAAATATAGTTCGTCGGAAACTGACAAAAGAAATTGATAACAATTTGCCAGAACATTATAGAATCATCAAGACTTGTAAAATGCCTCACAAAAACAAAATATTGCCTTTCACATTGACGATAGAATTGAAAAAAAAAAAAAAAACTCTCCTTTGTGACCATCGATGTTCTGTCCCTTCCATGCAAATCTGTCTCTCAAATGATTTTGTTTTTCATCATCATAATAATAACGATGACGATAACAACAATAGTAAATAATTTAATCATAGGGTTCATCGCAAGCCACTCCAACTCCGTGATTCCAAATGCAAACATCATTTTCTTTCCTTACAAAACCAACGAAATGAAAAATCTCCTATAAAACCCTAACTCTAACTGCAAACCTCCACATACTACACTCCACACAGAAAGCACAAAGATATCGCATTATTCGCGTTATTACAAAAATAAAATAAAATAAAATGACTCACTTTCCATCGGTGATCGCACTTTTCTTTCTTCTTCTATCTCATTCTCAGACAATAAAATGCGCCCCAAACACGACAATTGCTGACATGGAATGCTGCGTAGATCGGTGGGGCCCGAACGATCCTTACGGTGCAGCAGTGATGCAGATGATCACCGATCTAGTGACCGATTGTCCAAATCAAGGGGATCAAGATTTGTACTATGATTACTCTTTTTACGATTATTACAATTATTGTTACGTTGATGTCTTTGGATACGCAGAGTGCAGAGAAGGGCTTAGCCAGCAAGACTGTGCAGCGTGTTTGGCCCAAGCCAAGCAAAATATGGTCACAATGTGCCCTTCTTCGCTTTACGTCGAGCTTTTGTTGGGAGATTGTTACTTGAGATACGATGACTATCCGTTTAATGGATGAATGTATTACGTCGTTTTTATGTTTCGGTGGCTTTTCTCATCGATGTAATAAGGGTTTCGTTTAATCGAAGTTTCATTAATAAGATAACGTGTGAGAAGATTGATAGAAGTTGTACTTCAAGGGTTTTTTTCTTGGCGTGGTACTTCAAGACATAATAAATCTTCACTTTTTTTCTTGAGAAATTCAGAAGTCAAAACCCTAATGTTGATCTGGTTTGAACATAAAATATTTCGTTAAAGTTGACGATATGGAGTGGACTTCATCATTTTTAATTTACAATCATAGATGATGTTAGTTCCAATACTCCAAAGTAGATTGATCAGCCAAGGTAGTCACTCGTAGGATGATGATTATTCTTGATTCTTTTTATGAATATTTATAGCATATAGATTTGTCTGTTAATGTAATTTTGGTAGGCCGTAGAATTTATCTATATTCATCTGTAACATTTGTGTTATAATCGATACACCTAACGAAGAAAGTTAGTCCTATTATCAATCAGCCTTTATCGGGTTAATCGAACATAAATCGATCGAAAAAAACATTTTTTTTTACGAAATCAACACTAGTAGAGAATAATAAATAGGCCACGGCACTATGGGCGACGGGTTTGGAAAATTCGTCGCCCATAACAGATGCGGTGGCATTTTAGTTATTTTTTTAAGTTTCAAAGATCATAGGCGACACGGTTGTCTGGTAAAATCCGTCGGCTACGATATCAATAAATTCGGGCGACGGTTATCGCAGAAAACGCGTCGCCCAACTACTTAATTTTTAAAAAAATATATTTTATTTTGTAAAGAGGGGCGACGGTTTTTCATCGAATGAAAAACCCGTCGCCCATAGTTCTTTTTTTTTTAAATTCTTTTTAACCATGGGCGACAGTTACGGGAAATTTCGCTGACTTGTTTAATAAATCCACCTTCCTCACTTCACCATTCGACTTAGACAAAAAAAAAAAAGAGAACGCGCGGCTTTGGGCGATTTCCGGCGAATTCGAACGTTTTCCGACCTATCCGAGCTTGGAGAACACGATAAGAACTCCATTAGTCAGTTCCCCTCTTTCTATTTCGCGATATACAACTTGAAAGTTTCGAATTTGGTATTTTTTTCGTAAATTTAGGTTTTGAATTTTCTGAGTTTTTGGAGCTTGATTATGCGATTTCATACCTTAAGGGCACTTCTACACTCGGACTGTGGTATCCGAAAGGTACAAATTTCAAACTAATAGGCTACACTGACGCTGATTATGCAGGTGCCGAATGGACAGGAAAAGAACGTTAGGCGGCGCTCAATTCTTAGGCAAAAGGTTAGTCTGCTGGTCATCCAAAAAGCAGAACTGCGTCTCAACATCGACGGCTGAGGCAGAATATATCGCGGCCGCCAGCTGTTGCTCGCAAATGCTGTGGATGCGGACTCAACTTCGTGATTATGGGTACAATTTAAATAATATACCCATATATAGTGATATTAGATATTAGATATCATTTCATTAAGGATCACGTAAAAAAAGACACAATTGACATGTATTTTGTGAAAACGGAATATCAACTAGCCGATATTTTCACCAAGGCATTGGATGAAAAACGATTCCGATTCTTGTCTAACTTCTGCGGTGGTTTTGGGAAGAAAGATAAAAAGTGGGAGATTGTTAATGTTGAGACTTCAACGTTGACAATGTTGGGACAACATTATAGTCAACATTTGTTATCTGAGAATGTGTCCAACTTCAATTTTATCTTATGCCCAAAACACGGTTAACGTGATTACGTGGCTTTTCTTAGTGATCACTAATACAAAAACTCACATGGGCAACGGTTGTTATAGATTATGGACGACGGCTTCTGTGCGTCGCCCAGAGCCCCGTCGCCATGTGCGTGATTTTGGGACACCCGTCGCCGAAGAGAGGTTATGGGCGACGGTTGTTCTGCACAACCGTCGCCCAAAGTACCAACAAATGGGCGACGGTTTCTGTCAAAACAACCGTCGCCCAAAATCATTAACTGAATATAAAAGAAGCAGCCGCCGTCCCGTTGCTGGAACCTAGCGGCCACATCAACCCAAGCGTCACCGTCGCCGACCAGAACCGCCACGCCCAGATCCGGCCTTTGCCAACACCGTCATCGCTTTAGCAGTACTATCGCTTACCTTCCGCACTTTCTCCGCTGACTCACCTTCGTCGCCGCCGTCCATCTCTCCATCCTCGCCGTCCAGTCCTCCCGTTTCATCCCCGACTCCGTTAGAGCTTGTCGACGCTAGACCCGCCACCGTCAGAGCTCGTCGACGCCAGATCCGCCACCACTCGAGCTCGTGCAGATTCGCCACCAATCTTCCCCTCGCCTAACCTTGGAGCAGCCCAATAGAAGAAAAAAACTGTGAAGAAAAAAAGATGAAGGGAAGAGAAATGAACATGAAGAGAACAGGGAAAAAAAGACGAAGTGAGAGGTGGGTGGGAATGAGGGGGTTTTTAATAAAATAATTAAAAAAATATTAAGCATTAACAAAATAATTATGAAACTAAAACCATTAGTAAAATAGAGATTTTCGTATCATATTTATACGAGTTAGTAACTCGTAATAACTGTACACGAGTTATTCGTCCAACGTGGCAATGAGACTCCATTTTAAGTAACTCGTAACTATATATTACGAGTTACTACTAACTTTCTCTCTCTTTTTTTTTTTTTTTTTATTTTAAGTTATTTTATATATATTAAGTATATAGTCCACCGAACCATAAATTCATCATTATCTCATGTGATTTACATAATAAAAATTAACAAAATGATCATGTGATTTACAATGATATGCATTTGTGATATCATGTGATTTAAAATGATATCATGTGATTTACATAAATTCATCATTATCTCATCATTATATAGTCCACCGTAATATCATGTGATTTAAAATGATATGCATTTCTTATATTTTTTCGAATATCGGAAATATTTAATTATTTTTATATAATTAGAAATTAAATATCATTAAATATTTCCGATATTCGAAAAATATAAGAAATGCATATCATTTTAATCGTCGCGAAACAAACAATAAATTAGGTGCGTTTGTTAATTTTTATTATGTAAATCGCATAAGATAATGATGATTTTATGATTCGGTGGATTATATACTTAAGATATATAAAATAACTTAAAATACAAAAAAAAATAGAGAAAGTTCGTAGTAACTCGTAACATATAGTTACGAGTTAATAAAAATGGAATCTCTTTACCACGTTGGACAATTAACTCGTATACAGTTATTACGAGTTACTAACTCGTATAAATTGGATACGAAAATCTCTATTTTATTAATGGTTTTAGTTTCATAATTATTTGTTAATGGTTAATATTTTTTTAATTATTTTATTAAAAACCCCTGGGAATGAGCGATATGATAGGAGAGAGAATTGAAACGTGAATTTCGAAGATTCTTTCAAATTTTTCATTTCAGCGCACATGGGCCATGGGCGACGGGTTGTTTCGGAGCAACAGTCACCCATGCTCATGTTAAAAAAAAATAAAAAAAATAAATAAATTTTAGGGAGAAAACAATTTTTGGTCCCCGATATTTAACCTGTGGGCGCGTTTGGTCCTCAATGTTTTCACTTGTCACATTTAGTCCATCATGTTTCTTAATTTGAACCAAATTGGTCCATATGTTAAATCCACGTTAATTTGGACGGAATATGTCAGCATTAGCGATGGAAATGCCGTCGTCCGTCGCTAAAGGAAAAAAGTAAAAAATATGAAATTTTAAACATAAAAAACGAGGAAAAATTCTATAAAAAAAAAGAAAAAAATTTCAAAAATAGAGTAAAAAATTCAAAAAAAAAAGAGAATATTACTAATTAATTAAATAAAAAAATAAATAATAATAAAAATAAAATAATAAACTAAAATTTAAAAATGATAATATAAATTTAAGATTTTAAAAAAGTAAAACATAAAAATATATATTTATTTATTAAAAATTAAATAAAAAGGAAAAATAAAATTAAGGATAAAAAATGCCTCTAAAAGTTTTACGAAGTCCGTCCCTGCCAAGTATATGAGGACATAATCGTCCCAATTCTCGATTTTTTTTAACAATATACTGGGATGATTGCATCGCCGTTAACTGGACAGAGACGAGATCGGGAATTATCGTCAACTTTCAGTGACATTTTTATCCTCACTTATTTTTAGTTTTCAATAAGTAAATATTTTATATTTTTTTATTATTTATAATTTATTATTTTTTTAGTTTTTATCTCTCTCTTTTTTTTTTGTTTATTTTTTACTTAAGTTATTTTAATGTTGTATTTTTTCTCTATTTTAATTTATTATTTTAATACATTTTTACTATAAATAATAGAAATAATAAATAATAAAAAATACAAAATATTTTATTATTTTATTTTTATTATAATTTATCTTTTTATTATTATTGTTATTATTATTTTATTTAATTCTAATATTCTCTTTTTTGATTTTTTTACTCTATTTTTTTGAATTTTTTTTTTCCTTTTTTTGGACTTTTTCCTCATTTTCTATCTTTAATTTATCATTTTTTTTTTTAACTTTCTCCTTTAGCGACGGAATTTCGCTAATGCTGACATATTCCGTCTAAATTAACGTGGATTTAGCAGATGGACCAATTTGGTTCAAATTAAGAAACATGAGGGACTGAATGTGGCAAGTGAAAACATCGGGAAACAAAAGCGCCCATAGGGTAAACATCGGGGACCAAAAATGATTTTCTCCCTAAATTTAAAAAAAAAATCGATAGATCACGGGCGACGGTTTTTTCGAAGCAACAATCGCCCATGCTCATGTAAAAAAAAATAAATTAAATTTAGAAAAAAAATTCGATAGACCATGGGCGACGGTTGTTTCGAAGCAACAGTCGCCCATGCTCATGTTAAAAATAAAAAAAAAAAATTAAAAAAAATTTGATAGACCATGGGCGACGGTTGTTTCGAAGCAACAGTCGCTCATGCTCATGATAAAGAAAATAATAATTTAAAAAAAAAAAAATTCGGTAGACCATGGGCGACGGTTGCTTCGAAATAACCGTCGCCATAATCAAATTTTCGAAAAAAAATAAATTAAAAGCATATAGGCGACGGCTTCTCGTATCATTAGAAACCGTCGCCGGATCTTGTATTAAAAAAAAAAAATTAAATTTATAATGTATATAGGCTGACGGTTATTGTAGAGGAAACCGTTGCCGGAGTCTTTCGACAATTATAGGCGATGGTTTTGGACAAGAAACCGTCGCTTATGACGAACAAAAAGTAAAAAAATTACGAAAGTGCCATCGCATCCACTATAGGCGACGATTTTTGAGGAACCGTCGTAAAAAAGCTGCCGTCGCCTATGTATCATTTTGTACTAGTGGATGTACAGGACTTGATAAGAATAGGAATGGATCAAAACGCATGGAAAGCGTGTGGAACAGCTGGAACGAATTTCGGGAAGGAGCATACTAAAATAGGATGCTTGGGACTTAAGTTGGAGACCAAGTCTTTGGAGCTATCCGAATTACTCCGTAACGGTAACTAACGGACAAATTCTACTTAGTGAACGTTGGTGGACGTTATTGGAAGTTACCAAGTCGTTTTGTGAAGGCATCCCAAAGTTGAGGACATATAAATAGGGACTTCACTTTACCGTTTCAAGTACGACGCATAACTGACGAATATACACGAGAATTTACGAGCGAACTTGGAGCGAGTTTGAGCTATCATGAGTGTTCTTTTAGCCTAGTATTTCTGTTTGCAAAAGTCATAAGACTTTGTAGTTTGGTAGGATCATTTAATTCGTTTCTTTTCTAGGCTTGTTTTCTGTAATCCATTTATTATTGTGGAATTTCACCTTAGGCACGCAACAAGTTTTTATAACTTGCTGCGAAATAAACAACTCGTGTCAATCGTCTCTTTACTGAGTACTTACATTCCGCTGTGCGCTTAAATATTCGAGTGTTCCCCCAACATTAGTTCCAAGTTATATTATACAACTTAATTTACATCCATACCGGGACCCCATTTCACTTACAATAAAGCAAGAAGAAGAACAAAAAGAAACTTGCTTCATTATTTCATTTCCTCTTCTTCTTTGACTTTTTCCCACGGAAGAAAGAACTAATCCCAAACAAAGTCACTGTTCCCTTCGCAATATAACTCGGATTAATGTTCAAAATCGGACTAATAATATTAATCCCCGACGACGATCTTTCTCCTCTCATACCACTCCTTTTATTTAACAAATCATTATTACCATAATGATTATAACGATAATACGTATTATAACTAACCGAAGAACGATTGATCGAACCTTCTCTTAACGAATGCTGCTTCTTCATACATTCAGGCAATGCATATTGCTTCGTGTCCATTGCCGAACCAGTCGAGTTATTTCTTTTCAAGAAATTCAACGGTTGTCTGTCATAATTATTATTAGTCGTCGACGGGTTTTCCTTTGCGGGTTCGGGTTTGTGGGTCGATCCGCGGATTTTCTTGATCTGAAAAGGTAAGATTCTGCCATTGGAGAAGAGCTCGTCGGCTGATGAGAGCTCATGCGATGATGAAGGGAAGCTTCGGTCAACGCCGAAGTCAAAATCGATTGTTGTGTGGTAATGATATGGTTGACTCGATTCTAGGGTTTCTTTTAGGTCGTTTGAGAATGTTGATGTGACCTTGTGTGAGAAAGGAAGAAAACAAATAAAAAAAAAAGTGGCTAATACTTTTCTAATGGTGGGCGCCGACACATAAAGAAAGCAAACCACAAAAGAAGTCATATGTGGCCAAATGAGAAAAGAAGAAATACCAAATGAGAAAAGCAGAAAGAGGCTTACGGCTATTGATCGATGGTCAAAAGGTATGCTAAGTTTATTTCTTATATTCACATAAGAAACCAGTGTCGTGGCTCAGCTATAAATACATGCCATTCGACGAGGAGAAGAATTGCCTCAGGCCACAAGAAGCACCACCATCACATCTTCAGCGAGGGTTTATTCCTCGGTCACCACTTCCAATATTTTGTAGCTTTGATTCTCCATTGTTGGTATAGCTACTTTTGTATCACGTCAGTGTACGTGTCTGTAATCTCCACATAATAAAGAAGTTCTACCCTCCGGCCCGTGGACGTAGGTCATTCTGACCGAACCACGTAAATCTCGTGTCACTGTCCAAATTTATTTTTCGTCTAATTTATTTATTATCGTCATTTTTGGGCAAAATAATTATCGGGGATTTCCGCATATCCTAACAAATTGGTATCAGAGCCAACCCCGATTTATTTTTTAGCCACCATGACGATAACAAAAATGTCAATTGAAAAGTTCGACAGAAATGTCAACTTTGCAATGTGGAGTCTCAAGATGGAGGCCATACTAATTCAAGACGGTTGCGAGGTGGCGCTTGAAGGCGCAAAGAAGAAACCGACCGAAATGAAGGACGATCAATTTATTGAATTGGACAAGAAAGCCAGATCGGCTATTATATTAAATCTCTCTTACGAGGTTTTACAAGAAGTTGCCACGGAGACGACGGCCATGGGTATGTGGGATGCATTAAAAGCGATCTACATGAAGAAGACTAAGGAGAATCGGCTTTATTTAAAGCAGAAGCTATACAGTATGAAAATGACGGAAGGTACTTCTATTCTCTCGCATCTCGATAAATTCGATTCTATCATTATTGATTTGGCGAACGTAGAAGTAAAAGTGACGGACGAAGATCAGGCCATAATATTGTTGTGTTCCCTTCCCTCGTCTTTAAAGCATTTTCGTGACACCATAATCTATGGAAAAGATACGATATCGTATTCTAGTGTCAAATCCGCTTTACAATCGAAAGAACAGATAGACAGGGATATTATGGGAGAAACAAGTGGTAGCCAGGCAGAAGGTCTGTTTGCACGGGGAAGACCAGAACGTAGAGATGCTGAAAGTAGCAGATCTAAAGAAAGGTCGAAATCCAGGTACAGAAATAAAGTCTGTAATTTTTGCAAGAAAAAGGGACACATTAAAGCTGATTGTTTTAAATTAAAAAATAAAGAGAAAAATAATCAGCAATTTAATAAACCCGCCGAAGCTAGTTTAGCTGCTGATGAGAGCGATGGAACTATTTTTGTAGCAACTGCAAATATTGTTAGATCTGATAATGAGTGGATCTTAGATTCGGGTTGTTCTTACCACATAAGTCGGAGTCGAGATTATTTTTCCACATATGAAAAATTCGATGGTGGATATATTTTAATGGGAAATGATGCTCCGTGTAAAGTCGTTGGTAAAGGCACAGTTAGGATCAAGATGTTCGACGGAATCATCCGAACGCTCACAGAAGTCAGACATGTTCCAGATATGAAGAGAAATCTTATCTCTTTAGGCACACTTGAATCTCAAGGGTGCAGGTTCTCAGGTGAAGGTGGAGTTTTGAAGATTGCCAGAGGTGCCCTTGTCGTGATGAAAGCTTGCAGGTCTGGAAATTTATATATTTTGCAGGGAACTACTGTTACAGGTTCCGCTGCAGTTTCGACATCCCCGGAGGTTGATACCACGAGATTATGGCATATGCGTCTTGGACACATGGGAGAAAAAGGCTTGACGATTTTGAGCAAGCGGGGCCTACTTTGCGGTCAAAGTACAGGTAAGATGGACTTTTGCGAACACTGTATTTTTGGGAAGCAGAAACGAGTCAACTTCAATTCGCCAGCAGTCCACAGGACGAAAGGTACTTTGGACTATATTCATTCTGATGTATGGGGTCCTTCTCGTGTTCCGTCCAAAGGTGGTGCAAGATATATGTTGACTTTCATCGATGATTTTTCAAGGAAAGTCTGGATCTATTTTCTTAAACAGAAAAGTGATGTTTTCCTAACATTTAAACAATGGAAAGCTTTGATTGAAAAGCAGACAGGAAAACAGATCAAGCGGTTGCGGACAGATAATGGCTTAGAATTTTGCGGAAGCGAGTTCAACGAGTTTTGCAAAAATGAAGGAATTGCTCGACATCACACTGTTCGAATGACGCCTCAACAAAATGGTGTTGCCGAGCGCATGAACCGGACACTTCTAGAGAGAGCTCGATGTATGATCTCCAACGCTGGGTTGACAAATGATTTTTGGGCTGAAGCTATCGCCGCAGCATGTTATATTGTCAACCGCTCACCGTGTTCACCGATCAATTTCAAGACTCCTGAGGAAGTATGGTCAGGTACTCCTGCTGATTATTCCAACTTAAGAATATTTGGGTGCCCAGCTTATATGCACGTAAACGAGGGAAAGTTAGAGCCTAGAGCTAAAAAGTGTATTTTCCTCGGTTACGCTTCAGGGGTGAAAGGATATAGACTATATAATCCTGATCCCAAGTCACCCAAATTTATAATTAGCAGAGATGTTACTTTTGACGAGTCTTCTATGTTACATCCTTCGAAAGAGTCTACTAACTCTTCTAATCAAGAAAAGAAGGATAGTGTACACAGCGAGGTGGAGCTCGAGATCAACAAAGATCCTTCAGATGATCCTGCTACGAGTTCAACAGATCAAGAGGACGAGCCAGAACCTGATTCAGATCCTGTTGAAGATGAAAGCACCGAGCAGGAATATTCTATAGCCAGAGATAGACAGAGACGGGAGATTCGACTACCACAACGGTACGTAAATTTAGTTTCGTACGCTTTATCAGTGGCGCAAGAAACAGGTGGAGGCGGCGAACCTTCTACCTATTCGGAGGCAATAAGCGATGATAATTCTGATAAGTGGTTGGTAGCGATGAATGAAGAAATGGAGTCTCTGCACAAGAATGGTACATGGATTCTTGTGCCGCCGCCGAAGAAAAAGAAAATAGTCGGATGTAAGTGGGTTTTCAAAAAGAAAAAAGGTTTATCTGGTTCTGACGATGCAAGGTATAAGGCACGATTAGTCGCGAAAGGCTATAGTCAGGTACAAGGTGTAGATTTTAATGATGTTTTCTCACCTGTCGTTAGACATAGCTCTATTCGTATATTACTTGCATTCGTTGCCATGTATGATTTGGAGTTAGAACAGCTTGACGTCAAGACGGCGTTCTTACATGGCGATTTAGATGAACAGATTTATATGAAGCAACCTGAAGGCTTCATAGTTGAAGGCAAGGAAGACCAAGTTTGCCTGTTGAAGAAATCCTTATACGGATTAAAGCAGTCTCCAAGACAGTGGTACAAACGTTTTGATTCTTTCATGTTGGGTCATGGTTTCTCCAGGAGCAAGTATGATAGTTGTGTTTACTTCCGGAAGTTAAATGACAGTTCGTTCATTTATCTGTTATTATATGTTGATGACATGCTCATTGCGGCTAAGAATCTTGCAGATATTCACCAGTTGAAGGCCTTATTGAATGGTGAATTTGAAATGAAGGATTTGGGAGCAGCTAAGAAGATTCTTGGTATGGAGATTAGACGTGATAGAGGAGCTGGTAAGTTATACCTGACCCAGGAAAGTTACCTCAGAAAGGTTTTGGAGATTTGGCATGAGCGATGCCAAACCAGTCAGCACTCCTCTTGCTAGCCATTTTAGGCTAAGCGCTGCTCAGTCACCATCATCAGAAGAGGAAGAAGCGTACATGGCACGGGTTCCCTACTCGAGTGCAGTCGGCAGTATTATGTATGCAATGACTCTTCCAGTTTTCAAGTTCAAGCATTGCTTGGACTTGATTGGTGTTCTAAAATGGTGACTAGCCCGTCGGGGCTATGGACGGAGGGAGACAGAGATAGTGACTAAAGGTGTTACTAATTAAGGTGGAGTAATTTACGGAATCAAGGTCAAGGTGGAGATTTGTTGATGTGACCTTGTGTGAGAAAGGAAGAAAACAAATAAAAAAAAAAAGTGGCTAATACTTTTCTAATGGTGGGCGCCGATACATAGAGAAAGCAAACCACAAAAGAAGTCATATGTGGCCAAATGAGAAAAGAAGAAATACCAAATGAGAAAAGCAGAAAGAGGCTTACGGCTATTGATCGATGGTCAAAAGGTATGCTAAGTTTATTTCTTATATTCACATAAGAAACCAGTGTCGTGGCTCAGCTATAAATACATGCCATTCGACGAGGAGAAGAATTGCCTCAGGCCACAGAAGCACCACCATCACATCTTCAGCGAGGGTTTATTCCTCGGTCACCACTTCCAATATTTTGTAGCTTTGATTCTCCATTGTTGGTATAGCTACTTTTGTATCACGTCAGTGTACGTGTCTGTAATCTCCACATAATAAAGAAGTTCTACCCTCCGGCCCGTGGACGTAGGTCATTCTGACCGAACCACGTAAATCTCGTGTCACTGTCCAAATTTATTTTTCGTCTAATTTATTTATTATCGTCATTTTTGGGCAAAATAATTATCGGGGATTTCCGCATATCCTAACAGAGAATGAGATTCGTGGACTTACTGAAGGTGGGCTTGAGCTTGGTGATGATGATGAGCGTATAATAATGTTATCAACTGCCATTGCTTTTTAACTTAGAGGAGAAAAAGCTTTGTAAGAATATGAAGGTGGAGAGTTGGCCTTATATAGTGATTAGTTAAGGACAAGGAGGTTAACATTTTAATAAAAAATGCTTTTCATTAATTCTCAAGAAAAAATATTTTGGGAAAGAGGGATAGTAGTGTGTGTGTCCGTGTTTTGGGATTGGAAAAGAGTAATAGGCTTTCGCTTCTTTTAGTATAGCTATAGTTTGTAAGAAAATTATGAAAAAGTATTACAATAAGGGGGTGTTTGTTTTGGGGTGATCCTCCAAAACATCACCGTGATCCTCTCGTTGCTTCATCATCACCATGTTTGTTTAGGCTAGGTGATGAGTCATCACCGTAATGACAGATCACCTAGGTGATGAAAATAGGATGATAACTACCTTTTGGATCACTCCGAAAAAGCTAAGTGATCTTACATCACCGTGATGGGGTGATCTTTAGAATTTTTATTTGGACAAAAAATACCCCTTAATTTGGTATTTATACCTAATATATCCTTATTCATATTTTAATATATAATTAGAGTATTCAAATCTTAGTAATAAATAATTATACTGAATAACTAATTATTAATTCTTAACAAAATCAAACTCTATATTAAAATAGTAATTATTATGTAAAAATCATCTCAATATATATGTATATATAATCCACATAATTTATATAAATTCATAGGGTCAAATATGACATTTATGCAATATCACCCACACATCACCGTGATTAGACAAACATAATATTCTAATATCACATTGATATGCAAAATGAAATATCACCTCAAAACAAGTACGGTAATGATACATCACATTGATCCACATCACAGTGATATTCACATTACGGTGATATGAGTATCATGGTGATGTTGGATCACTGAAACAAACACCCCTAAATTATGAAAACTTCAACAGAAATAGTTTTTTATTTGACCTTTTTGAAATCTTGGTTAAAAGCTCAGCCATAATTTCCAGACAGCAACCCGTAAATACGGTTTAGACCAAATGCCTATGTGAAAAAAGAGGCAACATTTGACATGCGATTGCCCGTGATTTTCTCGGATGTATATCGTTCATTAATTGTTTTTATCGTTTTGAATATATAATTGTAGTCACTATCTAAGGGTTTCTTTCCTCTTTTTTTTTTTTTCTTTTTATAATAAATAGGTATTTGATTCAAAATGGATTTCATTAGTAGAATATAACAAAAATAAGAGCATATCCAACCCACATCATAGAATTGTTACAACCTATAAACTCTATTATCACTAATTTTCACTCCAATACATTAACTCTAGTTTCTACTCTAAAAATCAAATATATAAAAAATAAAAAATCAATAATTATAATAATTAATATTTAAAATTAACTAAATTAGAAACTTAGCATATATTTAAATATCATAATGTTTTATTAAATAAACCATAAATAAATTAACACAATTTTTGTGTTGAAATTGTGTGTACTCTACATCTAAAGTATGTTTACTAATCAACACTATATTAGTGTTAGAAATAGAGTTACGTTGGAGTAAAAACGTACTTTATTTTTGTGTTTTATACAAAATGAAGTACCTGTTGCAGATGCTCTAGTACTAATCTTCAACCAATAATGACTTTTCATTAAGTTTGCTTTTTTGTAACATTATGTGCTGTTTGTAATTATTTAGCCATTTATAGGGTCGCACGCCAAGAATCATTGTGACTACAACTAAAACCACAATAAGTGGAACAAAAATTTTCATTCCATCATTGTGAAAAAAATCGCAGTTTACAAATAAAATAAAATAAAAACACCCCACGAGATAGAATCCAAACTAGAACAAAAACATCTTCTTTGATGGCCTTTTGCATAATTTTTCTCACCATTTATCATGTTACTTTGTCCCCTCTTGCTTTTCTGATTGATACCTTTGGGCCGTCTAAATGTAACTATATTATAGACACATTTGGCTTGTGAAAATGATATTGTGGCATCTTTTTTCTTACAAATTAAAATTGCACAAAGAATCATATTATATTTTGGTGCTCATCTTCTTGTCTTATATCTCATTTTTGGATGATTTTGATCAAACTTTTTCCCCAAATTTGCAAATAATAAAGGTGCATGTTCCATCCTCCAACCTCACTTTTGGAATTAAAATGAAACTTTCGAATTTTATTGACCCCTAAGGTCAAGTCTTGATTTAACTCTGTGTGGACTTGGGACGTGACACATTAATCATTATGATTAGTTTCACCATAATGATACTTATATTATCGTCAGCAATGAGATTTTATCTTATTCGGAGTGAAGTTAATTAGAAAGTATGTAATACATGAAATGGAATCTTAAAACCTAAAGTTCAAACATTGTCATAATACAGTAAATAGAGCAATAATATGGGCCCAATTGGATCAGTCAGGCCCATTTACAAGAACGTATATGCTTCCTTTCTTTTGGTTACCTTTTTTTTTAAGTAATGGAAAAAGCTGCTTCTTTATCATTTATGCTGATTTCATAAACATGAAATGGAAAACGAATCCTGATTATTTCATAAATTTAACTATGATTGCATAGATTGCTTCGAGTGCCATTAGTTTAATTTTTAGGTACGCATTTCCTATTCAAGTGTGTTAATGTTGAGCATTCAGCATTGACAATGTTGGGGTAACATTCTAGTCAACATTTGTTGGCCGAGAATGTTCCCTTACTCAGTTTTATCTTTCATGCCAAAAACTAATTTAATTAATGACGTGGCATTTTTCTAGTGTTGTGGAGGACAAATTCAAGGAGTGGAACGGATCAAACCGCGTGGAAGAAGCGTAGAAGAGCTAGAGCAAAAATAGGAAAAGTGCATGCTAAAAATAGGAAGCTTGAAGAGCAAGTAGAGACCGAGCTCTTGGAACTGACCAAGTCGACTCTCAACGGTCACTAACTGTCCAAAATCACTTAGTGGACGTTAGTGGACGTTGAGGGAAGTTGCTAAGACGAGTGGCGAAGTATCGAAGACACATATAAGTCGAAGACTTAACCGTTTTGAAGTACGACGAACACCGAGCGAAAGATAGAGCATTTCTGAGCGAGAGTTATTTCTTGAAAGAGTTTTTCTTTTCTAATTCTAGCTTTTAGAGGTCGTGAGATCTTGTAAGTTTAGAATTCTTTTTGATTCGTTCCGTTTGCTAGACTAGTTTTGACTATCTTTTTCGATAGTTTTTGTAATCCATATTTCTAATGGATTTTTACGCCGAGAGGCACGCAGCAAGTTATTTGACTTGCTGCACAAAAACTTCATTTGTTTTCGTTTCGTTTTCCGCTGTGCGTACAAAAGAGTGAGAGTGAGTGTTAGCCTAACATCGAGTCCAACATCAGTATATAACTTAGCGTTTTTCATCCATTGTGTACGGGACCACCATCAAAGTGGTATCAGAGCCAACGCTTGACGTCACTAAGCGCTTAACATCCTCTACAATGGATATTACCAGTTCTAATAATATCGGCAAAGTCCCTGTTCTTGACGGCACCAACTATGCGTATTGGAAGGTCCGTGTACGACAGTGCATCAAGTCAATCGACGTGCGAGCTTGGGAAGCAGTACTCCACGGGTATACCCCTCCAAGGACAGAACCTGATGCAGATGGAGAGGTCGTCGACAAGCCTGTCGAACTATGGACAGCACCCGAGCGAAGCTTAGCAGAATTCAATGACAAGGCACTCAACGCCATTCTCCACGGTGGATATCTTTATGTTCAAGATCATCCAGAACTGTACAACGGCCAAGAATGCGTGGGATCTGCTCGAGAGGTACTGTGAAGGTGACACAACTGTGCGAGAAACCAAACTACGCCTCCTCCTAAGTCAATTCGAGAACATCAGAATGAAGGAAGACGATGATATTACGACGTATTTTGGGAAGCTCTTGACCATCTCCAGCGAGTTGTGCCAGCCTAGGAGATCCTTTGTCGAACAAGGTATTAAATTCTAAATCTATTCGTACACTAACTGAAAAATTTAATATGAAGGTGTCAGCGATCGAGGAGTCACACAACCTAGCCACCATGGACTTCAACGTCTTGATGAACATTTTGAAAAACTATGAAACCAATCTCGAAGTCCAAAAGAGGGCCGCACGTGGTAAGAGTCTCGCACTGGTCACCCAGCCATCTGATGAACTGATCGAGGTCGACCCCAGGAACGCAGAAGACATGGCCATGGTTGTAAAGAAATTCGCAAAGTATTTCAAGAAGAAGAATGTTGTGCAAAATGTTGGCCCAACATTCAGAAAAGGCCAGAATGCCAAGGCTGAACCATCTTCAGCTCCTCCGTTCCCTAAACGGAAACCTTTTGGGAGGCTAGACGGAAAGCCAAAGAAGAATATCAATTATGAGGCAGTCAGATGTTACGAATGCCAAGGTCGGGGCCATTTTGCCAACGAATGTGCCAACACCATTCGCAAGCGTGGTGGTAAGGTTATGTGGATCGACCTGTCAGACGAAGAAGACGAAGATGAAGAGGAAGAGCCTAAGCAATCATCCGTAATCATCCAGTCGTTTTCTGACGACGAAGAAGATGAAGATAATCAAATCGGTCTTACTGTGGTAACTGATGTTGAGCCAACATCTGACTCAACATCTGTAAAACATATTTTTTTATTATGATGATTCAAACTGTCTTGATGGTCTTTTGAGTTGTGATGATACAAAACCTGAGACAGAGAGTGGTGAAGAAGCCTTTAAGCAGTTGACCTCACAATACAAATTAGAAAAGGCGAACAACTCACAACTCCGTGCCGCGGTGAAACTGTTGGCCGAGGAAAATGAGAAAAATGAGAAGGTCATTGAAGGTCTAATGGATGGCATGAACAAGTTGGAAGCCGCTTTGACACGAAAGGACAGTGAGATTGACTCACTTCAAAAGCGACTCAATGAGGCCGACAAAACGTTTGCTAAGTGGAACATGAGCAAAACTAGCCATGAAGAGGTACTATTGGTATTTATGATAAACAAGGTCTAGGTTATAACCGTCAGTCTGCGAGTGATAGTACGAAACTCTTGTCCCATGAGAAGCCTAAGATTGTTTTTGTTAAAGCTCAGTCCGTAAATGACGAAGTTACGAATCCTAAGGATAGTCCCGAGCATGTGACCCCAAAAAGTCATGATAAATCATTTGTTTGTGAACATTGTAAGAAACCAGGTCATTTAAAATCATACTGCTGGAAATTGAAGAGAGAGATTTCCGCAAAGAAATCGATGTCGGCTGAGATGTTACCCAACATATCGGTCAACATTGAGAAATCAGTGTTGAAGGGTGTGTCTGGAGAAAACTCAGCTGGCGCTTCTTCGAAAACTAGTAAACAGAATGTGGTTAAATCATCTAAGAAAACTTGGATTAGGAAATCAGGGGATAAAAGTCTTGTTGTGTACACCTCTTTGCGAGCTAACGTTACAGGTTCATGGTACTTCGATAGCGGGTGTTCCCGACATATGACGGGTTCCAAAGAGTATCTCAGTGACTACACGCCTTTAAGGAGTGGATCTGTGACTTTCGGAGGTGGTTCCAAAGGTCGAATTCTCGGCAGAGGTAGACTTAATGTTCCTGACTTTCCCAAGCTGAGCAACGTACTTCACGTAGAAGGGCTTATTGCGAATCTGATCAGCATAAGCCAGCTATGCGACGATGACCTTGAGGTAAGGTTTAATAAGGAGTGTTGTGAAGTTTTTAACCGAAATTCTGTTCTAGTGATGGCAGGAAAAAGATCGAGTGACAATTGCTATCTAGTTGGCGACAAACCGGGCGTAAAGGATGTGTGCCAACTTTCAAAAGCCGATGACGATGTGGTGTTGTGGCATTTTAAATTAGGCCACGTCAACTACAGAACGTTGGAACAACTTATCAAACATGATGCAATCAGAGGCATTCCGAAACTCAAGGAGTTTGGTAAGATTGTTTGTGAGTCGTGTTTGAAGGGTAAGCAAACACGTTAGTCACAATGTTGACCAAGAAGCTGCCCAACATTTTAAAACTGCTCACTGTTTTCAGTTGATTCACATGGATTTGATGGGTCCTATGGAAGTTGATAGCATAGGGGGTAGAAAATATGCTTATGTGCTCGTGGATGATTTTTCGAGATATGCATGGATCTTCTTTCTTAGGGAAAAATCAGAGTCGGTTGATTTTTCAAAAATTTCTGTGCTATGATTCGAAACAATTTCAGTGCTACTGTTTTTCGCATTAGGTCTGACCATGGTAGAGAGTTTGAGAATCAATTTTTTGATGAATTCTGTGATAAGAAAGGCATTGTGCATGAGTATTCGTCTCCTAAGACGCCCCAACAAAATGGGGTTGCCGAGAGGAAGAATAGGACGTTACAAAAAATGGCTCGTGTTATGTTACTGTCTAAAAATGTGTCTAAACGCTGCTGAAGCTTTGCATACCGCATGTCACATTTTGAATCGTGTATTCTTTAGGCATGGTACAAAGAAAACCCCGTATGAATTGTTGAATGGTAAGAAGCCCACGGTTAAATATTTTCATGTCTTTGGATGTTTTTGCTACATGCTAAATGGTCGTGAATATTTGACTAAGTTTGATTCGAAGAGTGACAAATGCATCTTTCTAGGATACTCGTCAAACAGTCGTGCTTATCGAGTCTATAATTTGCGTTTAAAATCTGTTCAAGAATCAGTGAACGTTGTGTTTGATGATACTACTGATCTTAGCAACAAGCCTCCTCAAGTTGATATTGCAGATGTTATACAAGCGAGTAACGAATCAGAGGAGCCTACGGATGACAATGTTGAGCCAACATTGGGCGCAACATCTGAGCCAGAACAGCACGAAGAAGCTGGTCCCAGCGAAGTGCGACGTGATCCACCAGCTAAGATTCAGAAAGATCATCCCACTGATCTAATAATTGGAGACGTGAATGAAGGAAGGAAGACCAGAGACAAACCACGAAAGGATTATAAGTCTATGGTAAGAAATGCGTGTATGAACTCGCTATACGCTGAGGTACGTTTTAACTGCTTTGTTTCTGAGATAGAACCCAAGAATGTCCTTGAAGCTCTCAAGGATAATTGTTGGATAAACGCGATGCAAGAGGAACTCTTGCAGTTCGAGAAAAACCAAGTTTGGACATTAGTGCCACGGCCAAAAGACAGTAATGTCATAGGCACTAAGGGGATATTTAAAAATAAATCTGATGAACTTGGTAGGGTTGTTAGAAACAAGGCTCGTTTAGTAGCTCAGGGTTATACGCAAGTAGAAGGAATAGACTTTGATGAGACGTTTGCTCCCGTTGCTAGGCTAGAATCTATTAGGCTTTTGTTAGCTATAGCATGTTGGCTTAACATTACATTACACCAAATGGATGTTAAGGGTGCGTTTTTGAATGGGTATATTGATAAGGAAATCTATGTCGAACAGCCTAAAGGGTTCGAAGATCCCCATTATCCTAACCATGTTTTTAAGCTGTAGAAAGCATTGTATGGGTTGAAGCAAGCGCCTCGAGCTTGGTATGCAAGGTTAGCAACGTTTTTACTTGAGTTTGGTTTCACACGAGGTGAGGCGGATCGCACTCTTTTTGTTAAGAGAGTCGGATCTGACATTTTGATTGCTCAAGTATATGTTGATGACATTGTTTTTGGTTCAAGCTCACCAGTTTTATTAGATCAGTTTGTGCAGGCAATGAACACTACCTTTGAGATGTCGATGATAGGCGAATTAACGTATTTTCTAGGTTTGCAGATTAAGCAAAGCAGCGACTGGATCTTTATGTCCCAAGAGAAGTATGCCAAGAACACAATCAAGAAGTTTGGACTAGACACGGCAAAGGTAATGAAAACGCCCATGGGTTCTACGCAAAAGGTAAGTAAAGACGATGTTGGGCAGAATGTTGACCCAACATTGTACCGTTCTATGATTGGCAGTTTATTGTACTTATCTGCGAGTAGACCTGATATCATGTACAGTGTTTGTGTTTGTGCTAGATATCAATCTGAACCTAAGGTTTCGCATTTGAATGCTGTTAAGCGAATACTTCGTTATGTGAGTGGATCGTGTAGCCTAGGATTATGGTTCTTCAAAGATACTAATTTGAGTCTTGTAGGCTATAGCGATGCTGACTGGGCCGGTGACGAGGATGACCGCAAGAGTACAAGTGGTGGCTGTTTCTTCCTAGGTAATAACTTAGTTGCATGGTATAGCAAGAAACAGAATTGTGTGTCTTTATCTACTGCTGAGTCCGAATATGTTACGGCGGGTAGTTGTTGCACACAATTATTGTGGTTGAATAGCATGTTATATGACTATGGGTTAGAGTGCGAATCTGTACTTATGTATTGTGATAACCTTAGTGCCATTAACATCTCTAGGAACCCCATCCAACATTCTCGTACAAAGCATATAGATATTAGGCATCATTTTCTGAGAGATATGGTAGAAAAAGAGTTAGTCCGCATCGAGCATATAGACACTAAATGGTGGTTTGCACAGAAGAAATCCATAGGTTTGCACATGTTAGTTTAAATGTTGGTCCAACATTTGGATCAACATAGCATATGTCGATTTTGATAGTTGCTGGTTTAATATTTGGTTTAATATTCTGTTCTGTTTTTCTGTGAAATGACTTGATTCTTCTTGATTGGTCCCTAAATAAACCCGATCTCTCTTTTATAGGCTCTTGGTAATACGTCCCTAGGTACACGGCATTCGCTGTGACGATGTACTCTTTGCGACTAAGAACCAATCCTTTTTTGTGATTAGCATGCTCATAAACTCTCGGCTAGATATAGGTATTTGGTAATAAGTTTCCTTAGGTACACGGCATTCGCGGTGACGATGTGTACTATGCGACAAAAAGCCGAACCTTGAGGCTGAGGGTATGAGGGCAGTGCATACATTCGTTGTGGATATGTGAGGTGAAAGGGTAGAAATAAAGTGAACTGATTTTGAGAAGGATTAAGCAGAGAAGTCTAGGATTACGGAATTAGAATGTTGAGTCAAATGTTAGGGCAACATGTGACTGTCAGTTCGATATTGCTACATTTTGTGCTTTCGTTTTGTTCGTGTCTGTCTTTAGTACTGTTTTTTTAGTCTTGTGTGTCAAGTTATCTCTCAGAATTGCATTAGAAACTCTCGAAGAACAGCTCTTTACACTTGTCTCTATGTGTTCATCGAAGTCGCTCAAACGGTTAGTATTTCTTGATTCTACCTTGATTTTTGATTTAGTTCTTTTTGGTTGAATCATGAGTCGAAGTGCTCCGTGTAACTCGCATGACTTGGTCTTCAAACTGTTTTTATAAGCTCGCATGTTGAAGTAGTCTATTTACTATTTTTAGCTTCATGCTTTGAAAAATCATGACTTATTCTGATCTTATCCAATCTAAGCGGTTTTTCTACTTGTGCTCAACGGTTACTTTCGTGCCCATTAACTCCATGATTAGCTGAATTAACTGCAGTAACCGTTGTGTTTAGCTCGTTTTTTTTAAGTGATAGATTATATGATTATTTTTAACTTGTCATATCATCCCACTTGCTTCACTCGAATCCCTCTCTAGAATTTCTCGCTGTGATCTGTAGTTCATTAGGGTTCTATATTTCGCCTCAAATTTTCGTCTTTGATTCACTTTTTCCAGTTGAAATCATGTCGAATTCTTCTTCTCAACCGAATGTTGACCCAACATTCGACCCTAATCTCGGTTATCTAGTTCCTTTGTAAGTTATTCCAGGTCCGATGGACATCGTGGTGTACACTGGTCCTTTCCAGCCATTCCGGCCGGCCAGTCACCGCCTCAGACCTCTGAAGAACAACCGGCGCCACCGCAGTCCTCATCAGCAGACCCTCCTCATGTGAACCCTATTCAAGAACCCGCAGCGACGATGCCCTGGCAAGACGACGATGACGATGTGCCACTGGGAAACCGTCTCCAATCGCTCCAAAAACGGCGGAGAAACCGCAAAGATGACGCGCCGCCGACCTCGTCTGGTGCAAACCCAGCTTCGACAGACCCTATTTTGGCCGAGCCACCAGTGGATGAACCAACTCAGGCAGAAGAAACCTCTGTTTCCACAGACCCACCTTTTCTGGCCACAGACGTTCCCGTTCAAAGGATTCCGCCGCCAATCTTCAATTTCGCCGACGTACCGCTCGGCGCGTCTACGACCCAACCTCGACCGGTCCAGGCGAGTCTGGTCGGAGGCGCAATCAATGTCACGGCACCACCTTTCAACCCATCTCAGCCACCTGGTCCTTCAAGCACAATTCCGGGGACTGCAACTGCCCAACAGTCCAAGAAATCTCGACCAGGTACGTCCAAGAAGAAGAAAAGAGCAAAGCCAAGGCCAAGCAGTAAGCACCTGTGCCTAAGAAGCGACGAAGCGGTCGTATCAGACGTGCCCTGAACCCCACCTCGAACAAAAACAATCCCATCGCCCTTTCCAGCGACTCAGACTCAATTGATACGATCGTCGACTCCACAACCTATGACAGCCTTGACTCGATGAGCTCAGACGAGGATTTCATCATTCCAGGGGGAGAGACACCATCCACTGTTTCGGAGTCTCTCACTGCCTCAGAAGGGTCTAAAAATGATGAAGAAGATGATCCAGATCTAGCTGAAACCTTGGGGTCTTTCACGAGTCGAATGGAGAAGCGTGCTGGGAAGAGACCTATGGATAGTGCAGACAGGCCCTCAAAGAGAGTGAGGACTGAAGAACCACCTCAGCCAGACTCAAGCCGCCATGTTGATTCCCTAGTCCCTGGCGAGAATGAAGATGTTGAGCCAGATGTTGACTCAACATTGGAGGATTCCGACTGGGAAAGTCCACTGCCCAACCGCAAGTTTTATCGCCAAGCCAACGAGGAGCTGTGGAATTCCCTGAGTAAGAGACTCCTAAGGGTTGAAAGGGTGGTGGACGTCCCAAGCTTCAGAAAGTACGGCCTGATGACATTTTTGGAGTCTCGCAATCTCGTGTACATGGTGAGTGCCTTAGGGACATACTGTGACAGTGTTGTCCATGAGGTATATGCGAATATCTTTTTTAATGTCGCTGAGGTTAAGTCTAGGAAGTATGGGAAAGTGTTTTTGAGGGGGAGGTTGTATGACATGTCTGCTAGCGCGATTAATAGGTTTCTTCGTACCCCTGATGTTGATATGGCGTGCGAGTATGATAATGATGCTGTGGTGACATTCATTACTGGGGGTAGAATTACTAAATGGGAGGGTAATTGTGCGGGTAGTTCTCTTACGTCTTTGTACTCAGTGTAGTTCAAGATTGGGGTGTGTAGTTGGTTACCTACATCTAACGAAGTTAGGGTGACTGAAGGCATGGCTCACTTGCTTTATGCACTCGGTCAGAATCTCCCTATAAATTGGGGGAAGTATATCCTTGATAACATGTCGAACCAGGCTGAGAAGGTAGGGAAGGGGATTCTCCCTTATCCCTCAATTATCTATGGAGTTCTTTTACAAGGAGGCTTTCAACCAACCCGACGAGACTCATTGACCACTCAACGAAGCCCTTATCCTGTTCAGCAGAACCATCTGGTGGGCACTAGGGGTGAAAACGAGCCGAGCTGCTCGCGAGCAGCTCGGTCAAAGCTCGGCTCGAGCTCGGTCAAAATCGAGCTCGAGCCGGCTCGATAACCAGTCGAGCCGAGCTCGAGCTGATTATATGTGGGCTCGATAGCTCGTCGAGCTTATCGAGCCCATATTTATTTTTTTTGTTTTTTATATTATTATTATTATATCATAGATAGAAAGACTAAAATACCCATATAGGAAACCCTAAATCATAAATTAGATTTAATATTCTATTTTTTTCCCCCTCTAACAGCCGCATTACCATCTTCATCGCACCCCCACCATAAGAATCGTGAGCGCCGGCTGAGAATAAGGGGAAGAGAAGATAGCACATCAAGCCATCTGAGAGCAACCTCACCCAAGGTACCCTGCGCATCTGAGTGTATATAATATATAACATATATATAACTTCTTGAGAGTATCACAACTCTGAAGGAATATCCAAGAATCTAACGTGCATAGTGAAACCCTCTTTGCTTTTTGTTTACCTTTATGTCGAAAATTTCTCTTTTTCTCTTTTTTCTTTTATTTTTTTACCGCATTGTGTTTTCTGTTTTAAATCGTAGGCACTAACAATTCCAATCTGCTTCTTTTTAGTTAGTCTTTCGGCTTCTTTGTGTACATGTGTTGGTGGAGCACGCGTTTAATTATTGGTTTTTGGTAATAACATATATTTTTAAGTTAGTCTTTATTAAATTTGCTAAAAAATCTGTTTATTTTTCAGTCCACACGGTAACAGTAGTTGGAATGGATCAACCTTCTCTGCCACCTACTGCTGGAAGTGGTGTTGTTGGAAGTAATAATGAGATGCAAAGAGAAAATGAAGCAATGGAGAGAATGGAATTGAATTCCACTGGTGCAAACACTACAGCTACACATGACACACAAGTAGAAGAGCAAGAAGGGTTTCATGCAAATAAAAGAAAAAAAACATCAGATGTTTGGAAGGAGTTTGAAATTGTGACGGTGGATGGTATTAAGAAGAGTAAGTGTAATCATTGTCGCACGCTCTTTGCTTTGACCAAGTCGGGAGCTACAACAAGCCTTCTTAGGCATCGGAAGACATGTGCAAAGAGGATAATTGCATTGCGGGAGAGTGCACAAAATTCAAAGTTGAACTTCATGCCGGTCGATTCTCCATCTCAACGTTTTCCTATCGTGCATTCGGGAAAATTTGACATGGAGCGAATGAGGGAGGCACCTGCTCATTGGGTTATGATGCACGAACACCCATTTACTATTTTGGATGAAGAGGGATTCAATTTGATGATGAAGACGGGAATTCCCGAATGGCAAAGAGTTAGTAGAATTACATGCAAATCCGATTGTGTAAAGGTTTACGAAATTGAGAAGAAGGTGTTGAAAAAGAGTCTCGAGGCCGTTGAACGCATTTCTTTGACGACGGATTGTTGGAAATCAAAAAATCAGAAGATCGAATACATGGTGGTGACGGGACATTGGGTTGATTCTAATTGGAAGCTACAAAAGAGAGTTCTAAGCTTCATTAATATTCCACCGCCTCGAGGAGGCCTTCAAATTTCGGATGCAATCTTCAAATGTATGAAAGAGTGGGGTATTGAAAAGAAGGTCTTTACGATTACAGTTGATAATGCTTCCAACAACAACGTGGCTCTTCAGAATATGAAAGATACGATCAAGAAAACCAAATCATTATCATGCGGAGGAAGTCTGTTTCATGTTCGATGTTCTGCCCATGTTTTGAACCTTTGTGTTCAAGATGGACTTGGAGCAATTGAAGGCATCACTAGAAATGTACGAGAGAGTGTCGAGTATGTGAACCGCTCAGATGCAAGACGGATGCAATTCACAGAATGCGTGCAACAATTGCAATTGAAAGACCGGAAGTTAATTCGCGATTGTAAGACCCGATGGAATTCCACGTTCGAAATGTTGGCTTGTGTCTTGAAGTTCAAAGACGCGTTCTATATGTTCAAAGAGCGCGATATGTATTATGATTGTTGCCCACAAGAGGAAGAACGGGAGAAAGTTCGAAAGATTTGCTCGCTTTTAGAGGGATTTTGGACAGCCACACATATCATTTCAGGTAGCGAATATCCTACTTCAAATTTGTTTCTTCAAGAAGTTCAAAAAATTAAGTCGACATTGGATAATAATGTGAATGCTGAAGACTTATTTGTTCGTGAGTTGGTTGGGAAAATGAAAGCAAAGTTTGACAAATATTGGAGTGATTGTAATTTGTTGATGGCTGTCGGCGCTGTGCTTGATCCCACTAAAAAAATGCTTGCGCTTGAGTTTTGCTTCCCTAGGCTATATTCTCATAGCGATGCACAGCATAATATTTTTAAGGTGAAGGAAGTTCTCAATAGCTTGTATGATGAATATGTTGTGGATTACGCTAGTAAAGGAGTTATTGCTTCGAATTCTGAAAGTGTTGGTTCATCTAGCGAGGCGAATAGTGGCCAACAGAATTACATGTATAAATGGGATGATTTTGATGCATATTGTGCGGAAGTGGAGACGTCTGATATTAAAAAATCTGAGTTGGTCGACTACTTGGAAAAGAGTCGTTTGAGGAAGGACGAGATTCCCAAAGGTTTTTTCTTGTTTAGATTGGTGGAAGATGAATCGAATGCAATATCCAATATTATCGAGGATGGGCGCTGATATCTTAGCCATACCTGTGAGCACGGTGGCTTCAGAAGCAACATTCAGTGCTGGAACAAGAGTAATAGACTCTTATCGTGCATCACTCTCCCCGGACACCGTACAAGTTTTACTTTGTGGAGGAGATTGGCTTCGACATATGCATGGCGTGAAGAAAAAGATGAAAGTAAGTTGAATTATAGTACGTATAAGTTATTTAGCATATTTTATAATCATGACTTCATTCTTTTACTATTTTTATTGTAGGGTGAAAGATCATACCAGGTGATAAATATTCAGCCCTCCACCTAATGATGAGGTTAATTTTATTCGTTATTTCTTATGATTTCAAATGTTGGAAAGTCACGTTTAATTGTTTGTCGATGGCGCAGATGATGAAGAATAGAATCAAGAATGGAGTTGTTCAAGACTGTAGTTTGAACTTTTCAATTTATGGAACTGCTTTTTGTTGCTTTCCTATGTTTTTGGAATATTTTTGAATTTGGTTGAATTGTGTTTGATGGTGTAGTTATTTTCTTCTATCTTTTCAGAAAAATTTCATAAAACTAGAAGATAATCGAGCTCGAGCCGAGCTCAAGCTCGAGCTCCAAAGTTCGACCACATTCGAGCATCTCGAGCCGAGCTCGAGCAGCTCGATACTTTCACGAGCCGAGCTCGAGCAGTAAGTATTGATGCTTGATCGAGCTCGAGCTCGAGTATATTGGTTCGAGCCGAGCTCGAGTTGGGCCATGCTCGGGCTCGGCTCGGCTCGTTTTCACCCCTAGTGGGCACAGAGAGAGTTGTGGACTTACCCTGGCGCACCCCTGAATAGCTCGCGCACGATGTTAGCCAGGATGTTGGATCAACATCTATGGCAGAACAGGCCCTTAAAGTTCTGGAGGACTCTATCTCAGCGTTGGTAGCTCAAAGAGATGCATTGAGGAGGTTAATTTCTTCCCAAAAAGGGGGAGAGGCAGAAGGTGCTAGGGCAGAGCCAAGCGGACAAGGCGAGGTCATGGCAATGCAGGGGGAGCTCAGGAGGCAGAGAATGTCCAGGCTGATCAGGGAGGAGAAGGAGCTGAAGCTAGAGCAAAGGAAGGGGAGGATTCGATCGATAGTCTAAACACTCAGACTTCGATTGTTTTTGTGCATGCGCGTTTTGTGTTTTTATGTGCATGACTATCTCTTTTTTCTGTCTCCTTTGTCTGTGCGTTTGTTTATTTTGGGACCATGTCTATTTTTCTTTTGCAGATGTGTTTTTTGTTTCAGGACCTTTAGAGGCGCTGTACTATTTTTGGTACTTTGAATAGTTTTTATGGCTATTCGGTTTTTGCATCTAACTCTAATCATTTTTTTGTGGTTGAGTTGGTGTTATTTTTAGGGGGAGCTTTGCTAAGGCTGACTTCTGCATTGGTTTTGGGAAGAAAGATAAAAAGGGGGAGATTGTTAATGTTGAGCATTCAGCATTGACAATGTTGGGGTAACATTCTAGTCAACATTTGTTGGCCGAGAATGTTCCCTTACTCAGTTTTATCTTTCATGCCCAAAACTAATTTAATTAATGACGTGGCATTTTTCTAGTGTTGTGCAGGACAAATTCAAGGAGTGGAACGGATCAAACCGCGTGGAAAAAGCGTAGAAGAGCTAGAGCAAAAATAGGAAAAGTGCATGCTAAAAATAGGAAGCTTGAAGAGCAAGTAGAGACCGAGCTCTTGGAACTGACCAAGTCGACTCTCAACGGTCACTAACTGTCCAAAATCACTTAGTGGACGTTAGTGGACGTTGAGGGAAGTTGCTAAGACGAGTGGCGAAGTATCGAAGACATATATAAGTCGAAGACTTAACCGTTTTGAAGTACGACGAACACCGAGCGAAAGATAGAGCATTTCTGAGCGAGAGTTATTTCTTGAAAGAGTTTTTCTTTTCTAAGTCTAGCTTTTAGAGGTCGTGAGATCTTGTAGGTTTAGAATTCTTTTTGATTCGTTCCGTTTGCTAGACTAGTTTTGACTATATTTTTCGATAGTTTTTGTAATCCATATTTCTAGTGGATTTTTACGCCGAGAGGCACGCAGCAAGTTATTTGACTTGCTGCACAAAAACTTCATTTGTGTTCGTTTCGTTTTCCGCTGTGCGTACAAAAGAGTGAGAGTGAGTGTTAGCCTAACATCGAGTCCAACATCAGTATATAACTTGGCGTTTTTCATCCATTGTGTACGGGACCACCATCAAAGTGCACTGAAGTAATCCAAAGGCAATCAATCATTTCCTTTATTTATCGTAAAAACAAAAAGAAAATTGAAGTTTCTCATTATACTATTTTTGGGGAGCTCCAATTGGGTTTTCCGAGTCTTTGCCGTCGCTCGATGACTTATTCCTTTTCCAAACATTTGAAATCAAATAACGTCTTCTTGATTTTTTTTCACTAAATATATTATGAACCATCCGTTTGAATTAATTCTTTTATCCTGGTTTTGCGAATAGAATCCGAGTGAACAGATTCCATTTGAACGATGATATATTATATATAAACTATAAATATAACTTTGATTATGTCAAAATCCACATATAACTACTTATCCGTGTTATATGCGGTTTTAAAGATACCAAATAAAGAAAGAAAAAAACCGAAAAGACCTATAAACAAGGGTTTATCCAACAAACAACAATTTATATAAACTACAAATATAACTTTGATTATGTCAAAATCCACATATGTAACTACTTATCCGTGTTATTATGTGGTTTTAAAGATACCAAACAAAGAGGAAAAAAAAAACAGAAAAACCCTATAAACAAGGGTTTATCCAACAAACAACATTTCAATATCACGAGACTTCTATTTCAAAAAAAAAAAAAAAAAATACGACGTACGATTACAAAGGGACTCAACCATATCAACACTCCAAAACCCTAACTAATGAACAAAGAATCACATCTAAAACCTCAACAACCTTCGCCAGAATTGAACTCTAGACGTCGATCGACATATGGCAGATATACTGCCCAGAAGAAAGAGGTCAATCATCGCCGTATAAATGATTGACGATATCGTTGATGGTGGCTTCATCTTCATCAAAAGGAACATCGAATAAAAGATCTGACAAAGAATATGATTGATGAATATCATCATTAGACGATTTCGTGGAATTATCATCATTTGAAGGCATGCCCAAAAGACAAATCGATGCATTCTTGTCTTCAACACCACCTCTGCTTGGAAGAGAAGCCAAAGTATTCTTATCTTGAACAAACCAAAGATTGCTATCACCTTCGCCAACGCTGTACTTCTTAACTTCAACAAACCCTATATTATTACCACCGTCAACGTTGTAATTATTCTTCCCTTGAACAAACCCTAGATTATTGCCTCTGCTTGGAAGAGAAGTCGGTCTATTATTCTTACCTTCAACAAACGATATATTATTACCACCTTTGCTAGGAAGAGAAGACAAAGTAATTTTATCTCGAACAAACCCTTGATTGCCACCACCTTCGCCGCCGGTGTAATTCTTGTCTTGAACAAACCCTAGATTATTACCGCCGTCAACGTTGTAAATCTTCCCTTGAACAAATGGCTGATCATTACCGCCGACGTTGTAATTATTATCTTGAAGAAACCCTAGATTTCTACTCCCACCAAAATCGATATCATAATTCTTACCTTGAACAAACTGCATATTACTTCCACCATTGTAGTTAGTACCTTGAGCAAACCCTAGATTACTACCACCAACACCAAAATTGCTGTAATTCTTTTCTTGAACAAACCCGAGATTATTACTCCCATCAAAACCAAGATTGTAATTCTTTCCTTGAACAAGAGGTCGATTACCACTACCATGAACGCCGTAATTATTCTTACCTTGAGCAAACCCTATATTACTACCACCATCACCAAAATTTCTGTAATTCTTTTCTTGAACATACCCGAGATTATTACTCCCATCAAAACCCAGATTGTAATTCTTTCCTTGAACAAGAGGCCCATTACTACCATGAACGCCGTAATTATTCTTACCTCGAGCAAACCCTAGATTGCTACCACCATCACCAAAACTGCTGTAATTCTTTTCTTGAACAAACCCAAGATTACTACTCCCATCAAAACCGAGATTGTAATTCTTTCCTTGAACAAGAGCTCGATTACTACTACTACAATGAACGCCGTAATTATTCTTAACTTGAGCAAACCCTAGATTATTACCACCGACACCAATGTTGTACCTCTCATCTTGAACATATGGCAGCAGATTACTACCACCAACACCGATATCGTAGTTCCTACCTTGAGCAAACTGTAGATTACTACCACCGACACCAAAATTGTACCTCCTATCTTGAACAAAAGGTAGATGATTACCCCCAACACTGATTTGGTAGTTCTTATCTTGAACAAACCCTAGATTCCCACCACCACCATTAACACCCATATTGTAATTCTTACCTTCAAGAAACCCTAGATCACTATCGCCAAGACCACCGTAGTTCCATAGATCATTACTACCACCATAACCCATATCGTAATCTGCGTCTTCAAAGAACCCTAGATTATTACTACTACTACAACCAACGCCAAGATTCCAATCCTTTCTTGGCTCGCCCTTCGACGAAAGCTCTCGACTTTTCCTTCTTCTAGTGCTGTTCGAGCCAAGAGGAGCTTGATTGCTTAAAACCTCGCTATCGTTCTTCTCATTACCACTGGTGCTCGTCGGGCCAGCTATTTGATTGCTTAGATCCCCATTATTATCGACGATGGGTGGTTCTCTTTGGCCGGTCAGAGAATGAACAACGGACTTGAAATTAGAAGTGGTTGCTTGGAAAATTTCAGGTTCTCTAACGTATATAATGATGGGCTGGTGATTTCTTGATTTAGGGTTTTCGTGGTTAGGGTTTGTAGGCGACGGAGTCAGAGGGGGGTCAGAGGGGTCGGCGGACCCCCCGTCGGCGGTGGTGGTTGATGGCGTCGACATTGGTATTTATTTTTAGAAGATGCGTATAAGGAAGGGGAAGAAGATTAGAAAAGAAGCATAAATTAATTGTCCTCTTAGTGGGCTGAGAACTATATTTAAAATATATTTATAATTTAAATATTTAACTTGTACATAGCAATTTAAATAATTTTTTGTACGGAAATATATTCTCATCGACACGTGTTCAATGATGAAAATTTAAGGTTGCGTGGGCTGCGCATCAAAAGGCGAAAATCTACGCTAGCTCCACTACATTGCCAACACACACACACAAAAATTAAGTAAAACAAAGTAGCTAAAAATGGGACAGAATTAACATTTTATGAAAAAAAAAAAATTCAATGTTACGTTCCTAACACACTCCCAAAATTAAAACAGAAGTAGACTGAATCACAACACTCCTTTCGCCGGAATTTGAAATTTCCCAAAACCAAATAAAATTATATCAAATATCATAATCTTCTTTCAAGGAACGCCCTGACAATCTCCACGCTGGGCCCCACCACCTCCCTCTCCCATACTTCCTCCGGCGAATCTCCGCCCATCTCCGCCGTCACCGCCGCCGTGGCGTCGACCCTTTTCAGGTCCCACCCCGCAAAATCCCTCAGCTTCGCTATCTTCCCCAACTGCGCCTTCGCTAAACGACAAGTGTTGTCCTTAACCTCCCTCACAGCTTCCTCGTACGCCGCCGCGTCATCGCCGCCTCCGGCGACCACCTCGAAGTACCTCCGAAACTCCGCGACGCCGATGGCTTTCCTCAGCCCCAAGGAGTAAGACGACGTCGTTTCTGAACCATCGCCGAAGTACTTCGCCAGCTCCTCGTACATCCCCGAAGCCAGCATCTCGTCCACGCGCCTGTGGAGGTAAGTGTTCAGCACGCGCAGCTCAACGTCCACCCATATGAAGCAGCAGTCGTACCTCAGCTCCCTGCAGAAACGACCATCTTCCGGCGACGGCGGCGAGCTGTCGGAAAAGGGATCGACGGCGCAGGGATCGTATTTCCCGGCCAAAAGCGCGTAGATGAAGGAGTTCGAGCCGCCGACGACGAGCGGTACCTTCCCATTCCGGTGTAGTCCGGCGACGATGCGCGATGCCGACGTACGGAAGTCCCAGGCGGAGAACTCCGACGCGCGCGAGCTGTACTCTCCCAGGAGGTGGTGGGCGACGCGCCGCCGCTCCGCCGGCGGGATCTTGTTGGTGGTGACGTCGAGGCCGCGGTGGACCTGTATCTTGTCGGAGTTGATGATCTCCGCCGACGAGGGACTGAAGAATCTCGACGCCAAGTCGACGGAGAGCTTTGACTTGCCACACCCGGTGGGGCCCATGACGACGACGACGTCCCTATTATGGTGGCAGCGGCGCGCGGAGGAGTAGGGCGGCGGCGGCGGCGTTCTTCTTGTTGGAGGTAGTAGCTGCAGAAATGGTCTTGCTTTCATAAGGCGTGAGAATGTAAGAAAAAAACTGAGGATATTTTATTTTGTTTTTATTTCTTTTTTTTTTTTTCTTACTCATGCGTATAATATTTAATTATAGTACTGAAGAATGTAATAGCTGTTGATCGTTTTCGTTATGGTACGTGGTTGATGAGGTGTTGGTGAGAGAGAGAGAGAGAGAAAGAGAGAGAGAGAGAGATTTTGTTATTTTGAGGTTTAAATTGTCTGTACTGAGCAGGTTCATGTGATTTTTGGTGGTATATATAGTGATTCATAGTACATTATATTTATAGTGAAATAAAAAATAGGATTCTTAAATTTAAAGGATAAAAAACTTTACAAACATTTGACAAAAAACTACAAGAAATTAATGCAAAAATAAAAAAAAAAAATGTTGAATTTCACCATCAATAAATCCTAAATCCTTAAGAACACTTTTTTTCCTAAACTAGATGATTTTAAATCCTTTTGGACTATTGACAAAGCGAGATGATTGTTCAAGGTAGAAACTTCCTATTAGTTGTTATATTCGGAAATAATATATTTGCTTTGGCTCAACAATTGAATTTTGTATATAACACGTTGGGGGAGTTTGTTTTGGGGTGATCCTTCAAAACATCGCCGTGATCATTCCATCGCTTCCAAATCACCACGTTTGTTTAGTGTGGGTGATGAGTTATCACCGTGATGGAAGAACATCGAGGTGATTAAAACGGGGTGATAATAATCCAGCTTTTGGATCACCCCCAAAAAGCAAGGTGATCCTCCATCACCGTAATAGGGTGATATTTTCAATATCTCTTTGGACAAAATTTTTCCTTATCTTTTACATTCATTCCTTATATACCTTTCTCCTATTTTAAATTACGTAACCAACATATTTAAACCTAAAAAATTTATATTTTAAAATAAAAGAATTATGGTGAGGGATTATTATTTATAGAAATACTTAATTAATAAAAGAATTGATTAAAAAATCTATGTTTAAAGGAAAATATAATAATTGTATTGATGATTATAAATACTTGATTTTCACATATTAATAACTATCACGTTAAATATTACCTCTACTACAGAATATACATAAGGTTAAATATGACATTTACACAACATCACCCCAGACATCACTGCGATTAAAACAACACAATATTCCATTATCACATTGATATGCAAAATGAATATCACCCCAAAACAAACACAGTGATGTCATATCACCTTGATCCACATCACGGTGATGTTGGTTCGCCGGAAACAAACACCCCCTTAATAGTTAATATGATGATAAGTAATATTATCGATGAATAATGTAGTTATGGATTATGAGACTGATATGTGATCAACTATTGATTATTTTTTTCATTATACAGAAATATTGAAATGTATTTACCTTAATGTAAAAAAGAACATATATTTAATATCATTTTACTTTAAACATATGGTCCATAATCACATCTTAAGGGTGTTTAATATTCGTAATTTTAATAGTTAGGCTGGCTAGAGGCCTACCATTTTTATGACAATAAAAGCTCACAAGTCACTCTATAGACTTGCGAACTGTTTGCCGTTCATGCATGAAGATATATTTGGATTATGTCGGCTAAAAAGTAAACCCTAATATTATTTATTTATTTTCATATGCTCGACATATGAGTGATATAAGTCATGAATCATGATCATGGAATTTAATCCTATATAAAGTCATGATCGCATTTGAGCATAGAATCTTCTCTATAACGTTTAAGCTTCCTTATTATTGCACAATTTGACCTTCTTAAATGTTGAAATAGTAATATGATCTCATTAAATAGTAGATAAAAGTCAAGGTTATTCCATAAAATTAACAGTCTAATAGTTTTATTGCATCACTTTCGAAATAAATGTAATAACATATTGGTGAGTGATGAATGAAGAGGCCATTTCATATTGTTTACCCAATAAGAAAGAACTATTGAGAATGGTGTGACATGTCTTTTCAGGAGCCCATAACATAAAATAATATATATATTATATATATTTATTTGGAATTTGTCAATATTTTCATTGTAGTGCATTTTGGAAACTCAGTTCGCCGTTCAGTCACGCTCTTGTTTATATGCTTGGGAATGGTGGTTGGTGGATGTCGATCGATCAATGTGCTTATTGTATTTTATAATTATAAAATATTGGGCTTTCTCGATATTATTTAAACTAATCAACGCTTTAACATAAGATGGATTGAGGTTTATATATTTAATAAGAGCAATTCGTTATTTTCAAATTCCTCTTATCTATTCTATTGTACTAAGGGGTGTTTGTTTCTGGTGATCCATTATCACGGTAATACTCGCATCACCGTAATGTGAGTATCACTGTGATGTGGATCAATGTGCATCGTTTTGGCGTGATATTTCATTTCACATATCAAAGTGATTTTGGAATATTATTTTTGATTAATCACGGTGATGTGAAGGATGATATTGCATAAATGACATATTTAACTCTACTTATATCATATAGGTAATGTGAATTAAGGGGGTGTTTGTTTTGGGGTGATCTTCCAAAACATCACCGTGATCCTCTTGTTTACGACTTATCACTGTGTTTGTTTAATCTAGGTGATGAGTCATCACCTGAATGTTGGATCACATAGCATAGGTGATGAAAATGGGGTGATATTTCATATTTCAGATCACCCCGAAAAAACTAAGTGATCCAATATCACGGTGATGGGGTGACCTATCTAACTTTTTAATGGACGAAAATACCCCTCATATTTTAACCATATTACTTTATATGCCATTATAAATATTTTAATAACATGATTAACATAATTAAATCTTAAAAACATTTCAGTTATTTAAAAATATTTAAACTTATATTTTTAAAAAAAGTATAAATATAAATAATGCTTATAAATATGTAAGTTTTAATATATAAAATATCACTTTAAAAAAATTAAACACGTTATTAAATCATATGTATAGGGTCAAATATGACATTTATACAACGTCACCCTACACATCACAGTGATTAAACAAACAGAATACTTCCATATAACGTTGATCTGCAAAACAAAATATCACCTTAAAACAAACACACTGATGATATATCACCTTGATGCACATTCTGGTGATACTCACAGCATCGTGATATGCGTATCACCGTAATGTTGGATCACCTGAAACAACTCCACCCCCTAATATGTTTATGTTGAGATGATACTTTACGTAATAATGATCAATGTTTTAGTATCGAGTTTAAAATTTTTTTAAGCATTAATCATAATATATAAGTATCAATATTATTTCATATTTTAATTATTAAATATGTTTTCAAGATTTCAAATAGTTAGTTATATAATTTAAAATATGAATAAAGTCATATAAGGAATAAATGTTAAAATATGATGGGTAATATTGTCTAAATAAAAATTCCAAATATCACATCATCACCGTAATGTTGGATCATCTAGATTTTTGGGGTGATCCAAAAGTTGAAATATTACCTACTTTGATCACCTAGGTGATCCTTCATTATGGTGATGACTCATCACCTACGAAAAACAAGCACAATGATGAAGAGGCGATGTGAAAATCACGGTGATGTTTTGGAGGATCACCTCAAAACAAACACCCCCTAAAGGTGAGGGGCTAGGATAAACCGTCAATTGATCTGTATCAATAGATCAATTGACCAATCAGATTTTTTCTACATCCATTAAAAAATAAAAAAGACTTATTAAACCACGTGCCTCCATAATACTAACTGCCAAATTCTATTTCTAATGTATTCCTTTTTAAAACTATTTAATAATATAACTTTATTATATTGCACACTGGGTGTGCCAGAAATACCAAGGTATATTACTCATGTTTGTCGGTTACTGCAATTAAACTATAAAATAAGGTGTATCTACACTTAAATCTCCAAAAGAATAAAAACTGTAAAATTCGGCTTATGTACATTACTCATGTTGGACCCTTCATTGCCATGTTAGGAGAATTTTATTTATAGGAACCTAATAGAGTAAGTATTTGCCCACAACTACCCGTTCAGTTGTTGGTACCATTTTCTATACGTATCTTTTATATGTATATTACATATCATATCACGTTTTATGTATCATATCCCTATAAGCATGATGGTTCAATGTATTGTGTATTAATACATGTTTTCTTATGCTACCTAAATTTCTAATATGATGTACCTTCAGCCAAACGGGTACGTACCTATGTGTATATAATTTATTCTATTAGGTACCTACATGTAAAACAATTCTGACAGGGATTGATTTGATTTTATACTGCTAGGTAATTAAGAGCATCTCCAATCGATACCCAAACTCAAAATATATACTAAAAGTTCTCCAACCGTCGTACACCAAACACAAACTCAAAATGCATTTTCATTTTCTCTCTCATGTTTTAAATGCATATATATATACATTTTGGGAATGAGTATCCCAAAATATACGTTTGATGTTTTAAAAATTACAATACATACCCTTTATTATTTTTAATTATTAAAGTACCCATATGAAAAATAAAAAAATAAATAAAAATATATAAAAAGGACTCATGTTGTCAATAATTATTTTTTTCTACTTTTTTATATGAAATAATATTGAGTTTATTGTTAATTTTGTGAAATTATTTTTTCAATCGAACTTAAAATAATAGTATGGCCTGATTTGTAAAGTTGTAAATTTTATGGATAATATTAAAAAATCGAATATAAGAGAATATTACAATAACGGTCTTTTAAGTTTGTCGGTTGGAGAAGAATTAATGCATTTTGATTTTGAGAATGTATTTGGGTTTGAGAATGTGCTTTTCGGTTGGAGATGGTCTAAGTGTAATCTTTCCAGATAAGGTGTAAGCTTTCCAAATAATAATTCATCCAATAAATACCTTTTAAATCTGGTTCTATTTCATTTTTATCCTCTACTACTCAGTTTACAATTTACATCAACTAATGCAGTTCTTTATTTTTTATTTTCAGTCCCCAGTTTGTCATTATGCAGATTTATCGGGTAACCTTTGAAACCTATAATAAGATTAAGGACCTTTCTTGTGGTTTACCTCATTGATAATAATAAATAACAAATAATAAGAATAGCTTTCACCAATACCCGACTCTTCAATGATCGGTCAAAATCCAATTTCATCCGCGAAGAAATTCCTCCCATCACTGCCTTTTTTCAGCTCGCCGAGATTTGTATACTTCTCAGTGGATAAACGATGTCTGTGCTGAATCAGCTCTTCAACAGGGGGCTTCTTGGACCAAAATGGTATGGTCGATTTCAAAACCCTTCGCAGTTTTGTTTCGAATTTGGATTTTTTATCGCGTAGCGGATGGGAATCATTTGGTTGAATTTGATCAGTGATTTTCGACGGGTTCCTGCGAATTTTCTTATTCTCTGATCTTATCAGTTCGATTTCATCCCTTGGCTAATACTGTGTCTGTGTGTGTGAGTACCCCAGTGTGTAATTTATGACCACGTCTCTTTGTTTTCAGAGATGGTATCTCCGTAGCTTATACGTTTGATCATTTGATGTATCTGTAATTCCTCATTGATTTCTGCAAAATTGGTGTTGTAGTAAAACTTGCCTAACTTTGGCGATTTCTCGGATCAAGTTAATCCAAAACAAGCGCGATGTCCAGCTTAAGCTGATGAGGAAGGAGATTGCCCAATTCTTGCAAACTGGCCAAGAATCAATCGCTCGAATCAGGGTGAAAAACATTCCCAGCATTGTGTAATGATAGGTTTTCTACAAATAGCATTTGGTTTGACTGTTCTCGTTCGTTTCAATTAGGTGGAGCATATTATCAGAGAGCAGAATACATGGGAAGCATACGAGGTTATCGAGCTTTTCTGTGAGTTTGTTCTAGCGCGCGTGCCTATTCTCGAAAGTCAGAGGTAATATTGCTATTTTCCCTTCAATTAATGTATGTGATATTGTTGCTCTTGGGCCCCTCTGAAGAACGGCAGTATCGTTTGTCGTCGCTTATTCTTGTTAAAAGATATTTACATAGGTGAAAATCGATTCTTACCAAAGCGTCTGTCGATGTTTTGATTTTAGATATCTCCTACGCACCGATTTTGTCTGTTTGAGAGGGATTCGTAATTAAATATTTTAATTTGATGTATATGTAGCCCAGAATCGTATGGTTTGATCTATTCTATCCACCTTAAAAAAAATTAATATTTGTATATTCATTATGTTGGATTAATTCAATGCAGAGAATGCCCGATGGAATTGCGAGAAGCAGTCGCAAGCATAATCTTTGCAGCTCCGAGATGTTCAGACGTGCCTGATTTATTACATGTCAGAAATTTATTCGCCGCAAAATACGGAAAAGATTTCATAGCTGCTGCATCTGAGTTACGCCCCGATACAAGCGTCAATCGTACGGTCAGTAGATCCATCTTTATTTACTCTTCGCCCATTCTCGGATAAAATTGAAAAGAAAGACGCATAAATCACCATTTTCTTCCGTATTTATCCCAGATTATTGAGAAACTATCGGTGAATGCTCCACCTTCAGAAACGAAACTCAAGGTATTGAAGGAAATTGCATACGAGTATAACGTCAACTGGGACTCAACCAAAACCGAAGTAGAGTTCGCCAAGAAACCCGAGGATCTTTTGGTAAGCTTCAAATTCTTCGTATTCGTTATCTAAAATTTGAATCCTAAAGTAGCTGAGGATAACCACCCAATCAATTGATCAGAGTGATGGGATTACTTTGCTGCCAATTATTTAAGAATTTTTCTTTAGAAAAAATAGCAAGGTTGACGGGTTCCCTGCTATGAAAATGTTGTTGATTGAGAACCCATTATAGTGCTGAGAAGAAAAATATAAGGATTTGAATTTGTGGACTTGCTACGTAGTACCAAATAGTCGGTTTACTACGAGCCGAGATTAGTAAGGGTATAATGGTCTTTACACACTTGTATGCTATTTTTTTTTGAAAGCCCCTTTTTTTCAGAACGGCCCGAAGCAAATTGCGGCGCGGACGAGTCCACACCTAAGCCGAGAAGTCGCAAAGAATTCATCGGAAAAATTGCGTTCTTCGACGAATTCTTCCAACGAAGGTAAACTAGTAGAAAACTACGAAGCAAAACCTCAAACTTCCCAAATCGTCGATTCGAAGTCGAATAAAAACGAGGAATCGAAGGGAGATCGAAACGTACTCAGTTCGCATTCTTCTGATGCGATGCGTAGGGCCCGCGAAGCTATCGCCGCCGCTCAACGTGCGTCGGCTTCTGCACGCGCGGCGGCGGAGTTGGCGAAAACGAATTTTAGCTTGAAGAGTGTGTAATATCGTGATGAATTTTGTTCTTTCTTTTATGGACCAAATGTAATAGTTTGATGCCCAATGTGGATGTATTGAGGAATTATGTAATAATTGAAGGGTTTGTATGAAATGATTGCCCTGTGAAGTTCACTTTTTGTTACTAATACTTTTGAACATCATCCATACGTGTATGCTATTATGTATTTTAATTCTAAAATAATAATTTAATAAAAATTGAAGGATTCGATATACTAATTATGAGATAATTATTGTTATTTACTTTTTTTTTTTTCTCGAAACGATAGCTTGCATTAATAACAAAGTTACAGGACTAAATAGCCCAAGAGGTCTCACCGGTACATCGTCAATCGGGAGAACAAACGCTCACAAAGGAGCACCAAACAATCCCACAAGGGGAACAAACACTCCCACATGGGGATAAAAGTCACAAGGGACAAAAACCGAATGAAAACATAATACCATTATCTAGAACCAGGAACTAAAGAACCTATAATAGAAAAAGCGATTAGGCTAAATCTACGATACTCTCCACTTTAACCTGGTCTTCGACTTTTGGATTTTGTCTTCATCGGACTGATGGCTCCACGAGGGAGAAAAGGCTCCCGATCCGGAGATACGAGGTCCCACAGCGGGGAGACTCGAGGCTGGGACGGCAGAGGTGATTGCGGGGCAGCCGGCGGAGGTGGGCGACGGGGGGGCCGACGGAGATGCTTGTGCGGGGGAGGTCAGAGGCAGTGGTGGCGAGCAGCAGCGGAGGCGGTGGCGTTGGAACGCCAGCGACTGCTGCGCGGAGGCGGTGGCGGCGAAACGGCTGTGACTGCGGCAAGCAGTAGCGGAGGCATTGCCAGTGGCGGTGACGGCGAGGCGTAGATGGCTAGCGGGCGGCGGTGGCGGCAAGGCAAAAAAGAAAAGAAACAGAAAAAGACAGAAAAAATAAAATAAAACTTGTGTCGTGAGGACGGGGAGCCTCGTGCCGGCGCCTGCGAGAGAGCTGTGTGTAGGTGGTAATTTTGGGTGGTTTTCTAAAAGAAGATAAAACTGGAAATGAAATTGAAGTGGGTGGTTTTCTTTCTATTGATTTTATTTTATGACAGAACAAATTACAGTTTATCCTAAGAACTGGGCCTTAATAAAATAGTATTGATGTAATATTCTTTTTAATCTTCTTTATTAATTTTATTTTTTTTCAATGTTTCCACACCTATATCCTATCCGTTAGCCATCAAATGCTTTGTACTGACCTCAAGCAAAGCAATACCTTCTTCCCATTATCTCCTTTTGCAATGGCTGCTGCTTCTTCTCTGCTATGCTTCACCACGCCTCAGCCAAAAACTACTCAGCTCAATCATCTCACCTCTCAATTCAAGGTAATAACTGCTTAACCATTATCTTCTCCTCTCTCATCCACGCGCATTTCTAATCGCCACTTGTTGTCAATTGATTTTTCCCCCAATTTATCGCAGGGCGATGCGAGGAGCCTCAAGGCGCTGAATCCACGCCAACCGCCGCCGCTGAAGCTCTCCCGCCGCCAAAAGCCCAGCGTAGTAGCGAATTCCTCCGCCGCGAGCGAATCGTCGCCGGACGTCGCTAACAGTGTGAGGCTCAGGCTCGACAACCTCGGGCCTCAGCCTGGGTCACGCAAGAAGGCGAAGAGAAAGGGCAGGGGTCACTCGGCCGGGCAGGGGGGCAGCTGTGGGTTTGGCATGAGGGGGCAGAAATCTCGGTCAGGCCCCGGCGTGATGAAGGGATTCGAAGGCGGGCAGATGCCTCTCTACCGTAGGATTCCCAAGCTTAGAGGAATCGCCGGAGGTACAAATAGTTCCATTATGCTGAGATAGATTCTGTACGTAAAAGCTTAACATCGTTCGTCATCGTCTGTTCTTTTCTTACAATGCTGTGATTAAGGCATAATTCGGTAGTTTAGTTGCTTTGCTTATGTGATGAGTAGGGATTGTTGAAATGGGAACAACCCCAGCTTTTCGTTCTTGTGATCTTTGTGTACGAACAGAGTGGTTTTTCGTAGAATTGGAGAACGACCTACAATCTCTTTCACCTGCTTCTGTTACTCGATGAGAAGAAATTGAAGTATAAGCATGCCATTTGTTCGAAGAAATGTCCAACTTCTTCTTGCTCTTGTTTACATAACATTGATGATTCTTACACTCTGCCCAGCTGGGAAACGACGGGAATTTTAGATTCAGGAAAAATTAATGTTTTATGGGTTTATTTATCTGATCGGCGTATCGTATTTTACGTATGTACTTCTTTTGATTAAACCTAGGAATGAAGGCTGGGCTTCCAAAGTACGTCCCCGTAAACTTGAAAGACATCGCCGAGGCGGATTTCAAAGAAGGAGAAGAAGTTTCGCTCGAGACTCTGAAGGAGAAAGGGCTCATCAACCCTTCGGGGAGAGAAAGGAGGCTTCCTCTCAAGGTAATAAGCGCAGTTCATCGAAAATCTTTATGAATGCGTTGCTGTTGATACGAATCTAATAAAAATAAAAAATTCAGATATTGGGCGACGGAGAAATAAACGTGAAGCTGAATTTCAAGGCCCGAGCTTTCTCTTCGTCTGCGAAGGACAAGTTAGAGTCGCTGGGATGTTCTCTTACGGTTCTTCCCGGGCGTAAGAAATGGGTGAAGCCTTCCGTGGCTAAAAATCTCGCTAGGGCCGAAGAGTATTTTGCAAAGAAGAAGAAAGATGATGCTCCTCAATCTGAGTCTTCATCTCCTTGAACTTGAAAAAAAAAAGCCCTTTGTTAAAACCATGTTTTTTTTTTTTTTTTATTTATGAATAGCTTCTCAACTTTTCACATGGATCAATTGAATTGAATCTTTCAGCTTCACTTTTGTTAAATGTATTTTTTTGTTCAATGAAGGAACAATATTTAACTATGTTGCATAGAGAGGGGCCATACAACTAAGCAAACTCGATAATTCCCATTCTAGTAGATTTTTTTACAAAGATAGGACAAACTAGGATAGGATTTGGATGGAATTAAATTAATTTGGGTTCGATAGATGGTTTTTTAATGATTATTTTTTCGATTAACTGGTCAATCAAAATTCCGGTATATATTAAGAAAAAGTTAAATCATGTACATTGTGAAAAAAGAAATAGGTAATTCGGTCAGCATAGGTATACCAACGCAATAAACGAATAACAGTCAAATAACCAAACTTTCTTTTAATTTTCAAAACCGAATACCGAACTGAAATTTTACCAGTAAACGAATAACGGTCTTCTTTATTTTTCAAAACTGCATACCGAACCGTAATTTTGTCGGTAAACGAATAACGATCGCCGAACTTTCTTTAATTTTCGAAACCGAATACCGAACTGTAAATTTGTCTCATACCAAATTTTCGATTTTTCGATCGGTACACCAAACGGTGCAAAGGATTTGTAGAAGTGAGTTCTCCATTGAATGTCATAACAAATAAAATGGATGATTAAAACATATATACACTAGCAATGAAAAGAATGTTCATAACAAAGAAGAAAATGGACGATTAAAGCATATATGTACAAAAAACGAAAAAAGAAACTAGAAATTAGAAATTAATATTACATCACATGTACAGTACGCAAAGTCACATGAAAGAGCATCCAATTACGTCAATTCAATTCAACTAACTAAGGTAGAACAGAACAAGCAACAATCTTTCGAAATAAAAAGAGAAGAAAAGGTTAACTGAAGATTATTTTCAAACAGGTCCCTGATCAATCATAAATACCGTTTCTAACCCAAGAGCTCGCTCCTCCTCCTCTTCCTCTTCCACGAAACAAACGCCAAGATTTCATCAATTTTGCTGAATTGCCCCAACCCATCGCCGCCGTCGCCGTCGACGCCTCCGCCGCCGTTCTCATCGGAAGCCTTAGCTGCCTCCTCGTTCTGACTGGTCAAATCAGACAAGGTTTCGATTTCAAGAACGGACATCGGAGAATAGTCACGCTTGCCTCCGCCACCGTCCTCTTCCTCCACGGCGGCGGCGGATCCGCCGGCGCCGCGGGACATTTCCATGATCCCATGTAAGGCCATCAACCTCAAAGCGAACTCCTTTTTCTTGTTGACGTAAGCCCTCTCAGCCTCCTCGGCGGTCAAAAACGTGCCGAGCCAAACACGCTTCTTCTCGAAAGGGTCTCTAATCTCCGCCGAGTACTTTCCCCACTTCCTCCGCCGAACGCCGACGATCCCCGTCTTCGCCGTCGACCCTTCTCGGTCCTTCTTCGGGCGGCGATGGGTTGGGTCCTCGATCTGACGGCGGTGGGTGGTGGTGGTGGTGGTGGTGGTCCTCGGCTGAAGAACGATCTCGTGAAACTTCTTCTTCTTCTTGTGAATTCCCAGGTTTTTCTTAGGGTTCGCCGGCGACGGCGATCGAGCCGCCGTCTCCTCCTCGTCGGAGGAAGATGAGTCGGTGGCGTCGGGATCGGAGTAGAAGACTCTGATGGTCTTCGTTTTGAGTTCGATTTTCGCCATGTTTGGTGATCTTTGGTCTGAAGATTGCAAGGGAGAAATGAAATGGTTTGTTTTTTTCGGGTTAATAATGGTTGAATTTTGGGTGATGGAGAGTTTTCAGGCAATTAAATATAAATAGGAATGGAAATTAATATTTAGGCGGTGTGAATTGATGTTTTTTTTCCTTATTGATTTTTTTCCTTTTCGTTTTTGGGTAAAATAAATGAAGATGAGATGAGATTCAACAGCGCAGCAGCAGCACATAGATAGATCTAAAGCAATACAAAAAATAAATGGGAATATACTAAAGGCATATATTCCTTTTCCCTTCAACGCTCGTTTTTCATTTAATTTATTTACTTATATGTAATAAATTCGAACTGAAGATAATGATCTCGATTATAGAAAAATATTGCAGAAAAAATAATCTATAAATCCCATAGGTTGCATGTAAAATAAAAATGAAAAATCTCGAAATAGATTAAATTAAAAGCTACTTCATTCGACTATTTACTTGAGCTAGAAGTTTCGTTTTTAATTTTTTTAAAACCAAAACTAAGGTTAATTGTCTTGCACTCAACTTAGCTATAGAATAATCTAGTTTTGCTGTCATATGATTGCTTATTGGTTCAGATAATCCGTGGCAGATCCATAATAATCCGGACCGAAATGGGTTTATATAATAACAATAATAATAATACTACTACTAAATAAAAATAATAATAATAATAATAATAATAATAATAATAATAAATAAGTAGCGCTTGAAACATATCTGTATATTAGCGCACACACATTGAGCGTTTAAAATTCTAGTCGGTAGAAATTGGCGCCGACTCGAATTTTATCACGCGATAAAAAATTCGATCAATAACGATAATTAATACCGGTTTTATTTAACTCGATCTTTATTATATATTAATTTTTTTAAAATGCAGGTTAGATTGAAGATTAGTTTCTATGGAAAGGCTCCGACCCGATTCAAGTTCTCTTGGGTCGGTCATGTCAAACCCGAACCCTAAGCAAGTCAACACAAAAGTCAAATTGCATTGCATCTTTAATACACGGTCCCATGTTAGCCTATTTAACTAATGTAGCCCACTTATTAAATTGGATCGGGTCATATTACTCATTGGGTCAATGCAAGTCCTTAAATTTCCAATTGGGTCGGGTCATATTACTCATTGGATCAACTCTCACACAGATTTCATTACAACACTTGTCTCTCTAGTTTTGTATTCAAAAATAAAAGTAGTAAAATTCAGTCAAAACCCAATCAAAACTCCTTACTACTTATCCCATCTTTTTTTATTAAGAATATGATTGGATTGATTCCACGAGATAATATGCTTGCTTACCCTTTTATTCCCTTATATTAACTTAAACCCACTGCTCTTAAATTAATTGGTACAATATTTTTAGCATCTTGAGAATTTTATAAAATTAATTAAGTTATTTAAAAAGGAAAATTAAAAGTAAGGATAAAATAGTGACAAATTAAAATATCAAGGGTAAAATGATAAAAACACTTAACAAACCAATTGACCATTTTTAGACTCCCTAGGTTCTTTATATAATAATAATTAGTACTGGCAAATGGGCCTGCGGCCATGGGCGGGGCGGGCTGTAAAAGTTTAGACCCGCCAGGGAGCGGGCCTGGGCGGATAAGTCCGCACGGGTAGCGGCCTTTGGCGGCGGGGGCCCACCGGGCCACGGCCAGGTTTGCCAAAAAATAAAAAAATAATTAATTATATTAAAATATTTAAGTAAATTATACTGAATTGTTTTTTTGTTTTTGAGTTATGATTTGTACTTTAATAACAAAATAAATTAATATTAAAGAAGTTGATTAAATTAGATATGGAATGTCACGGTCCTAAATCACTTAGAATTTTTTTCGAATCTAAGGACTATGGACGCAACACGATAGTGACTTGATATGGCCGACCAAGCCGCCTAAGCCTTTGCGGAATGATTGTACGAAAGAAAACTGTCTCTTTTACTCAACTCACGAAATTGAAGCTAATGAGTATATCTTCGTTAACCCGAGCTCGCACCAAAGAACTCGACCAAACTTAGAACACCATGAATTACGGGAGCTTACTCCCAACCCAATTCTATTATAAATCGGGGGCCCAAGTCACGGGGAAGTACAAGCTAAGTCCGTGTACTATCGTGACTCGTACAAGACTCGATTAAACGCACACACACACACAAGCACTAAGGCGCAAGCACTTTAAGCTAAATGAACTACTAAACACACTTCTATCCTTTTTCGAAATGAGTTAAGTGAGTGGCTATTTATAGAAGATCAAATGGGCTTCAAGTGCGCCTTCAAAGGGGCCGGCCGCCAAGCTGGCCAATCGGCGAGCTGACGCGCGCCGCGCGGCCTGGCCTCTTGCGGGCGCTGGCGGCCTAAATCAAACGATAGGCGTTCACGGGCGAATTGATAAGCGGCGGGGCGGTCTCCATGATTGCTCATGGTCACAGCTTGCGGCGTCAATGGCTGAAAGCCATAAACAACTTCGAAGGGGCTCTTCGTGGTTGTCGAAGACTTGTGCAAGTTGTAGCAGAACTGTGCCGACTCGAGGAGGCTGGTCCAATTCCGTTGGCTAGCCTAATGTCGGAGGTATTCCTCGATGAGTTGGTTCGCGCCTGGCCGTCAGTCTGTGGGTGGTAGGCTGACGAGAAGCGAAGCTTGGTGCCAACTAGATGGAAGAGTGCTGTCCAGAAGCTACTCGTGAATCGTGTCGCGATCGCTGATAATCTCTTCTGGAATGCCAAAGTATTTGACCACGTGGCGAAAGAATAGGTCGGCCGCCGTGTAGGCCGGGCGCTCGTAGGGGCAGCCATAAAAACTTCCATTTTCAAAAATCGGTCAACGACTACGAAAATAGAAGAGTTACCTTCGCTTTTGAAAGTTCCACAATGAAGTCCATTGAGATAGATCTCCACGGGCTCGTTGGGACCGGAAGTGGTCGTAGGAAGCCGACGAGCTTAGCGCGCTCCGTTTTGTCCCGTTGGCAGATGAGGCAGGTGCGGACGAAAGCCTCCACATCTTGCTCCATCTTCGGCCAATAGAAGCGTCGGGATAGGAGGGCCAACATGCGGCCGGCGCCGGGGTAGCCGGCCCATTGTGGCTCGTGGTGCTCCTTGAGGAGCTCGCACCGAAGCTTTCCGGCCGGGACGAAGTATCGGAGGCGATGCGTCACGAGTAGGCCTTCTTCGAGCCAGTAGCGCTTTGCGACTCCAGCTTCGACCTCGTCCCTTAGCTTCTTATAGGTGGCATCGCTTTCGGCCTCCCGTCTGATGCGGTCCGCAAAGTTGCTCCTAGCGTAGCTGGTTGCGACGCGATGACGGCGAGTTGCGGCATGCGGCTGAGTGTGTCCGCGACTTCGTTGTTCTGGCGTCCAGGTCTATGGAGCCATTTGAAGTCAAATCCGCCGAGGAATTCTTGCCACTGGACTTGCTTCGAAGAAAGCTTCTTCTGCATTTTGAAGTACATGTTCACCACATTGTCGGTGATGATCGTGAACTTCGCGTCAAGCAAGTAATGGCGCCAAGCCTTGAGGCAATGGATGACGGTGGTCATCTCCTTCTCATGCGTCGAGTACCTTGTGTCGGTGTCTTTGAGCTTGCGACTCGTACGCCACAGGATGTTTGTCCTGCACAAGAACACCACCAAGCGTCTTACCTAAAGCGTCGGTGTGCACCTCGAAGGGGTGTCCGAACTCAGGTAGCTTGAGGATGGCTCGCTGGTTAGGGCCGCCTTTAGCACTTCAAAGTCCTCCGCAGCCGGCTCCATCCAGGCCCACTTGGCGTCCTTCTTGAGGAGGTCCGTGAGGGGTGCAGCGATCTTTGAGAAGGATTTGATGAAGCGGCGGTAGTAGTTGGGTACGCCGAGGAAGCTCCGAAGTTCGCTCACGTTGTTGGGTTGTGTTCACTTGAGGATGACTCGCACCTTGCCGAGTCCATCTTGATCTGACCGTCCTCGACTACGTGGCCGAGGAAATTGATCGGTGAGCAATCAAACTCACACTTTTCCCTCGTGAGGTATAGTCGATTGGCCATTAGTTTTTCGAAGACTAGCTTCAAATGCTGCACGTGGTCCTCCAGAGTGGCCGAATAAACGACAATGTCGTCAAGGTAGACGACGACAAACTTATTCAAGTACTCGTAGAGTACGTCATTCATAAGGTTACAGAACGTGGCCCGAGCGTTAGTTAAGCCAAAGGGCATAACAAGAAACTCATAGGATCCATGCGGTAAGGTAAGGTACCTTGGCTGGGGCACGAGTACCGGGCTCCAAGTCTATGCGGTGATCCTCGGGCCACCGCGGTGGAAGTTGCCTAGGAAGCTGGTCCGACATGAGATCCTCGTAAGAGGCCAGCAGCTTCTTGACTTGGATAGGAACATCGCCTGGCTCGGCCTCGCCTTGGCCATTGAGAGCCGCGACATAGGTAGCCTCGCCGCGCACCACGCCACGCTTAAACTGCGTGGCCGAGATGATGACTGTGTGGCGTCCGGCTTTGACTGGGTTATGGCCTAGTCGATTGTCGTGGTAGACCGGGACTTCGCAGCGCGGCTTCGGGTCGTCGACGCGAACAAGGCTCGGTGGGGCACGGGATAGGCATGGACGTTCATCATGAATTCCATACCTAAGATGACTTGGAAGTCGTCGAGAGGCGTCACCATGAATGGTTGGATGCCTCGCCATGCACCGATGGTGATGAAGACCGAGGTCTGGGAGTGCACCTTGACAGGGTCGTGGTAGTGCTCATGAAGTTGTGGGTCGCACCGGTGTCGACTAAGGCCACAACTTTCTGGCCCCTAATGGTACAAGAAACGTACATTAGGCGATGCGTTCCCGGATCATCCTTTTTTAGGGCGCCTATGATGCGAAGATGGTTGGCCTGTGGCGCAGTTGACGTTGAGGGCTCGACGGCTATTGAGCTGAGCTTGGAGCTACCTTGACTTTGTCCTTCTTTGCCCTCGCCTCACCACTTGTCAGATTCCGGGCCCTTGCCGCTGCCCTTGGCTGGCTTAGAGTCTGCCGTAGGTTGTGCCTGTTGCGGCTCGAGTCCCGCCTTGGTGCGAGGGATATCTCGCAAACGTTCGGCCTCGCGATGGCCGAGTGTAAGTCGAGAATATGGCGGTTGGCTAGTTGGTTCTGGGCCCATGGACTCAGACCCTTCATGAAGTCGTAAACTTTGTCCGATTCGGAGATGTCCTTCATATCCATCAAGAGTAGTTGAAAGTCTCTCACGTACTCGTGGATGGTACCGGTCTGACGAAGGGTGTGCAACCTATCGCGCGAATGGTAAAGTTCGAATTGGGGAAGGAAATTGGCGCGGAGCGCGACTTTGAGTTCCTCCCAAGTTTTGACACGACCTTAGCCCGTCTCGAGGGCCTCCCTCTTTTTAGTCCGCTATAACTTGGCGTCGCCAACGAGCTATTGAGTGGCGATGAGGAAACGGTCTGGTTCCGTGGTAAGAGCTGCCTCTAAATATTCTTCAAGGTCGTTGATGAAGTTTTCGAGATCCTTGGCGTCGTGAACACCATCGTAGGTCTCGGGCTCGGGCAGTTTCGACCTTGAGCTAGGTTGCAACGACCCGTCCCATACCGAGTGTCACTGTAGCATCCGTCCCTACCACACTCCGACTGATAGTCTGGCCCCACTGTACCACCATTTAACCTTTCATCGTGCTTCGTCCACGCTCACATGCACCCTGGGCAAACCAAGTCACGGGGAAGTACAAGCTAAGTCCATGGACTATCGTGACTCGTACAAGACTCGATTAAACGCACACACACACAAGCACTAAGGCGCAAGCACTTTAAGCCAAATGAACTACTAAACACACTTCTATCCTATTTCGAAATGAGTTAAGTGAGTGGTTATTTATAGAAAGATCAAAATGGCTTCAAGTGGGCCTTCAAAGGGCCGTCCAAGCTGGCCAATCGGCGGGCTGACGCGCGCCGCGCTGCCTGGTCGCTTCCGGTGCTGGCGGCCTGGCACGGGCAGACTTGGCCAGGGCAGGCTTTGCTTGCTGGGATGGGACTGTCCTGTCGCCTGCTCCTTGCGCCAATTGCAGGCCCTGTGCGTGCGATGATGGCCTGGCGCAGGGCTGCCCCAAGCCTGGCATACTGCGCGTGCCGTGCCGGCTGCCCAATCGAGAGAGGTGGCGCGGCATGATGGTCTGACGAGGCCTGGCCAAGGCCGCCAAAGGCTGAGCCTGGCCCTGCACAAACTAATGTATGTTCCTTGCTATATTGGCAATCGGCAGGTCATGGCCATGGTGGACTCGGGGGCCACTCATAATTTCATGGCCATTAGCACGGCGTGAAAGCTTGGGTTGCCGATTCGTCCCTACGAATCAGAGGTCTATAAATAGCATAGGGTAGATGCGATAGAAAACACACCAAAGAAATAAAAGAAGAGAGAGAGGGAGAAAGAAAGAGAAAAGAAAAATAGCGGGTTTGTTCGGTATTTGCTCCAATTATAAAGAGAGATAGTGAGTGTTTTCTCCTTTATAGATTGAGAGGTTGTAACCCCTGTTTTTACCCAGTAATAAATTTCTACCTCGCCCGTGGTTTTTTTCCCCAAGTTAAAAAGGGGTTTTCCACGTAAATTCCCGTGTTCCATTTATCCTCATAGTCATTTCCAATTTCGTTACGCTGTCCATTTCGCAACAAGTGGTATCAGAGCCAGCCCTGATTGATATTCCGATTATGCTCTGTGGTTGCAGCTTTGTCTGATCTTCCACATCAGAAAGGATATCGAAAAGGTTTATCGTTACGGAAGAGTTTTTTGACAAGTCGTGGTAATAGACTGTGTAAGTAAGTTCTGTCTAGGTGGCTGGTGCCAAGCGGGACACATAGTGACCCCACCAGATCTCATCTGGGAATTTACTTAGAAGGGTAGTTTTGTCTTGAAAGCTGGTCGCTACCCTTTCTGCAAATTATCTGATAGTACTATTTGGCTGGACTGTTGAACTTCTCCGACGATAGCGACGTGGGAAAAATGACAGCTAAAAATGAAATTGAGAAATTCAACGGGAGAAACTACTCACTTTGGAAAATGAGGATTAATGCAATTTTACTCAAAGAAAATTGTATGGAGGCGATCACTGGCAAACCAACAACAATGACAAGTGATGCCAAGTGGAAGAAGATAGACGGGAGGGTCGTCGCTAATATTCATCTGACATTAGCAGATGATATATTATCAAGCGTCGAAGAGAAAACTAGTGCAAAAGCAATTTGGGATCATCTAGAGAAGCTGTATCAAGTCAAGTCACTCCACAGCCGAATTATCCTAAAAAGAAAATTATATCATCTACGAATGGAAGTATCTTATTCAATGACCGAGCACATCAACAAGTTGAATACTCTATTCTCTCAACTTAAAGACTTGGACTACAAAATAGAGCCAAGTGAACGTGCTGAGCTTCTGCAAAGCCTACAAACTCCTACGATCAACTCGTCATCAATCTGAGCAACAAGCAAGCTGCGGGAAAACTTATCTTCGATAATATTGCAGCTGCGGTTCTTGAAGAAGAAAGTCGGTGCAATAACAAAGAAGACAAGTTGATAATGTCTCAACAGGCGGAAGCATTGATGGTGACGAGGGCAAGATCGGGAGCACGTGGTCCAAATTTAAGCCGGAAACGAACAAGACCCGGAGAGTCTGGTCCAAGTGGGAGTCAAAAACGGCAAAGCCTTGTTACGAAAAATAAGAAGGCTATAAAGTGTTACCACTGTGGCAGGAAAGGTCATCTGAAGAAAGATTGTTGGGCTCTAAATAAAAACCCCAATGCCCAAGGAAATGCCGCCAACACTACCGACGATGGAATTGCCTTGGTGTGTGAAGCCGCAACCACTATCTCTGAAAATGGAAGATTCAACGACGTGTGGCTCATGGACTCAGCAGCCACTTTCCACATGACCTCTCGAAGGGAATGGTTTCATCAATACGAGCCAAACTTTGGAGGGTATGTCTACAGCTGCAATGACCAAGCATTGAAGATTGTCGGGGTGGGTACGGTTCAAATAAAGATGTACGATGGCACTGTACGTACTATCCATGCTGTGCGACATGTGGAGGGCTTGAAGAAAAATCTGTTGTCCGTTGGGCAACTGGATGATCTTGGTTTCAAAATTGAGCTGGAAAACAAGATCATGAAGGTTTTCAAAGGAACACTGGTGGTGATGAAGGGAGAAAATATAGCTGCAAATTTATACAAGCTGAAGGGAGAGACGCAGCAAGAAGGGCAAGCATCTGTTGCTATGACAAGTTCAAATGAAAAGTCCACGATGATTTGGCACAAGAAACTTGGTCATATGTCTGAATAAGGCATGAAAATTCTTGCGCAAAAGAATCTACTTCCTGGTCTCACGACGGTGACGCTACCATTCTGCGATGTGAGCAAGCAGCATCGCCTGAAGTTCTCCCCATCGAATTTTAGAAGCAAAGGAATTCTAGAATTGATCCACTCCGATGTATGGCAAGCACCGGTCTCATCCCTGGGAGGAGCCAACTACTTCGTATCATTCATTGACGACTACTCCAGGAGATGCTGGGTGTACCCAATCAAGAAGAAGGACGATGTGTTTCCTACCTTCAAAACATACAAGGCGCGAGTTGAACTTGAAACCGGTAGAAAAATCAAGTGTCTCCGGTCAGATAATGGTGGGGAATATATTGGCAAAGAATTCACTGAATTCTACAAAGGTATCAGAAGACAGTTCACCACGGCTTACACTCCACAACAGAATGGAGTGGCAGAGCGGTTGAATCGGACTCTGTTGGAAAGAACAAGGGCTATGTTGAGAACTGCGGGTCTGGAAAAGAAGTTCTGGGCGGAAGCGGTCTGTACTGCCTGCCATATGGTGAATCGGGCCCCATCTACTGCTATAGAGATGCGGACACCAATGGAAATGTGGACTGGTGCACCTGCAGACTATTCAAACCTCCATATATTTGGAAGTTCAACATAAGCGATGTATCACAACCATGAAACGAAGAAGTTGGATCCAAAGTCCAGGAAATGTCTATTCTTGGGGTACGCTGATGGAGTAAAGGGGTATCGCTTGTGGGATCTCACTGACCACAAAGTGATCATCAGTAGAGATGTTGTCTTCCTGGAGGATATCGATCAAGAGCAAGTCGAAAATGATAGCAGTTCAAAAGGCGTGACAAAGACTACACCGGTGAAAAGAAAATCGGAGCAATATACTTCTTCTGAAGCTGAACCGGCGCACGAAGAGCTCAACCCAGTCGAATCTGAAGTACTGGATCTCTGGCGGTCATCACGCGAGCGTAGGCCGCCCAGTTGGCACTCAGATTACGAGACAAAAAGCAATCTTGCATACTGTTTTCTAACTGAGGATGGAGAGCCAACCACTTTCCAAGCAGCACTGAATAATTCAGATGCGAGTCAGTGGATTTCAGCAATGCAAGAGGAAATGGAAGCTCTCTATAAAAATAAGACATGTGAGTTGGTGCCATTACCGCAAGGAAGGAAACCCATTGGCAACAAATGGGTGTACAAAATCAAGCGAAATGGTGATGACCAGGTAGAGCGTTACCGTGCTAGACTGGTTGTAAAGGGATATACTTAGAAAGAAGGGATTGACTTCAACGAAAAATTTTCTCACCGGTGGTTCGACTTACAACAATCAGGGTGGTCTTGACAATGTGTGCTACAGTCGACTTGCATCTTGAGCAGCTGGACGTGAAGACGGCCTTTCTCCATGGTGACCTCGATGAAGAAATATATATGCTTCAACTAGAAGGTTTCGAGGAACAAGGAAAAGAAGATTTGGTTTGCAAATTGATCAAATCTCTTTACGGTCTCAAACAAGCACCTCGATGCTGGTATAAGAGATTTGACTCCTTCATAATGAGTCTTGGCTACAACAGGCTATATTCAGATCCATGTGCATATTTCAAGAGATTTGGCGATGACGACTTCATCATGTTGCTGTTGTACGTCGACGATATGCTGATAGCAGGACCCAACAAAGGTCGCATCGCCGACTTAAAGAGACTCAGCTGGCCAGTGAATTCGAAATGAAGGACTTGGGACCGGCAAACAAAATCCTTGGCGTGCAAATATCTCGAGACAGAAGCAAGCGGAAGATTTGGCTTTCCCAAAAGAATTACTTGAAGAAAATCTTGCGGAGGTTCAACATGCAAGATAGTAAGCCAATATCTACTCCTCTTACTGCTAATTTCAAGTTATCCTCCGAGATGTGTCCTACCGATGAAGATGAGAGGATAGAGATGTCTCGACTACCATATGCATCGGCGGTAGGAAGTCTAATATTCGCAATGATCTGTACCAGACCAGACATTGCTCATGCAGTGGGAGTTGTTAGTCGATACATGTCCAACCCAGGTCGGGAACACTGGAGTGCTAAGAGGATTCTCAGATATATCAAGAGAACCTCGGATCTTGCCTTATGTTACGGAGGTACAGATTTTACTGTCCATGGTTTTGTTGATGCAGATTATGCAGGTGAACTTGATAAAAACGGATCCACAACCGGATATGTGTTTAATCTTGCTGGCGGTGCTGTAAGCTGGGTTTCAAAACTGCAGTCCATTGTTGTAACATCAACAACGGAAGCAGAATATGTCGCAGCTACGCAAGCCAGTAAAGAGGCAATATGGTTGAAGGTGTTGCTGGATGAACTCGGCCACAAACAGGAGAATATTATTCTCTATTGTGATAGTCAGAGTGCGTTGCATCTTGCAAGAAATCCAGCATATCATTCAAGAACCAAACACATCCGGGTGCAATACCACTTTGTTCGTGAACAAGTGGAAGCAGGGACTGTGGACATGCAAAAAGTTCACACTGCGGATAATCTGGCAGACTACATGACCAAAGCAATTCCTGTAGACAAGTTTATGTGGTGTCGTTCCTCATGTGGATTGACTGAACATAAGTAACATTCAAGGCGAGCTAGAAGAATGTTGTGAAGATCTGATTGGGCATCAATAAAATCTTCAAGTGGGAGATTGATGGGAAGGTGGGTTGGTCACCAACCCACTTCACCTACCCATTATTATTATAATAGTATTTAATTATAATATTATTATATTATTATTAGATAGGATTTTGCCTATAAATAGCATAGGGTAGATGCGATGGAAAACACACCAAAGAAATAAAAGAAGAGAGAGAGGGAGAAAGAAAGAGAAAAGAAAAATAGCGGGTTTGTTCGATATTTGCTCCAATTATAAAGAGAGATAGTGAGTGTTTTCTCCTTTATAGATTGAGAGGTTGTAACCCCTGTTTTTACCACAGTAATAAATTTCTACCTCGCTCGTGGTTTTTTACCCCAAGTTAAAAAGGGGTTTTCCACGTAAATTCCCGTGTTCCATTTATCCTCATAGTCATTTCCAATTTCGTTACGCTGTTCATTTCGCAACATGAATCAGCTCAAAAACAACGCAGTCAAATGTGAGCATCGTAGGGTTTTTCAACCACAAACATTTTTTAGGCTTCAAATGCGTAGACACACAGATGTGTAATAACTTTACAATGCCATATTAAATGGCAGAGATGAGAAGAAAAGCTAATATTCCTTCTTTTTCGGGCAAAACTGGTACGACCCACCCAATAAAAATCAGATTTTGCGAAGTAGAAAAAATCAAAAACGATAAATCTTTATTTTTTGTTTATGTAGAGAGATCATTATCTTCATTGGCAAGAAACATAAAAGCATTGACATGTAGATGATAGACATTTTTTACATAAAAAAACTGTAGCCTCGAGTAAACGTAAAGGGAAGGTGATGCAGCATGCTAAAAAACTTGACTATTAGTCAAACATTTAAAAAAGAATCAGGTTGACTTTTTCATATTTTAAAGAGAAAAACATTAGCATATACCTTATTTGCAAATCAACTTGACTATTGTCTTGTTCATCTAACAACTACTCTTTTCCCTCAGATCTTACAGCTTCTGTGTGTGATTTTTCACTTCCGTGTTCACAGTCAAAAGCTGGACAATAGAACTCGTTTATATAAGAGAAAAGGTTGTGATGATTCCCCATTTATATAGAGAGGCCTATAGCGATTTTTGTGTTTGATATCTTGGGATATTTAATTAATAATATTATTGTAATAAACTACAATTCTATTCACAATATTTCATTTGCATTACTAACTATTTGGTATAACCAGTAAATATGAAATACACGAAGTTTGCTAATTATAGTCATGGTCATGAATATATTCAATTATCAAAGATTTTATGTAATAACGCTGACATAACCTATAATTTGAAATTTAATAATTATAAACATAAAATCACTCCAATTCATCTTTTTTCTACATGCATGTAATATTTAACATGATCCTTCTTGTCTATCTCTAAACTTAGGTTAAAAATTTATAATTGTCGAGCTCGAAGCTACTGTAGGCTAGGGAGAGATAAGCTCTCTTCTTCACAAGTTATTTACGACGAAAAACCGACTAAATTGAGCAAATGCGCTATTATCGTTTCAGTACATACGATTGTAACTATTCGAAAGCTCATAAGACGGTGCATGATGGTTCATGCATTATTTTAATTTTACCTTTTTTTATTTTAAAATCAAAATTTAAATTTCAAAGCTATAATAAGCTCGTGCTCGGTTAGTGAACACATATATGCATTTTAAGTGATACGACTTGATTTGAGTTTTATCGGCCGAATATTGAATGGACCGAGACCCGACCCGACCCCAACCCACCCCACCCGACCCGATCTCTCTAAACAATTAAGTAACATTAATATTCACCCATCTCATTAAATAACCAACATTAATAACTAAAAAAACAAATCACCACTCTTAATCAATGTCGTTATTAACATCGTCGGCATTAATCCACGATAACAATTTGTCATCTAAGCCCTCGTCCAACTCGAAATTGACGTCGGGCGAAGGAATATTCTGACTAGATATATCATCGAGCCCGAAAAAAACCCTCATCCAACGGCTCGTAATCGTCGATCTTCATCAAGTTCGAGTCGAGCGTGAATTCCAAGTCGAACTCGTCTCCGATCAACAACAAATCCTCCGCAGAAGCGCTAGAATTTTGCGCTAAAATCGACGGAGGAGGTGCTTCATTAGTCTCTGGGCGCAAAGCTCGTCGTTTGCTTCTCATTGCCAACTTCGTTTATTCCTTGACTCAAAACCCTTCCCTTATCGTCGAGCCCAACGTACTTCTTTTGGCCGCTAGAATTGCGCATTAAAAGAGTTCGACTCTCATTACGAACTTTTTTTTTTATTTCTCGATTCAATCCCTTCAACGCTCTCGCCTTGGCGTCGAACTCGGCGCGCTTATTTTCGTACGCTTTTGAAGCCTCTTCTGGCGTGTCGAACGTTCCGATCCACAAGCGCCTTCGCTAGAAGGGACAGCGAATCTCCGCGCCGTAGGTGCCCCATTTTCGGTGTCGTACGCCGGGCAAGTTTTTCGGCTCTGGCATGAGTGTTGGGTTCGATGATGCGCTTTTGGTTCTCCTTTTTTTCTTTGCTGAAGTTATTATCGTCGCCTCGTTGACGATTTTGCTGTACTCCTTCGTCGGCGCCTTGGGGAATTCAGTTGGGCGCTTGAATTTGTGGACGAAGGCTTTGGTTGTTTCTTTTCGGGTGATTTTCTCGTCGTCCGATGATTCGATGGCGTAAGGATCACTGACGATGAGGCGCAATCTTCGGATCATCTTTTTTTTTCTCGTGATTTAAATCGCCTACAAAAATTCGAGAATGGAATGGAGTTGAACAAGTACTCCTGCAAACTCATCTCATCAAACTTCATCCGTGAAAAGAAAAAACCAATCTAACATAAATTTGACATAATCATAATCATCCTCATCGTCAGCAGCAGTCGATGAATTCTGCTGCTGCTTCTTCGTCTTCTCCAACTGAACAAGAGTATCAATCATCATTTTCATCGTCTGAGATTTTGATTCCTTCAAAAATTTCCTCTGTGTCTCCAACTCCATCTTCTGACTCAGCTTCAAAGTCTCCATCTTCTCATAAGTTTCTGCAAATCTGTCAATTGCATAGGCCAACATCTCTGCATCACTCTCATCACCTTTCAAACTACTGAAAACATTTGGGGGTTTTGTCTGATTATATATGCGATATGCTTGACGACCCACACACAACACCAATTCTCGATCTGTGAAAGATATTCAATATCATTTCGGGAAAAAAAAAACCTAGGAAAAAGTTGTCCTCCAATGGAAGGAGTGTGCTGAGGCACCGAAGCCGCCGGCGATGGCATTCTGAATATTGTAATAAATTACAAATCTATTCACAATATTTCATTTGCATTACTCTAGTTGGTATACCATTAAATATGAAATACACAGATTTGACTCAAAGATTTTTTGTAAATAACACTATTGCAATGATCTATAATTTGAAAATTGTAATAATTATAAACATAAAATCACTCCAATTCATCTTTTTTTTACATGCATTTAATATTGGCCAAATTAATAAATTAGGACACTAAGTTTAACTATTTTCGTTCACCACGTTTTATAATTGCAAACTTAGATCACTAAGTAACGTGTCCGATTTTTTTTAGGTCATCGGTGAATTTTTCCAGCAAAACTCGTCGGAAATTCGACGTGGCCTATTGTCAACAGCCACGTCCGCGGCCACATCGGATTTCCAACAATTTTCGGCGGACTGACCCAAAAAAAAATCAGTTACATTACTTAGTGACCTAGTTTTGTGATTATAAAACTTAATGACCCGAAAAACAAGAGACCCATAGTTAGTGACCTAATTTAGTAGTTTGGCCTATAATATTTAACATATCCTTCTTGTCTATCTGTGAACTTAGGTTAAAAATTCATAATTGTCGAGCTCGGAGCTACTGTACGGAGAGATTAGCTCTCTTCTTCAGCAGTTAGCTGCCACGAAAAATCGACTATATTGCGCAAATGCGCTATTATTGTTTCAGTCCCATACATATATTGCATTAATCACACGATTGTAACTATTAGAAAGCTCATAAGACGGTGCATGGATTATTTTATTTTTACTTTTTTTTTAAATTTCGTAATCAAGATTTAAAATTCCAAAGCTATCTCGTGCTCGGTTAGTGATCACATATAATTAAGTGGTAAATGCATTTTAAGTTTTATGACTTGATTTGAGTATTATCGACCCGAACATATATTGCGTTAATCAGATGATTGTAATTATTCGAAAGCTCGTAAGACGGCGCATGCATTATTTTATTTTTACCTTTTTTTATTTTAGAATCAAGATTTAAAATTTCAAAGCTATAAGCTCGTGCTCGGTTAGTGAACACAAATAAGTAAGCGATAAATGCTAAATTTTAAGTATTATGACTTGATTTGAGTTTTATCGACTGAATATTGAATGGACCGAGACCTGACCCGACCCGACCCCACCCCACCCCACCCCAACCGATCTCTTTAAATAAGTAACATTATATTCACCCCATCTCAAAATAACCAACACTAATAATCAACTAAAAAAACCAATAATCACTCATTAATCGTTGTCGTCGTCAACATCGTCAGCATTAATCCACGACAACATTTCCTCATCTAAGCCCTGGTCGAACTCGAAATCAATGTCGGACGAAGGAATATTCTGACTAGATATATCCTCGTGCCCGAAAAAGAAACCCTCATCCAACGGCTCGTAATCGTCGATCTCCATCAAGTTCGAATCGAGCGTGAATTCCAAGTCGAACTCGTCTCCGATCGACAACAAATCCTCCGCAAAAGTGCTAGAATTTTGCGCTAAATTTGACGGAGGAGGTGCTTCATTAGTCTCGGACGCAAAGCTCGTCGTTTGCTTCTCGTTGCCAACTTCTTTTATTCCTTGACTCAAAACCCTTCCCTTATCGTCGAGCTCGACGTACTTCTTTTGGTCGCTAGAATTGCACGTTAAAGCACTACGAACTTTTTTATTTTCTCGATTCGAGCCCTTAATCGACGCTCTCGCCTTGGCGTCAAACTCGGCGCGCTTATTTTTGTACGCTTTCGAAGCCTCTTCGTGCGTGTCGAACGTTCCGATCCATATGCGCCTACGCTCGAAGGGATCGCGAATCTCCGCGCCGAACGTTCCCCATTTTCGGGGTCGTACGCCGGGCAAAATTTTCGGACCGGGCTTGAGCGGGTTCAATGCGCTTCTGACATTCCGTTTTTTGGTCGCCTCATTGGCGATTTTATTGTCCTTATTCGGCGCCTTGGGGAATTTTAATGGGCGCTTGAATTTGTGTACGAAGGCTTTGGTCGTACTTTTTTTTCGGGGGATTTGTTCTTCGTCTGATGATTCAGTGGCGTAGGGATCACGAACAACGAGGCGCAGTTTTCGAATCATTTTTTTCTCGAGATATCTGACCAAAATCAAGAATGGGATGGAGTTCAACTAAAGCGCTTGTTGTACCTATAGAACAAGTCATGCAAGCACATAGACAACGTAAGAATCGATTCTATTTTTGAATGAAATGAATCAGCTAAAAAATAACGCAGATAGTGAAAGCATAGTAGGGTTTTCGACCGATAAAAATCACAGTTTTGTGCCTTAAAATGCATGTGGGGAGTAAGGGTTTTCGTCTCTGATGGAAATCACAGCACAAGGAGGACACATAAGCGATGGGTAGTAAATTCACAAATGGTCTTACATCAGAGACAAGAAGAAAGCTATAAAGCGAAAGTTAATCTCCCTTCTTCTTCAGCCAAAAATGGAACAACCCGCAAAATAAAAAATCAGATTTTTTTCAATCGGAGAGGAAAAAAAATAATAAAAAAGTGGATCCTTTTCCTTTATGCAGAGAGATCTTTGATCTTCTTGGTCAAGAAACACATAAGGAGATAGATGATAGACATTCTTTACAAGAAATAAGCTGAAGCCTCGAGTAAATGGTGAAGGGAAGTGAACAGCATGCTCAAGAACTTGACTTCTAGTCAAATATTAAAAAAAGATTCAGGTTGACATTTCTATGTTTTATTTTTTTTATTTAAAAGAACTATAGGCCAAACCAAATCAACGACCAAAAAACATCAACATATACCTTATTTGTCTTGTTCCTTATGCTTTCTATACTCTAACAAAACTCTCTTTTCCCTCAAATCTTGAAAAGTTTTTTGTGTGTGAATTTTTCACTTTGGTGTTCGCAGTCAGCTGCTGGACAATAGACCAGAGTTATAAGAGAAAATTGTGGTAATTACTCATTTATATAGAGAGTGAGAGAGGTTTTTATGTTGAGTATTTGGGGACATTAATTGAATAATATTATTGTAATAAATTACAAATCTATTCACAATATTTCAATTGCAGTATACAAGTAAAATGAAATATATAAGGTTTGACTGATTTTTAGTCATGGTCATGATTCTATTTAATTGTCAAAGATTTTATGTACTAATAATACTGACATGATATATTAATTGAAAATTAACAAATAAACATAATATTACTCCCATAATCCTATTATTCAGAAATGTAAGATGTACCGTGATCTGTATTTCTAAACTTAGGGGTTAAAACTCATAATTGTCGAGCTCGAAGCTACTGCGGGGGAGAGAACAGCTCGCTTCTTCACAAGTTATCCCCCACAAAATAGCCGACTACATAATGCGCAAATGCGCTATGATTTGTTTCAGTCTCATACATATATGCGTTAATCACACGATTGTAACTATTCGAAAGCTCATAAGACGGCGCATGCATTATTTTATTTTTACATTTTTTTAAAAATTTTAAATCAAAATTTAAAATTAAGCTCATGCTCGATTAGTGAACGCATAATTAAGCGATAAAAAATGCATTTAAAATTTTGACTTGATTTGAGTTTTATCGACCCGAATATTGAATGGACCGAGACCCGACCGACCCGATGCGTCCATGGGCTTTCCGCAACCCTCTTACTCGTGCTCTGTAAACGATATGTCTTCTTTGGGTGATGAAAGCTATTGAAGCACATAGACGAACACACAATAAATCATATATAACCCCACTTTTCTGTTGAGTCCACAATTTTTTTTTTCTCGGTGGGTTGTAAGATATAATTAGTCATCCTTTAACTGCATTGTAATAAGAGCCCAAATCATAGAATCACTATTTCATGCGGATCGATCACAAATAATATCTCTGCATACCAAAAAACAAAAGAATAAATATTTCACGCGATCATCCACAAATAATATCTCTGCCATCATTCTATATTACAAAGTGGACACAGCCTTTTGATTCTCTATTGGCCAATAAGCTTTCGCCATATTCGCTAGGGGAATTTTTCGAGGTGGTCCATCACGCTGTATTTTTTTTTTGTTTATTAATTCTACTCTTTTTATCTAATTCTTTTATTTAAATTAATTTCCTTCTGCCTTTACACTCGAGGGCCAATCTCCGTCCGGCCCGAGTTTCGTAAATAAAAATTTTTAAATGTGACATCACAACCATAGAGGTAAGTTCATGTATAGACAAAAGCTACCCTTCACAAAATTACATTTAATTGTTGGGAATTTTACTTGTGCGGAACTGATGTTACGGAAGCAGATGTGCTATTTAGGGATGAAATATAAGTTCGTATGGCATATACGATGCTTTTTATTTTACTTCATAATACATGATGAATTACATGCACTAATATATATAGTGCTTGAATATTGAATATTCAACGAACATATAGCACACAAAAATAGCCAAATCTTAGACTATATCACAAAGAAGATCACGCATGTATCAAAGCAAATCCTTTAATTGTCCAAATATGATTAGTCAAAGGTGATGATAGTAAATTAGGGTTTCTTCTCTTCCTTATTCAAAGTTGATAGTTAAGCAAGGTGCTAATTATTTTCATTTAACACCCCCTCGTAATTTGTAATCTTGACTTGATTCTTGAACTTCTCGAACTTCTCGGTTGTTATTGTCTTGGTTAGCATGTATGCTGGTTGGTCATTTGTATTGACGAATTCCATGCGAACTTCTCCTTGAGTCACCAACCCTCGAATGAAATGATGACGAAGCTCGATGTGCTTGCTTCTTGCATGAACATGGGATTTTTCGTCATCGCGATCGCTGACATATTATCACAGTGAATCGTGGTTGGTTTCTTCTGTTCAAACTTTAAATCTTCCAAAATTCTTCTAAGCCAAACTGCTTCACAAGCGGCGTCGGTAGCAGCAATATATTCGGCCTCCGAAGAAGATAACGCAACTAATTTTTGCTTTCTTGAGCTCCATGATATTATATTAGAACCAAGACAGAAAATATACCCGGATGTACTTTTTCGATCATCCACTGAACCGGCCCAATCACTATCGCTATAACGACCAGATGAAAATTTTCTTCCTTTCTAAATTCGATGCCAAGACTTTTGATCCCTTTTAAGTACCTCAATATACGTTTTGCGGCAACGAAATGAATTTTACTTGGTTCGTTCATGAAGCGAGATAGGAGACTAACCGAATAGGAGATGTCCGGTCTAGTGTTGAGATAGAGCAATGAACCGATCAACTTCCGATAAAGATTCTCATCAGCCTTTTCAGCACCATCATGAATTTAAAGTTTCTCGTTTAGAGCCATCAGGTTGACAGCGGCTTGCATTCGCTCATGTGGAATTTCTTGAGAAGATCGTCGATGTATTTTTCTTGAGATAGAAAAATTCTTCCCGGCCTTTGCTTCACTTGAATCCCAAGAAAATATTGTATTTTTCCTAAGTCCGTCATTTTAAAGTTCTTCATCATTTCCTTCTTGAATTCATCCACTATGGTTTGATTTGTCCCAAAATAAATCAAGTCATCAACATAAAGGCAAATAACAAGAAAGTCATCACCTGAATTTTTCACATAAAGCGATGATTCACTAGGGCTCCGGTTGAAACCTAATTCAATAAAATAGCCATTTATTTTGCTATTCCAAGCGTGTGGCGCTTGTTTTAACCCATATAGAGCCTTTTTCAATCGATAGACCTTCGCTTCGTGGCCTTCGACCTTCCTTCGGGTTGCTCGACAAATACCTCCTCCTTGATTTCACCATTTAGAAATGTTGATTTTACATCAAGTTGATAAATAGTTACCTCGAGTTGGGCGGCTAAGGCAAGAACGGTTCGAATTGTCTCGATCCGGGCCACTGGCGCAAATGTTTCGGTGTAGTCGACTCCATGCTTTGAGAGTAGCCTTTAGCAATGAGCCGAGCTTTATATTTTTGGATTGCACCTTTCTCGTTATACTTGATCTTGTAGATCCATTTCAGCCCAATTGTTTTCTTTCCTTTCGGTAGATCGACAAGCTCCCATGTTTTGTTCTTTTCGATGGTAGAGATTTCCTCGTCCATCGCTTTTGTCCAGCATTCTTCATTGGATGCTTCTTCAAATGTTTGAGGCTCGATGAAAAATAACACTACTTCAGTGGTTTTGTAAAGTTCTCGAATTGAGCATATTTTTCTTGGAGGGCTTTCGTCGTCGTCGTCTTCTTGACTTGAAGGGGGAGTCGAGTTTTCCTCGACATTCTGATCCGCCGGAGAAGTTTGAGATGATGATGGATTTAAGATAAGTTATTTGATCCACCGATTTTACTTTCCACTCCCAGGCTGCATTTTCATCAAAAATAACATCTCGCGACAATATAATTTTATTTGTTGTTGGGTCCAATAGACGATATCCTTTGGACTCATCAACGTAGCCGATAAAGAGAATCTTCTTACCTTTCTCGTCAAACTTCCCGCAGCCCTGAGAGGGAATATGAGCGAAAGCCACACTGCCGAAGACTCGAAGATGATCAACTCTCGGCTTTTGTTCGTACCACGCCTCATACGGAGTTTTATCTTGGACAGCTTTCGTAGGTGGTTGAGAATGTGAGCAGCCCAGTGGACTGCTTCGGCCCAATATTGGTTTGGGACGCCCTACCCTTTTCAACATGCTCCTGGCCATTTCAACAATTGTTCGATTTTTCCTTTCGGCGACACCATTTTGTTGTGGCGTTCGACTCACCGTGAGTTGTCTTTTTATTCCATTTTCTTTACAATATTCCAAGAATGGATTGTAGAGATATTCTCCTCCTTGGTCTGTCCTTAACGCCTTTATAAGAAGACCACTTTGTCTTTCGACAAGTGCCTTGAACCGGAGGAAGGTAGAGAATACCTCCGACTTTTGACCGAGAAAATAAATCCATCCGCGTATAATCATCGATGAAGAGACCTCTTGTTTCCTGGTGTGGGCGTTTGCATCGGACCACATATATCCGAGTGAATTAGCTCCAACGGAGCTTTGGCTCGCCAAGAAGTCTTCGGAAAAGGAATCTTGTGCATTTTCCCGTAGACGCAACCTTCACACACATGGCTCGACTTCTGAATATTAGGAAGTCCTATAACCAAGTTTTTCGCCTTCAAGAGATGAAGCGCCTCCTCATTTAGATGACCGTACCGTAAGTGCCATAATCGTGACAAATCTGAATTTTTTGCTTTAAGCGCATGGTTGTGAATGAACGACATCGCAAGAGGAAATATTTTATTCTTCATTTCGATGTTTGCGATGACCATGTTTTTCTTCTTCTCGACAATTTGGCATTTCCCGTTATCAAAGTGCACCGAGAAATCCTTCTGAATGAGTTGGCCAATGCTGAGAAGGTTGTGTGAAAGATTCGGTAAGTAAAGCAAGTCCGAAATGAGCTTCCTTTCTCCTTTCTTCGTTTGAACAGCGATCGATTATTTGGTGAGGAGGAACAATTTTGTTATCAACAGAGGAACGAAACCTTTTTTATCTGTTATACATGCATACAAACGATATCTATCTTTTTCTAACTCTCATATAGTAACGGCACTTTGTGCCTTTTCTCTCCACTCACCCACTCCATGCGCATATATATAGAATATATAAAGAACATGCATATCTTCTTTTGCTAAGAATATCTAATATTAAATGCATGGTATCTCTCATACGGCGGTAGATATGATTTGTAGGATTTCCCTTTGACATTTCCTTTGATATGTAGGATTTCCTTTTTGACATTTCCTTTGATTCATGGCTGCTCGGTGGCTGATACGCTTGCAAATATTATTTCTATTTTTAGTCTTTGTGTGGGCTCCACGTTGGATTTGATATTATCCAACAAATTCCCCCTTAATATCAAATCCTTGCAGTCTTTCGATACTTCTTGAATTTAACTCTTTTTCGTCTGTCGTACGTCGCGGCTAGCCATTTGCCGTCGATAAGTGCCTTCGTGATTCTCGCCATGTTTGTCATTTCGTCGTACTCGTTCACCACTAGTTTTTCTTCATGGATCGCCTTTTCCCTTCGGCTCGGTTCTTTGGCGATGTAATAAATATCCTCCACGGCCTCGACTTTGTACTGCTCTGCATCGTTGTTCACGAATTTTTCGAATTTATATTTTACCTCCTCCGCGAATTTTCTGTGGATTTTGTCGTACTCAAGGTTCTTCGGTTTGGCGACCAGATATTTCGCCTCCGGTGGCTTGGCCTTTGTCAGCATCTCGAAGGTCTCCTTCACGATTACGTCAGTCGCCTCTTTGTTCGCGAGCTCATCGATCTTATCCAATCCCTCCTTCGAAACTTCTCTGCGAATTTGGTCGATCTCTTTTTTGGTTATCGCTGATGCACTTGGGGGCCTCATTGGTCGTCGTAGCGATATCGTCTTTCTCGTTCGTCTTCAATTTTCCGGCGAGCTTGTACTTCTCGTTACTTCGATTTTTCAAGTCGTTCATATAGGCTTCAAGACTGTCTCTCGCCATGATCCACTCCTTCACTTCTTTGTCTTTCTCACGTAGTTTTTCTTCGTCAACACGTTGTTTCTCGTTAAGACTGGCCTCCGTAGGTTCTCCAGTCTTCTGTGTCGTGACTTTATCGACAACAGGTCGCATGGCCTCCGTCGTGGCTGCGCAGGTCGTCTCTTTCACGCCGCGCTCCTCGTTCTCTCTTCGCATGGCTTCTTCAGCACGCATGGTTGTCTCTTCAACTGTCTCAACGCCATTCTCGGATATTGTCTCTATGACTTTCTCGTTCACCTCATGGAATTTTTCTTTAGCTTCCTTCGACGACGTGTGCATGGCGTTGTCAACCGTGTTTTTCATCTCATCGTCATACTCCGACGTCCTCACATCGATCTCCTCGACTTTCTCAGGTGGTATCGTGGCGGCGTTTCTTCGACCGCTTCCTCTTTTTCGAGCTCTTCTTCGTTTGGAACTCCTTTTCTCTTTTCTTCTTCCACGGGCTCCTCGGCCTTTGAATATGTTTCCTCCTCTTCAGTGACTTCAGTGGCGTCTTTCTTTGACGCTTCGTCTTCCTTTTCTTTCTCGGCCATAATCGGTGGTTCACCTTTTTTCTTTTCCACCACCGATGTTGGATCCTCAGCGTAATCTCTATCACGCTTTATCGACACGGCAAGGGCATCGTCGTCTTCACGTTCGCCGTCGTCCTCTATCTTCTCCTCGTCCTCTGGAAACTTGATAACGTCGTCTTCTTTTGCCATCTCAAGTTCGCCTTGATTTTGTTGCCGAACTTGGTTGGTGTGATCAGCGTCTTTGTACGCTTTCTCTAACAGATCCTAGGCTTCCTTTGCTTTTCTCATATCGCCTATCTCTCTGCTACAACAGGTACCTTCTATGGCATAGTAGATGGTGAGGATCGCGATATTATTTTGTGTGAAAGGAGCTCGCCAAGTCTTCTGTTGCGATCTTGTATACCCCGTCGTATCGGGTCGGGTATCTCCGTCTTCGACGATTTTCCATAAGTCTTGCTCTTCAAGCAAAGCCTTCATTTCTACGCTCCACCTTGCATAATTATTCTCGGTGAGTTGCGGGACTAACATGTGGACATCTGCTATCCACCTCGACTCCATTGACACATCGGCTCTGGCGACATCATCGGCTCTGTCGACTCCGTTAACACCTTCGGCTCTTTTGACACCATCGGCTCTGATACCATTTTGTTGTTTTATTTTATTGTATTTGTATGAGAGGAACGAATATTATTTGGTGAGGAGGAACAATTTTGTTATCAACAGAGGAACGAAACCTTTTTTATCTGTTATACATGCATACAAACGATATCTCTCTTTTTCTAACTCTCATATAGTAACGGCACTTTGTGCCTTTTCTCTCCACTCACCCACACCTTGTTCTTACTCCATGCGCATATATATAGAGAATATATAAAGCAACATGCATATCTTCTTTTGCTAAGAATATCTAATATTAAATGCATGGTATCTCTCATACGGCGGTAGATATGATTTGTAGGATTTCCCTTTGACATTTCCTTTGATTTGTAGGATTTTCTTTTTGACATTTCCTTTGATTCATGGCTGCTCGGTGGCTGATACGCTTGCAAATATTATTTCTATTTTTAGTCTTTGTGTGGGCTCCACGTTGGATTTGGTATTATCCAACAGATCGTTCGTTTTCCTTCAGCGCTTCTTTGAGATCCGTCCCCGAGAATGATTTGAGAAGTGACTCTCGAGTCTAGATCAATAAAAAAATCACGGATGCCCGTCATGTGGTTGCTGCACCCGCTGTCTAAATACCACATACTCTTTGATTCGCCACCGCTACTGAGTAGAAAAGGGTTTCTTCGCTCGGTTGCTCGGAGAACTTTGCATCTTCCTTTTCTTCAGATTTTTGATGCCAACAATCCTTTTGCGAGTGGTTCGGAATTTTGCATCTTTTGCATCTAAAGTAGCAATCTTTAGATTCATGTTTCGTCTTCTTGCAAATGATACACTTGGAAGATTGTTCGCCAAATTTTTGGGATGACTTTCCTTTCCAATTTTTATTCTTCTGGTTTGGGCAGCCCTTGGAGTACTCCTTCGTTTGACTGAATTCTCCTTTCGGCTTGCTTGTTTGGATTGGAAAGCTAGTTCAGTTGATTGATTGATCCCTCGATTGATTCTCGTATATGGTCATCTTGGACAGGTCCTTTGACTCCTCAATAGCGGCAGCCGCATGATCAAACTTTGGAGGAAGACATCGCAACACCTTCTCCACGACTCTTTCTGGAATCTTGTCTCCACAACTTTTGATTTGGTTCCGTGGTCTGGGATGAGAAATCACGAACGGTCTCTCTCTCGTCCATCTTGAGATTGTCAAAATCTCGCTATAGAGATTGTAGCTTCAAGGTGATTGTTTTTTTTAGTTCCTTGAAATTCTTGCTTCAAAATATTCCATGCATCTTTCGCCTTTTCAACACCAAAGATACGAGGAAAAATGAATCTTCCAACGCCTTGTTGAATATATCGTAGCACCATGGCATTCTTCTATTCAACTCCTTTTGTGCTTTGATGGTTTCCGTGTCGTCTTTTTTGGTGGTTTTGGCGGTTTTGGCGGTTTTAACCTCATCTTCTTCGTCGGACTCGCTCTCGTCTTGGGTTGGTTCTTCGTTGTCGATAACTTTCCAAAGATCCAACGAGATAAAGAAAGTTTGCATTTGGCTACTCCAATAATCATAGTGCTCCCCTTCGAAGATCGGCACTTGACTCGGAGAATATTGGAATAATGACGGTATTGAAGTCATCGTGGCTCTGATACCAAAATTGTTGGGAATTTTACTTGTGCGGAACTGATGTTACGGAAGCAGATGTGCTCTTTAGGGATGAAATATAAGTTGGTATGACATATACGATGCTTTTTATTTTACTTCATAATACATGATGAATTACATGCACTAATACATATAGTGCTTGAATATTGAAAATTCAACAAACATATAGCACACAAAAATAGCCAAATCTTAGACTATATCACAAAGAAGATCACGCATGTATCAAAGCAAATCCTTTAATTGTCCAAATATGATTAGTCAAAGGTGGTAGCAAATTAGGGTTTCTTCTATTCCTTATTCAAAGTTGATAGTCAAGCAAGGTGCTAATTATTTTCATTTAACATTAATCCGATGAAAAGAAATTCATGTGAGAAAACGTTGAATGGGTGGTCCATTCTCAAGAAAACCACAGCTATTGGTTAATCCCAAAGAGCAAGTTCTTTGTCTATGTGGCGATGGCGAATTGTAGATGAAGTTAAAATTTTCACTTTCTTCCCAAATATAATTTATTTTCAATTCAATAGTTATTTTTTTGTCCGTCTCTACACGAATATTTATAATTAAAGATAAAAATATCTGAAAAAAAGATTCCCAATAAAGTTCGTTAGTGGGATCCCCAACTTACGGGTTACGATACAAACCGCTCTCTTGTAACTAACCACGGATGCCATGCCCAATTGGATGGACCCGACCCGACCCGTGTTTATACGATTTCATTAAATATCCTTTTTGCCTTCACTCAACTAATCTTTCTTTGGTTTTCTTCTCAGTGTCTTTCGTATAAGCTTTTCAAAGAGGTGAATGTAATGGAAGATTTCTTCCGCAATTACAACGGTGGTAGTAATAGTAATAATAGTATAATAATTGCACCGTTTGTGATGAAAACTTACCAAATGGTAAATGCCCGAAAACCGACGGGTTAATCGGTTGGGGAAGATCGAACAACAGCTTTCTTGTAACGGAGCCGTTGGATTTTTCTAGAAGGATTTTGCCAGTTTATTTCAAGCACCATAACTTCTCAAGCTTCGTTCGTCAGCTCAATACTTATGTGAGTTCATCTTCTGTCGTTTATTATTGGCTTGTGGATATGTATGTAAAATCTTGGTTCGAATTCTGAAGATTTTTCTTTTTAATTTCTGGGATTGTCGGTTTCGAACCGAAGCTGGTTTACTTTTCTTACGCCCTGCAATTTTACATACGTTTTTTCATGGGTTTTTCTGTTTCTTCTTCTTTTTCTTTCTGGGTTTGTTTGTCCGATGTTTTTGTTCTGATAGCTTTTGATAACGAAAGAGAATGGCTTTTCGCAAAAGATGATGCTCGGAATAATTGCTGACCACTCTTTACGAGTAAAGAAGAATAAGAATACATATTGTAAGAAAATAAAGCTTGAACCTTTACTTCATGTGTCAAGTGGGAATTTTTTTAGCACCGTTTTTGCTGTGTCTTTTCATATTTAGTTATCTCAAACTAAATATAGTAAGAAGAATTTGTTGGTATATTTTTTTTAATATGGTGGGAATATTTATTAATTAGGAGAATAATATAAATATTATTGTTTTATATATATATTATGGAAATATATTAAGAGAAGATAATAGAAAAATATTAGAAATATAAGAGAGAGGATTTTTAATTTTTATTGCTCATATTACAAATGTATTACATGATGACTATTTATAGATTTCACAAACATCTAGATATTCAATATTCAAATCAAATATTCAACATTCAAATCATCTAGATATTCTATATTCAAATTCTCTAGATATTCAATATTCAAGCCATCTAGAAATTCAATATTCAAATTTGGTGATTTATTCAAAAATATCCATTTTTAGTTTTATTATTCAAATATGAAAAAGACATATTATGTTTAACACCCCCTCTTAATATGTGATTTTCAAAATACTTTTGAACTTCTCAAGTTTTCGATACCGCCTTTGTGAGAAAGTCTGCGACTTGATCATTTGTGTTGATGAACTCCATGTGAACTTCTTCGTTGGTCACAATATCACGGATGTAATGATGTCGGAGTTCGATATGCTTCGACCTTGCATGAAAAACCGGATTTTTAGTCATAACAATAGTTGACATATTATCACAGAAGAGTGTAGTCGGCTTCTTCTGTTTTTGTTGTAGATCTTCAAGAATTCTTCTTATACAGACCGCTTCACACGCTGCATCTGTTTTGCAATATATTCGGCTTCACTTGATGATAATGCAACCGTTTTCTGCTTTTTAGAAACCCAAGCAACCACTTTTGTTCCGAGACAGAACACATATCCGGAAGTGCTCTTACGGTCGTCTAGTGAACCGGCCCAATCGCTATCAGTGTAACCGATTAGCATATTGTCTTCTTCTTTTTCATAGAGAATCCCGTGCTTTTTAGTACCTTTGACGTATCTCAATATTCTTTTTGCTGAGGTAAGGTGAAGTTTGCTCGGTTCACTCATGTATCGAGAAACATAACTTACCGAGTGAACAATATCTGGTCTCGTGTTGGTGAGGTAGATCAATGATCCTACAAGACTTCGATACATTCCTGCATCGATTTTTTCCGCACCATCATGTTGCTGCAACTTCTCGTTCGAGGCCATAGGAGTGTTCACCGGTTTGCTATTCTGCATATTAAATTTCTTCAACAAATTGTCAGCATATTTTTCTTGAGAAATAAATAACTTTCCTTTCGATTGTTTTACTTGAACTCCCAGAAAATATTTTAGAAGTCCCAAATCTGTCATCTCGAATTCTTGCATCATATGCTTCTTAAATTCTTCAGTCAACGCCGGGGTAATGCCAAGATAAATAATATCATCAACGTAAAGGCACATGATCAAAAAATCTGTTATACCAGAAGTTTTAATATAGAGAGATGGCTCACTGGGGCTTCGTCGAAATCCTTCTCGAAATAAATACCCATCGATTTTATTGTTCCATGCTCTAGGTGCTTGCTTTAAGCCATAAAGAGCTTTTTTTAAACGATATACCTTTCTTGGATTTTCGCTGAACTCAAATCCTTGTGGTTGTTGAACATAAACTTCTTCTTCGAGATCTCCGTTAAGAAATGCTGATTTTACGTCCAACTGGTACACGCTAAGCTCCAACTGGGCTGCAAGTGCAAGGACTATTCGAATGGTCTCCATGCGAGCAACTGGAGCGAATGTCTCGTTGAAGTCGATTCCGGGCTGCTGAGAATAGCCTTTTGCAACCAATCTCGCCTTATGTTTTTTAATGGAACCATCTTCGTCGAGCTTTGTTTTGAACACCCATTTTAGACCAATGACGTCTTTTCCCTGTGGTAAGTCAATGAGCTCCCATGTGCCATTTTTCTCGATGGCGTTTATTTCTTCTTGCATCGCGTTTCTCCACACTTTTTCCTTAGACGCTTCTTCAAAATTCTGAGGCTCACAACTAAAGAAAGCAAAATCACAATTCTGATAGATGTCTTGTATTGTTCGTACCTTTAGTATAGGTCATTCCGGATCAGAATTGTCTTCAGATATATCGGTAGAACTTGGAGAACTTTCTGGCGTAGATGGTGTAGCTTGATTATGTGGTGGTTGTCAGTGACGGAACCAGGATTTATGACGTGGGGGGTCGAAAATAATTATAATAAAGAACAATAAAAAATTTCGATGTCACGACCATACCTTTATCCATAAAGAAAATGCTAAACTACATTAGTTAAAAGTCGTCTTCGGTAAAAGAAGTCTTCGCGGTCCCATATTCTGAAATCTTCGCAAAACTGATTCATTTCCAACACTTGCAAATGTTTCTTTTTCGACGTAACACACCAACAAATCCGAGAGAAAGTCATCACCCATCTTATTACGTAAATCATGCTTGATAATTTTCATCGCAGAAAATGATCTTTCGACAGTAGCTGTTGCAACTGGCAAGACCAAAGCAAATTCTAGAAGTCGGTATACCAAATCATAGATAGTGTGATACCCCATTTCAACCATCTTCTTTCCAAGTTCTCCAATATCCTGAAGTTTACTAAAAGCTTCATTCTCCTTCACATTCAAAATATATCGATCCAACTGTATTCCCAAACGACATAAATCAATGTCCGTAAAATCTTCTGAATATAGCTTGCCAAGTTGTAGTAGCTTTTCACGATCAAAATTTCGAAATGAATCTCTAGGATCAAGGGATGAGATGCATAACAACAAGTATGTGTTGGCTTTAGTAAAACGATCGTCCATCTCATTGAAAAGCTGATCAACAACCTAAGATCATATGACGAAATTATTTATTAAAATAATTATAAATACTGATAAAGTAAAATATTGAAATAATAAATCAAATACCTGATAAAAAATATCAACGCGAAAACGATGAAGATATGTTTGTGCTTCATTATCAACTGTCCTCCGAACCCGCCCTGGAATTACATTTTTCATATCAGGTACATGGATCTCATTTTCGGAACAAAAAGTAATGACCTCCTTCAATAACGAGCCAAACCCAATATCTCTGTATTTCTTCAAATCATCCTTCACATCTTGAATAAGTTGCACAGCATTACCTATATTTTGATTCTTCAACTGCAGGGCTTGTGAAAGGTCATGTGTTCTTCCCAATAAATTGAGCATTAAATGAGCAATAAATGCAAATTCAAATGTTTCTATTTTATGTGCCAAACTCAAAGCCGTTCCCCTGCTCTTAGAATCAGTGCCATCCCTAGACAAAGCGATAAGTACTTCCCTCAATGGATTCCATAACTCTAACAGTCTATGTATTGTCTTAAAATGAGAACCCCAACGAGTATCACATGACCGTGCTAAACTTATTTCCTGATTTTTTCCCTTTCCTGACGAAATTTCACCCATCTCCACACGTCTAACATACTCATCATATTGTTTTTGCCTAATAGCATCTTTTCTTTTACATGAAGCTCCAGTAATGTTGACGATCATACCAAGATAATCAAAAAAGTTTCTTACGCTTGCATTCTCTGTTGATGTAGCAACAACTACTAACTGTAGTTGATGAGCAAAGCAATGAATATAAAATGCGCACCTGTGTTCATCTAAAATCTTTTTCTTCAGACCGTTAAGCTCACCGCGCATGTTGGATGCCCCATCGTAGCCTTGGCCTCGTAGTTTGAACATTGTTAGTCCTAATTTCGCAAATAAATTCTCTATAGCACTTTTCAAATATGATGCGGAAGTATCACTAACATGCACCACTGCAAGAAAGCGTTCGATCACTTCTCCTTGATCATTCACATACCTCAAAACTATTGACATCTGTTCCTTTATAGAACTATCACGAGCCTCGTCAATCAAAAGAGAAAAGTACTTCTCTCTCATCTCATTCACGATTATGTTTCTTACCTCCGTAGCACAAGCATTAACAATTTCCTTTTGAACCTTAGGAGATGTCAACTGATGATTTCCAGGAACATTGCATTTCATCACCCTATTAACTTCCTCATTACGCTCAGAATACCATTTGATAAGTTCAAGAAAATTGCCTCGATTCTTTGAACTTGCAGACTCATCATTTCCACGAAAAGCCAACCCTTGATTTACAGGAAATCGAATCACATCAACAACAGCTGTTAATCGAATACGATAATCGATTTCGCTTTGTTTATTTTGTCGAGATAACATATAATCCAAGTTGTTCCTTCGATTGTTGAATGACTCCAACTGAACTCTAGCATGATTGTGTTTACTGTCATTAGTTCCTTCATGATCGCGAAACTTCTCTAATGCTTTTTTCCAATTTCTGAAACCATGCTCTGTAAATATGTCATCTCCCTTTTTACTACCACTAGTTGGAAACAAATAACACCATAAACAATATGCAGCATCTTTCGAAGCACTATATTCAAGCCAACAAAATTGATTATACCATGCTTCCTGAAATTTTCTCATGCACCCACTAATATCTGTTCGAGGAAAATTTGTACCTCTTGGTTGACAAGGACCTTTGGCTAAATATCTTCTCCTTACTTCCTCTCGAATATTAACAGAATATTCGTTAATTGGCTTACGTAACGCAGGATCACCAACAATTTCATCTTCACATAATTCGATTTCTTCTCTTCCCCTTTTATAACGGATTTCACTTGCATTCACATCTTGTGATGGTGAATCAATGCTTTGTTTAGATTTCTTCTGAAAAAAATTTTCAATCGAAACGTTCCTGTAAAATAAAATAATAATTTAATCATGCCAATGAGTAAATTAATTTCTTAACACATAAATTTTTTGAGAAAGAGAGGAATAGAGAAATACTTCGATGCCATATGCGTGGTGTGCCTCTGCACTGAAGCAGTACACTATCGCAGTCGTTGTCGTCTCTCAGTACACAATCGCAATGCGCAAGGTCTCCCAATTGATGTTTTTCTCGTTTTTTTGTGTATATTTATTTGTATTATTAATTCAAGAATTGAAGCCCAAATCAAGTAAGCCCAAGGCCCAAACTTAATTAATTTTGTTATTACAACTTGGCCCAATATACAAGACCAATTAGAGAATCCCCAAAAATTAGGGTTGGTTGTCCCTTTCTTCTTCAACCTCACGACCTTTCTTCTTCAACCTCCATTGGCCACCCTATCTACTATATACCCTTCTGACGCCGGCCACCGGGGGGTCGGCCGACCCCTCTGACCCCCCTGTGGTTCCGTCACTGGTGGTTGTTCTTGTAGTTGTGGTACTGGCTGTGATAACTCTGACGGTGGAAATGGTTCTTGAGAAGAGTTTTCATCCCATTTCCAAGCTGCATGCTCATCAAAGATAACGTCTTTTGATACCACAAGTTTGTTAGTCTTTGGATTAAAAAGTCTATATCCCTTAGACTCATCGCTGTAGCCAACAAAGATGAGTTTCTCGCCTTTTGTATCATACTTATCCCGGTTTGGGATTGATATGTGCGAGTACGCGATACATCCAAAAATTTTCAAGTGACTTACAACTGGTTTTCTGTTGTGCCAGGCTTCGAATGGAGTTTTGTTGATAACTGCCTTTGTGGGTGAGCGGTTGAGGATATAAGCTGCCGTGTGAACAGCTTCTGCCCAAAATTTCTTCTCTAGTTCTTTTCCTTTGAGCATACTCCTCGCCATCTCAACAATTGTTCGGTTTTTTCTCTCGGCAACTCCATTTTGTTGTGGCGTTCTACTAACCGTTAATTGCCGTTCGATGCCATTCTTCTTACAATACTCCAAGAATGAAGTATAAAAGAATTCTCCACCACGATCAGTTTTAAGGATTTTATATGTCGCCCATTTTGTTTTTCCACGAGGGCTTGAAAATGTAGAAAAGCTGCAAAAGCTTCCGACTTCTCGTGCAAAAAATATAGCCATATCATTCTTGTAAAATCATCGACAAAAAGAATGAAATATCGCTTGTTACCGAGCGAGGGTGTTCTCGTAGGACCACATATGTCCACATGCACCAACTCGAGAGGGGTTTTTGCTCTCCAAGACGTCTTTGGGAACGGAAGACGATGCATCTTCCCATATATACATCCTTCACAAATTTGATTCTTTTGCTCGATGGATGGAATACCCACGACCATGTTCTTCATTTTAAGAAGCTGCAATCCTTTGTTATGAAGATGACCGTACCTCAAATGCCACAGCTGAAATGGATCAACATTTTCTCCTGCGAAGGCCACTTTTCCTCCCGAAGGCATGACAAAGGAGAAAACTTTATTTGAAGACATAGCAACAGATGCTATCACTGTATTATTTTTCTTGTCGAAGATTTTGCACTCGTCTTCATCAAAGGAGACCGAATATCCTTTCGTCATCAGCTGCCCGACACTTAATAAATTTTGCTTGAGGTTGGGTACGTACAGAACGTCGCTGATGAATTTCTTATTACCTCCTTTGCTTTGCACCGCAATGACTCCTTTGCCTTTTGCGTCTTGGATCTTTCCGTCGCCAAGTTTGACGTAAGAAGTGTAGTTAGTATCCATCTCCACGAAGAACTTCTTGTTACCGGTCATATGATTGCTACAGCCGCTATCAACGTAAACTCTTCACTTTCTGTGTTTGCGTTCATGCAAGAGAATACTTGCTCTTCTCCATCCTGCATAAAGTTGACGATTGCTCCGTCGTTCTTCTTCTTTGGACAGTTGGTGTATGAGTGGTCCGCATTATTGCAACTTTTGCATCGAAAGAAACAATCTTTCATCTCATGATTGTTCTTTTTGCAAATACGGCATGTATCGAAATCTCCTTTTTGCTGAAATTTGTTCTTCCCTTTCAACTTTCCTTTCTTGCCTCCCTTATTATGTTTGTAAGTCTTTCCATCCGAGAGATGAACTTTAGACTGGAAGGCCTGCTCCATGGATTGATGTGACGATCGGCTTAGTCTGACTTCATGCACTTGAAGAGAGCTCGAAAGTTCATGAAAGGTGTATTTGTCGAGATCCTTCGATTCTTCAATTGCCGCGACCACATTATCGAATTTTATGGGTAAACTTCGGAGTACCTTTTGAACAATTTTTCTTTCATCAAATACGTCACCGAGACTTCTTATTTGATTGACGATTTCTGAAACTCTTGATAGGAAAGATTGTAAATCTTCGCCGGTTTTCATCTCGATGTTGTCGAAATCCCTCCAAAGATTTTGTAATTTCAAAGAAACTACTTTTTGATCACCTTGGAATCCTTGATTGAGAATATCCCATGCTTCTTTCGCCTTCTTAGCTCCAAAGATTCTCGGGAATATCATTTTACTAACGCCTTGTTGGAGATATCTCAAAGCGCTTGCATCTTTTCGAACGTCCTCCTTGTATCTCTTTTGTTGCGCTTCGGTCCACGCTTCGCTTGTTCCTTCTCTGGGTGGCTCGGGATATGTGCTATATATTTCGACAACATCCCATAGATCTACGGAAATGAACAACGTCTTCATTTGACTGCTTCAATAGTCGTAATGTTCTCCCGCGAAAATCGGTACTTGACTGAGAGAATAGGCGAACATGGTAGACGTTGAATCTGAGGCCATTTTTTTTTCGGGTAAGCGAGGCTTCGAGAACCGAGTGGCTCTGATACCAAATTTGTTGGTATATTTTTTTTAATATGGTGGGAATATTTATTAATTAGGAGAATGATATAAATATTATTGTTTTATATATATATTATGGAAATATATTAAGAGAAGATAATAGAAAAATATTAGAAATATAAGAGAGAGGATTTTTAATTTTTATTGCTCATATTACAAATGTATTACATGATGGCTATTTATAGATTTCACAAACATCTTGATATTCAATATTCAAATCAAATATTCAACATTCAAATCATCTAGATATTCAATTTTCAAATTCTCTAGATATTCAATATTCAAGCCATCTAGAAATTCAATATTCAAATTTGGTGATTTATTCAAAAATATCCATTTTTAGTTTTATTATTCAAATATGAAAAACACATATTATGTTTAACAGAATCCAAATCTATTGCATTGTTTTCTGAGTTAATTTCTTGGGCGCTAAATTTCTGGGATTTTATTGCATCCACTGCATTTTAGTTCAAACTGTGTCTTTCCTTGTTGTGTTAATTGGGTTTTCAGGGATTTCGAAAAGTCAACCCAGAAAAGTACGAATTCGCAAACGAATGGTTCTTACGAGGCCAAACTAATCTCCTCCGTAACATCGCCAGGCGAAACAAGCACGCCGAAAATAAGACATTTTCCAACAACAAACACGAACAAGAGGAAGAAGAAATCGAAGGCGAGGAAGACGAAAAGCTCATCATTACGGAGTTGACAACCTAAGACAAGAACAAAAGTTCCTCGAGCGAGAACTCGAGAGCATGAGTCGAAGGCTCGAAGCCACCTGGAAAAGGCCCAAGCAAATGGTAACGTTCCTATGTAAGTTCGCCAAAGATCCCGAGATCTTATTACCTCGTATCTTCATGGAAAAGGAGAGAGTCAGATGCCTGACCAATACTGCTTCTGGCAGAAGTAGTAGTAATAGTAGTAGTAGCAGTAATATTAATAACAGCAGCGAAAAGAAGCGAAAGCTTCAAGCGCCTAATTATTACGGACCGCCAAGCTCGACAGTCGTGGAAAGTGGCAAAGAAGGCATTGGCGAATTTAAGAATGATAATAATTTAACGCATATTCATTCGCATGGCGCGAATTTGGACACTGACTGTTACGTAGCCATGCAACGTAATGACAATTCACGACAAGTGAGTTACGATGGCGAGGGTGATCGTAGTACATTACCGTATCCATTTTCGTTGTTTGGCTAAGATTTATTGTTGCATCAAAATGTTAGGATTTAGGGTTTATTTTTTATTGATTTTCTTTTTGTTTCTTCTTCGTCCCTTAAACCACAATGGTTTTATGTGGTGGTTTTAGTTGCTTCAAATGGATTGGTAAATCTCCGTACTTTTTTTTTTTTTCTAAATGTATTGTGATCTTTTTCTTTGTTCAAAAGATTTGATTTTTTTCTCCTAGTCAGATTTGGATTTTTGGCTTGTCCAATTTGTCTTAGACCGCCATTTTTTTTCCTAGAATAGTGAATGATTCCAACTAATTGCACGAAAAAGTAAGATATATGTGTGATAATGGTTCCATTTCCTTGCTACTCACCTAAGGTCAATGGACCATATTGGACAACGACAAGAAAAAAAATCAGCTAAGCATAGCTATTAAGAGGTTTAATACCTTTAAAGCAACCTTTATTAGTGTTATAATCATGTCTTAATTAAGAAAATCCAAACCCATCAATGGTGGGGTTGCCAAGAATTTCCTCCTTGATATAATAACCATCATCACCTCATCATTCATTATCTGATAGATACACTATTCCATTTATCCCAAAAAATTGCACTTTTTTTCGTACAAACACGTAAAACCTATCCCATTCATTATGTCCTGAAAGAGAAACATATATAAGTTAACTTTTGTCTTAATATATTATTCAAGTGGTGCACTGAAGTTTGCAGATCCTTGTCACTAACTGTGATCAATGATTCATATGGTGAAATGACATCTTTATTATTATTTTTTTTCATTTCTGAAGTTTCAATCAATCATCGCTAGCTCGACATCTATATAGACGCACTGCATGTTCGTGCTTGGTTAATTACGCAAAAATATTAAAACTTAATATTGAAAAATGTTGAAAGATAAACGTAAGAAAAGCTTGTCGACGTTAATGATGGCCATGGAGCTTGAGCTTGAGGTTTCTTCGTCGGTGCTTACATTAGCAGCTGTTGAGTCTTTAGACATTCCTCGTGTGAGTTCTAATGTTACTCTATATTTCATTTTATGACCACATTATTGAGATAAATTACAATAAATATAGTGTATGCATATATATATATATATATATATATATATGTGTTCATTATGTTTCGACCTTGAAAACAGGTGCAAGAAGTGGTGTTCATGGCTGATTTTAAGTGTTTGCAGTGCCAGCGAAGGGTTGCCGAGGTTATGTCGAAGATGAATGGTGAGTAAAATAATGTAAATATATATATTATAGTATATATATATATATATATTATAATGGTTTTTTCACTGGTATATTTAAGTTGAATTCATCATCTTACTTATAGGTGAGACTCAATCTTTGGAGATTAGTATCATGGAGAAGAAAGTGACACTAACGTGTGCTTCCAAATGCCTATGATGATAGAGAATAAGAGCGTTTTTCATCTTCAAGCAAATAATATGTGTATATTATCACATAGTGCTTTAATATACCAAGTTCTATATGTCCAATGTCGAATCGTGGAATTAATGTATATATTTGCTTAGGATGATTGTACACAAATAATTTCAGATGATTTGGGACAACTTCTAGTCGACATTTAGGATGAATATCGGAAATAATTTCACGAATGAGGGAACATTATTTCATCCCTTTGAACAAAAGTCTACAAAGAATGCTATCATCTCACCACCCCCTTCGAGTCATGATTACTACTATTACTAACTTAGATTCATATGTAATAAATACCAATTGTTCTTGCTGCATTACATAACCATTTTTCTGGACACGTGGCTTCCTCTAATATTAACATATGTTGGAGTGAGACTACACATTCTAAAAAACTGTTTAGTTGTTTGTGATAAGATAGACCATTTTTGCCGAATGCTAATATCTTGTTATATACATGTACATATATCGATATAAGAAGTAATATTTTCCAAGAACATTTTTTCTAGTTCAGTAATCTAGCACCACATAAAATAAATATATTATCCTTTTTTCTGAAATTCGAAATAGTGAAGAGCATTTATGATCGTAGTTGTCAAAATCAAGCCTCGTCTTCTTCCTTCTATTTTATTTATTTATTTTTTTGTTTCCATTGTTGCTGTTAATTTGATAAACTTACTGAAGATCGGACAAATTGGCAGTTTCACGACAGGGAGCATTTTGTGGGCTCATTCGACTGTTGAGACATAACGTATTAAATTCGAATAGTTCAATTTGTGTTTTAATGAAAGGTATGTGACGTTTACGACTGCTCTAATTTGATTTTTTTTTTTTTCTTTTCTTTTTTCGAAGAAAGGCATCCAAGAATATGATTTTCAGACTTGGACTAAGCTTCATGCTAAAAAATCTGAATACTTCAAATTTCATAGTTAACAGTCGATCTGTAGACGTTGAACTATGGTCCAACTCGTTGACTTAAATATGCCAAAGTCAGAGATTGCTTTCAAATTCAATGCCCTAATTTTATGAATTTTCTTGGAATTGATTGAGTAGTCAGTCTACTTCAATTTTTATAGCGAAGTCCAGTATTTGTTAGCGTCTTTAAAAGTTACTAATATATAACTAATTGAATTAATAAACCCTCAAATTTGCGTATTTTCGATTGAATGCACCATGATATTCAGATATATTTGCATGAGTTTCAGTTTTTTTTGTCTTGTATGTTTCAATAGTCGATGCTTGTGGAAGATGAAGATTTTGATGATGCTGGCTGATGACCTAACTTAACTGTTTTCTTTTACATTTGATTCTTGGAAAAAAAAATAGTTAAATTATCGGTGGAGACATGCATGGGGCACTTGATAATTAATGTGGGAATTCAACTATTAAGACTTGGGCGTCAAAAGTATATCATATGAAATACTTTTATCAACTTATAGTAATACACATCAAAATGAAGTGATTAGATTTTAATTCAATCAGCTAATACGCATAAGATAATCTCAAGGAGATCAAATTGGATCAAACTCACTGGTATGCCCAACCACTTGACATATATATGTACCTTGGAGCAAATAAATTTTAGTTGAATTATTAGAAAAGGGCAAAAATCATAATGGGCCTCAATTACATTGAATCGTAAGTTTAAAGACATAAGTCGTTTCATTTTTTATTACAACTAATAACGTAGTTTGCTTCGCCACAGTAATAATTTGCAGAGCTTGATTATTATCCTAAAAAAAGAAAACCCTAATAGTGGGTAATAAAATTTTGTGGTGAGTAATAAAATTTACTGAGGAGTAGACAAGCATTTTATCATGTCAATATCTAATTTGAGGCAAATAACCAGTCAATTAGTCGGTGGTTACACTTTGGCTAATTTTTAATATTCTCTTTTGCCGTATACAGTACCTCTATAAATTGATATTCCATAAATTAATCAACTTTTTCAAATAAAATAAAATCTTCTGTCCGACTCTGGTCTTTGTAAAAAATCAGCAAATTTGATAAGATAATAAGATAATAATTTTTCAGAAAATCTCTTTAGAAACATTAAGTCCCATTAAGATTCTAATTAATAACTCATAAATATTACAACTATAAATATTATGAATTTGATAAAATATTACAAATTATAAAATATTCATGAGCTTTGCTACGCCCACCATGTCAAATATTTAAAAGATTATTACAACAAATAAAATAATGAATATTAGTACTGATAAATTATGGTACAAGATTTAATTGTATGTAATATGAAGATATATACTCATTTATATTCTCATTTGATTCAGTCAGCTATGCATGGACTTATAGATAGCTGAATTAAGAAAATCTTTTAATTAATAAATATTAATTAATTGGTAAATTAATATCTCTTTAAATTAGTACAATATAATGATCCCACCGTTATTAATTTAAAGGCGTATTGTATATTATTTATCTTCACTTTATTGACAATATAATATCAAGTGGATGACCTAGGAGTAATAAGGCGAATCCCACAAATTATGGAGTGATAAGGGGGATTAGGTCAATCCACTAATTATGGAGAAATAAGGCGATATCAATCTGAAGATTTAGTCAAAGGTTATGGATGGTATCAAGGATCCCAAATAGTAATATATTCTCTTACATATGGTAGTCTGGTCAATAAGGAAAAAATATCTCTCTATTTAGTGCTCATTATTATGATTGATTGTGATTGATTCTGCTACGATGTACTCTATATATATGCTCATCGCTTGTAATAGTTTTAAGCAATCAGTCAATAAAATATTCATTAGTCTTTTCTCGATTTCAGTTTTTCTCTTGGTATCAGAGCCTCTTCACCATGGCTTCCCTATCTCTAAACGTTGGTAACTTCGTCACGCTAAAACTCACCCCAACCAACTATCCATTGTGGAGAGAACAAGTATTAGGCTTGGCAGAAAGTCAAGACCTAGTTCATCACCTCGAAAAAGACAACCCAGTTCCATCCAAATTCACTACACAAAATCCACAAGCCTCAAGCTCAGAAACAACACCCATCAACACAGAAACAACACCAACTCCAACAAAAGAATTCATTGCATGGCAAAAGTCTGATCGTCTCCTTCGTGGCTGGATTATTGGAACTCTGTCCGAAGAAGCCCTTGGACTTGTCATAGGGTTAGACACATCAATTGCAGTCTGGACTGCACTCAAAGAAGCCTACGCGCAAGACTCTCAAGAGCGAGAATTCACACTACGACAACAATTAACCTATTTGCGCAAAGATGAAAGCAAATCTGTTGCGGAACACATACGGACCTTCAAAGGGTTATGCGACAATCTTGCCGCAATCGGAAAGCCAATCCCAGATCAAGAAAAAGTATTTTGTCTTCTAACAAGCCTTGGACCTCAATATGAAACCTTCACAACAACAATGCTGAAACCCCCACGACCGACGTATGCTGAAGTTGTTTCACAGTTGCAGAGCCTAGATCAACGCCGAAGCTGGTTCTCAAATCAACATGATACTTCGCTCACAACGCTCACACCGCATCTAGCCTTCTACGGACATCAACAGACGACCAACTTCAAGCCAAAAAATCCAACTAACCAGTTCAATTCTGTGGGCCGTGGTTTCCAAGCACAGCAGTCTCGTAGCCAACCCCAAGGATATCCCAACACACAACGCAAGCCGCCTCCACCTGGACAATGTCGAATGACTACTGCAGAGAGAGAACTATACCGTGATGCAATTTGTCAATATTGCGATAAGCCAGGTCACGTTGCAAAAATCTGTTGGTGGTTACTGAAGAAAGAAAATCAGAATAAGGAAATCCCACAGGCACTAGCGGCGCTCACACTCGACAACTCCGTAATTGATACAGAATGGACATCAGATACCGGCGCTTCTAATCATATGACTGGAGAATCAGGTATGTTAAAGAATATCCATAAATATAACGGATGTGACTCGATCGTTATTGGTGATGGATCCTCGTTACCCATAACAGGTATTGGTAATTCCTTAATTAAGCAAAAAGATAAAACTTTACCGCTTCATAATGTTCTTTTTGTTCCAGATCTTAAGAAAAATTTGCTTTCCATCAGTCAACTTACATCTGAGTTCCCTGTTAATTGCGAATTCTCTAACACTAATTTTTGTGTAAAGTCACGGAGCACAGGTCAACCACTCATAACAGGGACACGCAAGGGTAATTTATACGTCCTGTCTAATGAGCCAGAAGCACATTTTTCTTATCGTTTCAAATCTGGCACATCAGACATCTGGCATCAACGTTTGGGTCATCCGCAATCATCTGCTGTTCATTTATTAAAGAATAAAGGTCTTATCGATGTCGTAGGGTCTTCGAAAACAAATCATTTGTGTGATAGTTGTCAATTAGGAAAGTTAAGCAAACTACCATTTAGTTCATCTGAGCACTCAACTTCTGATATTTTTAATAAAATACATTGTGATCTTTGGGGTCCCGCTCCTGTTTTATCTATTGGAAAATTTCGTTATTATGCATGTCTAGTCGATGATTATTCAAAATATACTTGGATTATTCCTTTAAAAAACAAATCTGATTTTTTTACTGCTTATTTAATGTTTGAAAAATACGTTGAGCGACAATTTAATAAGAAAATCAAGGTCTTCCACTCAGATGGCGGGGGTGAATTTGTTAATTCTCAATTATCATCTCACTTTCTTACCACAGGAATTGTTCATCAAATCTCATGCCCCTATACACCAGAACAAACAGGTATGGTTGAACGACGACATCGTATTATACGAGAACTAGGTATGACGATGTTATTTCACAGTCATGTTCCACTGTCTTTATGGGTAGAAGCCTTTTCAACAGCTGTTTTTCTTATTAATCGTCTTCCTTCATCGTCTCTTATGTCTGAAACACCATATTTCAAATTGCATGGAACTCATCCTGACTATAGTTCTCTTCGAGTATTCGGTTGCAAATGTTTTCCATACACATGGGACACGAAAAATAATAAGTTTGATCCTAAATCTGTTTTATGTGTTTTTGCAGGATACAGCGAAAAACATAAAGGATATAAGTGTTTTCATCTCTCTAGTCGCAAGTTTATTATTTCTCGACATGTTGCCTTTGATGAAAATGATTTTCCTTTCAAATATCATAAAAAGTCTCCTACGAACTCCCACGTTCATAATTTGTTTGACTCATGGCTAACCTCTCATGTTAGTTCTGAATCAGGTATGACCTCGCAGGATAATATCTCACATCCTAACTCTAATATCCCGCTCCCAGTGATTGTCACAGATGTTTCACAAGGTGACCCAACGCCATCCTCCGACGATATTATTGATGAAGCCACACCTGAATCTGGCGAGTCCTTACCACCTGATCTAACAACTCCTTCAGATATGCATGTGACCGATTCCACAACTATATTGTCTGAGCCGCATCCCAGCCCTCCACATCAACAGCATCATATGACGACCCGCTCTCATCATGGTATTTTTAAACCAAATCCTAAATATGCCTTGAACGTTTTTGTTTCTAGCAGCGTACCTCGTGAACCCAAGACAGTTAAATCAGCATTATCACATCCGGGATGGAAAGCTGCGATGCTTGACGAACTTACAGCCCTTCATCAAAATAAAACATGGCGACTTGTTCCACGAACATCCGACATGCATGTGATTGGATCAAAATGGGTCTTTAAGACTAAGCTGCGACCTGATGGTACACTGGATCGCCTCAAAGCTCGCCTAGTGGCGAAAGGTTACCATCAAATTAATGAGCTTGATTATACAGAAACGTTTTCACCTGTCATCCGTCCAGGTACAATTCGTCTAGTTTTAACTGTTGCTCTTGTCAAACACTGGCCAATCCGACAATTAGATGTCAAAAATGCGTTTTTACATGGCTATATCAATGAAGCTATTTACATGGAACAACCGCCAGGTATGTCTGATTCTCACTTTCCAAATTATGTTTGCAAACTTGAACGTGCTTTATATGGACTTAAACAGGCACCTCGTGCTTGGTTCGATAGGCTTAGTAAATTTTTGCTTTCATGTGGCTTCTTTTGTAGCCTCGCTGACCCTTCCCTTTTTATCTGTCACTCTAGTAAAGGTGTTCTTGTCTTATTATTATACGTTGATGATATGCTTCTTACAGGATCTTCTAATGATATTGTCACTTCTTTTATTAAAACATTAAGCTATGAATTCTCGATGAAGGACCTTGGACCAGTTCATCATTTTCTAGGAGTTGAGATATCTTCCACGTCTAATGGGTTGCATCTTTCTCAATCACACTATGCGCTTACCATCTTGGAGCGGTCCAACATGTTAGACTGCAAACCCATGCCAACTCCGCTCGACGTCAAGTTACAACCCTCGACCGATGCGCCTCTTCTCGAAGATCCCAGCCATTATCGTGGGATCGTGGGAGCACTTCAGTATTTGACTCTCACGCGTCCGGATTTGTCTTACTGTGTTAACTATGTCTCTCAGTTTATGCATGCCCCGACGATCGCTCACATGAAACTCGTCCATCGGATCCTTCGCTACCTAAAGGGCACGATCTCCACTGGTTTACATCTCACTTCTACAACTACTCTCACATTGTCAGCTTTCTCTGATGCTGATTGGGCAGGATGTCCCACGACACGACGCTCGACTACTGGCTATTGCACGTTTCTCGGCTCCAATATTATTTCTTGGTGTGCTAAGAAGCAACATACTATCTCGCGCTCCAGTACCGAAGCAGAATATCGTGCTATGGCTAATACAGCAGCCGAGCTTACCTGGCTTACCTACATTCTCAATGATCTTCGCATCCCCGTTCAACCGCCACCAACGATCTACTGTGACAATATCAGTGCTTTGTACATGACAGTCAATCCAGTCTTTCATGCACGCAGTAAACATATCGAACTGGACTACCATTTTGTACGTGAACGTGTTGCTATTGGGCTACTTGTTACTAAACATATTCCTTCGACGGATCAAATTGCCGACCTCTTCACCAAATCGGTCTCGAAAGCTACACTGGCTTCGTTTCGCGCCAAACTGTGCCTTCAACCTCGGCTCAGTTTGCGGGAGGGTATTGACAATATAATATCAAGTGGATGACCTAGGAGTAATAAGGCGAATCCCACAAATTATGGAGTGATAAGGGGGATTAGGTCAATCCACTAATTATGGAGAAATAAGGCGATATCAATCAGAAGATTTAGTCAAAGGTTATGGATGGTATCAAGGATCCCAAATAGTAATATATTCTCTTACATATGGTAGTCTGGTCAATAAGGAAAAAATATCTCTCTATTTAGTGCTCATTATTATGATTGATTGTGATTGATTCTGCTACGATGTACTCTATATATATGCTCATCGCTTGTAATAGTTTTAAGCAATCAGTCAATAAAATATTCATTAGTCTTTTCTCGATTTCAGTTTTTCTCTCACTTGGATAAAATTAGGGTAAGGTCGAGTTCGAGCTCGAAAATTATGTAATAGGCTTGAATTTCAAATCGGCGAGTTATTTATTTTAGAACTCGAGCTCGAAATTAATTGAGAATGGTGCCATATATGTACATATGTCGAATGAATCACTACGGTCATATAGTCAAAGAAACAGTGGCCTTCAATGAAATTATTAAATTTTAATGTGGAGCAGTCAATTAATATGTCCTATACCTATGCCATTAGGCTTAGACTTGGGGGAAACCTAACATAGACAAATTTCATTTTCCTACTCCATCGCTATGACTACCTGATTGGTCAAGCCTTTCAACGCCAAGTTAATGTCCCATTAATACATAAATCTAAGATTTTCTTGCGTTCTAGTTCATGTTCGTGTTATTTGTTCCATTGTTTGATTAATGCCACGCCTTCTACTTAGGACCATTGTTTGATTAATGTCGTAATCAATCATTTGCTCATACTTATTGTTGGAGATAATTACATGATTTTGTAGTAATTGGATAAGTGAAGCCACCATTTGTGGCTACAAACGGCTCTAATACTCTATCATCTTTAATTATCTAGCCAATTGTTGACATGAAAAAAAATGATTAAATTTGTTCTATGAAGTAAGTTGCGTATTTTCGGGCGAATGATGTTTTTAGTCCACAATGTTTGAGGCATGGGCGTTTCAGGGCCCACATGTTCCGAGGTGTCACTTTTAGTCGCCAATGTTACTAATTTTGGACGTTTTTGGTCCATCGATTAATTTAGTCGCTAATTTTTAGATGAAATTTAATACGTAAGAGCTCATCATCTCCTTTTACTCGGCGTAAAACCTCATAACACTTCTTCTTCTTCTTCGATTTAAACGAACATGAACATCATTATACATCACATTTAGGAAATGATCGGTAACCCTGAAAATGATGAGTTAAATGTGTGATACGTAATGATTGATGCTCACATGCATTTTAGTTGAAGAAGATGATGATTCATGAGGTGTTAAGTCAAGCTAAAGGAGATCATGTGCTCTCATCTGTTAAATTCCATCTAAATTAGTGATTACATTAATCGAAGGACCAAAACAGCCCAAAATCGGTCAGATTGGGGACTAAAGTTGACACCTCAAAACATGGGGGACCGAAAACATCCATGCCCCAAACATCGGGGATTAAAAATGCCGTTCTCCCTGTATTTTCGCAGACATTTTCTACGTAATTCTTTTGACACGAGACAAACACTTTTTTTACATAAATACTCTAGGGAAAAGGTGGAATTCTTCCTTTGCGCCACTTTAAAGAGCTCATTTTCCTTCCAAGGGTTTGTGTTATTTGGAGCTATTTGACAATCTCCCAGCAAAATCTCTCTCTCTCTCTCTCTCTCTCTCTCTCTCTCTCTCTCTCTCTCTCTCTCTCTCTCTCTCTCTCTCTCTCTCTCTCTCTCTTTCTCTCTCTCTCTCTCCGCACCAACTAGACCATCTCACGCCATTAAAGCTTCAATCAATAGCTTAATACACTACCGAGGAAGAAAACATATCATGTTACCTTCATTCGATGACGACCTCACTCCTTTCGATTCGACGTTTAAAACGCAATTGGACAGTTTCCTCACCGATCATGTGAACCCAAACTATTCCTTCTCAAACTTCTCTTCGCCGTTCTTCGACGAACTTCCATCGATGAGCCATGAAATAATCCTCCGCGAACCCAACTCAGAGAACAATTTCCAAATTACTCCAAGCATCAATTCGTTCGCCAAAGCGCAACCAAAAAGCGCAGTTCGAGGAAGTAGCTCAAACCCTAATCGAGGAAGTAATTCAAACCCTAATCGTAGCAGAGGGACAATCGTTCGAAGAAAGAGTACTATTCTTGGTGCAGTTCCATGTCGGAGGCCCGGGAAGAAAGATCGACACAGCAAAATATGCACTGCTCAAGGGATCAGAGATCGAAGAATGAGGCTATCCCTTCAAGCTGCGCGCAAATTTTTCGATCTCCAAGACGTATTGGGATACGATAAAGCTAGCAAAACTATCGAGTGGCTCTTCGACAAGTCCAAGGATGCAATAGCCAATCTTGCAAAAGATCATCCACGAGCAGGTGCACATAATGCGAAGAGCGAATCCCTAATTCTTTCAGAGTGCGAAGCTGTGTCTGAAATGATCAAATCGAGCGAAAAAGATATGATTTCGACATCGGTGTACTCGAATGTCGAGAGTAAACCTAATAATAATCAGGCAAGGGAATCGAGAGAAAGAGCGAGGGAAAGGGCGAGATATAGAACGATGCAGAAAATGATGATCAAAAGCTTCAGTGAGTGCTCAGATCATAAAGGGCTCAAATTATCAAACCCTAATGAGACTCACCTTCAATCGAAAGTAGGGTCGTTATTGTCTGAAGGTGAAGAAGATCACTATCAAGAATCCATGGCTACGATTGAAGAAAAGGGCTTTTCATCAGAAGACGTTGGAACACTTGAGGACATGCTCGGTATCAAGATTAGTTCATCGCCGTCGTCCTGCCCTTATTCAGACATTTTTCGTAGTTCGAATTCTGCTGTTTTGGGGTACTCAGATTTAAACACGGAGAACTGGGATATGTTCAACGCTGAGAAAACGAACAGTTTTCAATATGGCTGAAAACCCTAACTCAAATCACTCGGCAATAACCGATTTGCGGTGATTTTCAAGAACTTCGACTCTTTTCTTCATATCAGGTATGTGTAGAGTACTGATCTACGCACTGTGATTTTATCAGCACGATTTTAATGAGTGCCATGTATTTGCTGTATGTCATTCATTATTTAGGAGTTCAACTGTTTCGAAATATTGATGATGAGGAAACTCTATTATACTTGCTATGATTGACCGATATCATAAATCTCTAGCTACCATGTTTAATATATTAAGGCGAACAACCGATTTCTTTAAGTAGATCTCATGTTTTTCAAGAGTCGAACCTTCAAAACATCTTTGAAGGCAGGAATTGAAAGTGGAATGCATTATTATTCGATCATATTGTATACCAAAAGAGCTGGAAAGGGTTAAGGGTTACTTAGATTATTTGATTCATCAGTTCCATTATTTAACTACAATCAGATTGTACTTTGCTACAGAAAAAACACGATTATCTGATTCCTACTCAATATTATTTTGCATGCAACTGAATTTTATTGAAGATAATCAAGGATCGTGAGATAATGTCATGGAGTAAGATATGAAACATCGAACACTTGAAGGCCCTCATCAATTCACCACACACAGAAAAAGAATTTCGGGTGCGTTTCGAAATTCTCAACAAATCGCGGGTCAATTCGAAAATATCATAAATTCCATTCTTTCTCAAACTCCACTGCTGGCTGCTGCTCTTGAGAGTATGATCAAACTGGCCTTTGTTCTATCCCTAGTGATATTACAGATTAAGATCGCCATCAAAGTTCCCTTTCATCTTCAAGCTTCGAGCTTCTTTGAGAACCTTAGAACGTTCCTGGCTTTTTCTTGCTTCTTCCAAAACCCATGATCTGAATATTCAATGTCTCCATCAGCTTTTACAGTATTATAAAATCAAGAAACATACATATATCGACAATGTAAGAACAACCCTCTACTTACCTTAATATCCGTAATGCTTCAACCTCAGCCTCAAGAACGACTTTTAGACAAGCCCTTCATACTCAGCACGCAAAGTTTCGACCCAATATCTTGCAAATAGCTCAGCTCTTCGATAAACCTATCCTCTCAAGGGCGGGTTTCTCTGATGTATCGTTGCTTTCTCGCCTTAAGCTAGACAACACCTGCTTCTAACAATCTAAAGCTGCCTTCTGTTTGATCATTTCAACTAATGCATTTTCTCTAGCAGCATTTTCGTTTTCCAAGTCGTTACAATCCAACTGTAGTTTTTCTCGATTTCTAACCCCCAAATTCTAACCTCTTCAAACTTGTTTTCCCAATGCTTCTTTCCATCCCCTCTCTCGAGTTCAGACATAACTTCTTTCATTTCGCTTTGCCTTGAGACTCATCTGCTTCGAGCCTTTGTATTTCAGCTTTAACGAAGCTTTGCATTCTTCGACTTAGTAATGCAAATGTCACTTGTGCCTTTGTGCATGGCTTATTAGGTTGCAAGCGCTTGCTCTGTCCTGAGAAAGAATCGTTAGTTTAATTGGGCGTTTTGCAGACAAATAAACGACTTGCGTAACAGTGGTGGAATTACCGAAATGCCCCTGGTACTTCTTTTTTCACCGGCGAGGATATCTGCAAGGATATCGATCAATGCGCCTGATGATATCTCCTTTACGTCGAGAAACCACACGTTCTCCCTCGACGTCCGAACTGAAAGAAAATTCATGTTTTTCGGAGGGAAAAATAAACACCAAGGACCACTTTTTGTAATTATTTTCAATGAACAAAGTTGGATTACCTCTTCACTGAATCCCGGGACAACATATTCTACTTTAGATTTCCAACTGATCAAATCTTGGCGGGATTGCGACGGTTAGAAGAGAACGATTAAATTTAGAAGTTACGTTAATTAGGAAGCTGAATAGAATTTCTGGGCACTTTAATACCTCTCGGGAGTAAAATCAACAATTCCATTCGACAGTTTGCTTTCCACAATACCTCCCTCGGCAAGAGCTGAAATACAGGTCAACCATACAAAATCTAAAGCCTTTGGAATTAAGTAAAACAATTATTAATCAAACGTATTAAAAACTTTTACGTTGGATACAATCGAAATCGGGGTCTGCGACTTGGACGTCCTCGAATGCGGGAATTGTAGAGCCAGAAAGTGCAGCAGATGAAATTATGCGATGTTTTCTACTTCTGATAAGTAACAAAGTATATGGAAAGAAAAGCTTAGATGAATACATTTGGATTGAGCAATCAAGAATCACTGGAGATGTGAAGAAATGTAATGGAAGTTAGTTAAGTACCTTTCTAGTTGTGAGTTTGCACGAACTAACCATCGAGCATATTCCCTTCTTGTGCAAAGCTCGTCTGCTCTAGAATCATCCTCAATTACCTGTACATCGTAAACTGAGATAAACTGAAGGAATAAGGCTAAACTAAACCAAGGGGAAAAAAATAGAACAGCTAGTGAATGCTTATCCTCAATAGTGAATTCTTTCTTGGCCAGTGCAGGCATAAGATCATTATCATTTTTCATAAATCATACACAGATCAATTGTTTTGAGATAAACAGCCTTTATGACACAAATCAATCAGATAATGACGGAAATTGCAACATCATTTATACCAAAATCAGACCTTGAGTTTCTTTAGTGCTACAATAGCTTCTTGTTGAGCAGAATCTACCACGAATGGCACCACAATACGCCCAAGCTTCTCTTCTTTTACAATCACCGAGCTTGTCTCTAAATCAAGAAGCAAAAAACGAAAAAACAAACTCGAGTCATTAAACCTCATTGTAAAGAATCTGATCGAAAATCCGAAGAATCAAATTACCAAAACCAATGATGAGATTTTCTTCAGCATCCACATCCAATGTATCATGGCTGACTTCATCGCTTTCAACACTTTTTCTATGAAGCAACTAAGGTATCGAAAACCTGATAAACGATGCCATATATAACGATTCTTAAACCATTAAGGTATTGATTGTTTGTACTCAACGCCTATCAAGAAATCGCCACATTTTGTAACAAGAAGAGACACTAACCTTTAGTTGAAAGAGCAAAATAAGCGAGCAAGCCAACAAACGCTGCAAGTGAAGCTCCCATGCCAATCAATTGAACTGTACTCGAACCTTCGAATATCAAAACCCATATCAGAATCAGCACTCGAAAATCTGCAACAACTGGAATTACGACCTCGCAAATCACCCATCTTATTAATAACTGGCGTAGGAGCTGATTCCACTACGCTCCAACCATTATGCTCATTAGCGACATTCTTATCCCAAGAATCCCAAGCAAACTCAAGAGCTTAATCGTCCTCTGCAACTGTAGCTGATGGTGAAAATCGACAGTTTTCTCTGGGTTTACAGTTGAAGGCTCTAGCCGAAAAACTGAAACTGAAACGGTAGTGCGACCGAATTAAGGTCTTCGAAGGCAGACATGGTGCGAAAGATGGCACTTGAGAGCTCCTCTTTTTGGGATTTCTTCTTCGAAATCTATACTTGACTGATCATTCTTGCTGCCATTTACAAATTTCTGAGGTGGGCATAGGTAGCCATTGGTAGTTGGAAACTTGGAAATGATTTGCTCTTTTTCTTGAGATCAAACGATTTTGAGTCTTTGTTTTTTTGTTTAAGTAGTTAATGGGCCAAGTTTAGCAGTGAAGGCCCAATATACTAAGAAAGCCCAATTTAAGTTCTTTGGAAATTTGCTAGACATTCAAAGGTTATAAGAGATTGATTACATCAAAATCCCTATATGCATATATTGATAAAATATTTGTACTAATCACACTTTTCAATCAAAAATTACTAAAGGATTAATGTGGATCCCTTACCAAAAAAAAATGTGGATCACTCCAAATAAAGCTTTAAGTGAAAAGAAACGAAGAAAAATGGGAGCTTGTCCCAAAGGATAGTCAAGTGGTCGAGTCATGACATCTCTAGAATGTGGTCATATGTTAGAATTTACTTGAACTCTTTGAGTATTCTGTTTGAATTTGACACAGTCTACAGTAGCGTTGTAAGGAAATACCTCGTGACATGAAAAAAAATAAAAAAAAAAGAAAAGAAAAGAAAAATTAATGCCAGTTTGGTTCAAGCTTTGTCAAAAAATAATAGGAAAAAATTGTTCATCTTTTACCTATGTCCATTACCATTTCATGAAATTTGGAATATTGTCATCTAACTACCAACCAGTAACCACTAGTCATTATTGCATTACAAAAAAATGTGTAAAAGACAATAATACTAGCGACTATTGAATTTAATTAAAAAACGGGGCGATAACTTCTATAGGTTGAGAGTTCTTATTTATTTTATTTTTCCGTTGAAATTTAACAACTGTGCGAACTGCGAACATTGTTGAGTAGCTACTACTTAGACATTGTTTTGCATTACTAAGTGGTTCCAACTTAAAACTTGATGTCAATTCCAAAGATTATTTTAATTTGTATCATAATAGTTACAACGTCTCCTAAGTATCGTGTCGTATAATCACATCTTCAAATGGAGATTATATATTCGAATCAACTAACCATATTTATTTTTGATATTATTCACTTCTTCCTTTTGGACATTAGTAGGAAAATCTAGTCCCAAGATCAAATGATACGATGTTATAAAGCATTCATTAGTTCAATAAAACCCACAACAAAAAATGGCAGAATTATTAAATAAAATAGAAAACAAAATGTCGCATTCTGTAAGCTGGCAACAAGAAAACAACGCTTGAATCTTATCATTATGCAATAAAATGTTGATCCTCTTTGCACTAATCGCCCGTACCAAAGAATCTTAGATTTTTAAGAGAGAGAGAGAGAGAGAGAGAGAGAGAGAGAGAGAGAGAGAGAGAGAGAGAATCTCAAGGTTCATGGATTTGCACCACCAACCTATAAATTACAAGTGAAGAACATTACGTGGTCATCATCAAACCCTAGAATTAATCAAAAACCCTAATCTTCTTAGGCGAAATGGAGTTTTCTTGTGAGTTTTTCAAAGTCGGAAAGTGCGAAGGCGAAAAGCTAATCGACGGAGAAATGATGCCCTTAGTACTAAACCCTTCCATCGAAAAAAACAACGATATCGCCTCGTTATTGCACGCTCTATCAGAAAACAAAGACTGGTTCGTGCGACTGATGGTGAAGAACAGTGCGGTCCTCCTCAGGGGCTTCGACGTAAAATGCGCCGAGGACTTCAACGAAATCGTCGAGACGTTCAAATGGGAGGAAATACTCTACGTGGGTCCCGCCTTACGTACCCACGTTTACAAGAGGGTTTGGACGGCCAACGAGGGTCCATTGTCCGAATTCATATACTTTCACCATGAGATGGTCTTGGTAATGAATCGTCGTATATATCTTACTTTCTCATATTTATTTCTTTATTTTTTCATTTTTTTGGGGCTTTTTTTTATGTGCCCAAGATCAAAGAATATCCGAGGACGGTCATTCTTTATTGCGATATACCTCCACCAGAAGGCGGGGAAACGCCTTTTGTTCCTAGTTTTCGAGTGACGGAGCGCGTGCTAGACGAATTTCCCGAGCTCGTCGAGGAGATGGAAATGAAGGGATTGAGGTACACTTTTACGGCCCTCGACAATGATATGGCGTCCATGAGAGGCCGTGGTTGGCAGCAGGCCTTCGGAACGTCAGATCGCAAAGAAGCCGAGATAAGGTATAATATGATCCTTAGGTTAAATTTCATGCATCCCAAATTTAATTAAGCTATGAGTGTTTCATCATCTAAAAACTGATCACTGGTACAAATTAGGAGGACATTCTTAGGGGGCATATTAACATTGATAATATATGGATTAGGGGAAGGTCAAAACTTAACACAAATCGAGTCACCCAAACCGAGTTTTAGGTTTAGGGTTTTTGGGTTCGGATTGGATAGTGTTAACCCAGAAATCTTTTGTATTTTCGGGTCGGGCAAGTTCGGGCTACTCTCATCAATTCGAATTACACCCGATTTCAGTACTGATATTGTTGTCCACAATGGCATGATCCCGTGGTTTGACCTGATACATTTCGAAGATGAGAAGTATGGGTTCAAATCCACTAGAGACCTTGACTATTGTTGTTGGCTGAGAAATGAGACATTCCTATCTGACCCCAAGATTATAATCTAAATAGTCGACTGAGTGGAGGCATTTCGAGTTGCTAAAAAAGAGTCACGATATTGTTGTCATATCTTTAACTAAGCCCTATTATTCTTCTTCTCTTTTTATTTCATTATCGTACTTATCTTATAGGGCGAAGGCCGTGGGGATGGACATAGAATGGCTACCGAACGGTTCGGCAAAGTTGATCCTCGCTCCGAGACGCCTGACTAGGGTTTTCGACGAAAGGAAAGGACGCCGAGTTTGGTTCAACACAATCGTCGGAATGCATGGAAAAGAGTTGAGCTCTGCGACCATGTTGGATGGCACCGAAATCCCCGAGAGCTTCGTTAAGAGGTGCGGAGAGATCATCGAAGAAGAGAGCATACAATTCAAGTGGCGAAAGGGCGACGTTTTGTTCCTCGACAACTTTTCCCTTCTCCACGCTCGAAGGCCTTCGCTTCCGCCCAGAAGGGTTTTGGTCGCCACGTGCAAGTAATGTAGTCGAATGATACGCCGAAAAATAAAGTTGGAGATTTTTTTTTTTGAAAAAAATTAAATAAGGTTGATTATTGTTTATAGAGTATCACAATTATCAACTTTTTTACCGATGTTATGAAATTGTTATGCAAACTGATCTAGTCCAAGATTTTTCGACGCCGTACTCCTTGAGAACCCTTCACAGCCTAGAGTGATATTTCTGAAGATCCCAAACTTTGGAAAGTTGTCACTTTGGTGTTGTAAAGTGCAATAAAGCAACATTTTAGAACCCAATATTAGCACTTTTAAATTAAAACCTTCAATGAGAATTACGTTTTATTAATTGTATCATAATGATACTTATTTCAATGCTGGACATCGTTAGAGCATCTCCAACCGAACTACCCAAAAATTTCCTAAATTTATTCCAACCGAATCCAAAAATCAAACCCAATTGAGATTTCTGATTTCTCCCTCCTAAAAACCGCATATATGAAAAAGCGATATGCGTATCTAGTTTTTAAAATACAATAATCCATCATTTGATTTAAATTTCATAAAAGTCCTTATAAGTTTGTACGAATATTTTTTTGTATACATCCCCATCATTTCTAGTTTTTGTATACATCTCGAATTGTATTTTTTCCCCGTGCTATCTAATTGCCGTGTAACATTTTTCTATGCTTTTATATTAATAAACTAAAGTTTTATTAATAATTTGTTTCTGGATCATTACTAAAATAATATCTGTAGTCTAATTTGTAAAGTTGTAAAATATGTGAATATTATTGAAATTTTGTGAAAATTGGTGTGAGAATACTATATGAATATTCTTTTGAGTCTGAGAATGAGTTTAACGGTTGGATATTATTGAAATTTTGTAAAAATAGGCGTGGAAGAGAATATTTTTTTTGAGTTTGAGAATGAATTTAATTTTGAGAATGCATTTTCTATTGGAATGATCTTAGCAAAGGTAGGCAATGGAAGAAATAAAAAATACTTTACAACTACCGTTTCCAAAAAGAAAAAATAGCATGTTACCTCTTTGCTCTTTTATTGGGCTTAAGGGGCCGTCGAATGCAACCAAAAAAGCCCAAATATCAATCAGTAGCCCAATAACTACTCTCTTGCTTGAAGATCAATATTGAATAGAGATTGGTGTAGGGTTAGACTTAGAAGCCTTACAATTCAATTCTGGTCTCGCTCTTTCGCTATGCAATTGCAAACCAATAATTCGTGAAACTCAGGATTTTCTAGGTATATTGCTAATTTCCCAGGTACTCATATTTTGGGATTGAAAGTTTTCGATTTCCATTGTTTTGCTGTTTCGCGATTATGTTCAGGTATTTGCCTAGTATTTGTCCTTTGAGGAAGTTCCGCTTCTAAAGTTGCTTGATTGTAGATTTAGTTATGTACTTTTAGCTCATGACCTGAAAGGTAATGAGGTGCTGACGAAGTTTATGTAACTTGGCACTTCTCTGCTGTTTCCGTTGGGGAAGTGTGGAATTTTCTAATCAATTCATTTGGAAACCTTCATCCATGTTTTGACCAGTGAACCACACTGTCCGCCTTGTTATTGTTGGGACGCCAGACGTCAAGAGCTGGTTACTTTTACCTTTTTGTAGATCACTTTTTTGGTTATATATCGCGGCAGGATCTATTTCTGTTTGCTGGATGAGAGATTTCCTGCCTTTTGTGAGGGTGATATTTGTTTTATCTGTGATTCTACAGCACTGATTTCCTTTTGTTTGAAGGGTCTTGTGCTCTATTATTCTAATGGAGCTTATTGGGTTTGAGAAGGCAGTGGTAGGGATTGTTGAGAATTGTCTGCGCTACTCCTGGTTTAACTATACTTCTTGGTCGGTTACAGGAATTATCTGACTCATCTTGCTTCTGCAACTTCTGGTATCTCAAGATCTCTTACTTGAAATAGCTTGATCACTTGTGAGAGGATGGATCATGGTCGTTATGGTCTTCGTCAAGGATGGGAAAATAACAGCGTAATTGTGGTTTCCTTTTAATCACATATATGGGGTGAAATACAAGAAATTATGCTCTAGCGATGATGCCATTGGACAGTGAGGATGTGGAATCGTTTGCCTGTGTTTACCATGATTATATCATGCTGACACAGCTTATTCTCTTGAATCACAGGCTTTGGAAGGGTATGGGGCCGTGCATAATTCCAACTTTCGGTAAGTGCCTGGTGATTATTACAGGCAAGAGTAATCAGTGGAACCCAATGTCCTTATATTTAATAAGTATTAATGCTTATGTAAAGAGATCTTATATTTGTATTTGAGCCGAATAACTCTTTGATTTTCATTTTCACGCTTAACTTCTAGTTATCCTTTTCCATGACATAACCTGTGCCCCCCTCACATTGCTTTGTCAGGGATGATGGGTCATATGATGATAGGCGGTATATTGGTGAAAGGATCTCAAGGGATAATACCTACCCGAGAGGTTCCTTTCATCGGAATATGTTGGAAACGGATAATTATCCGGCACCTCCATCATCTGTTGTTATGTGGCCTCAAACAAGGAGGAGAAGCTATGAAGAAGATTACTCACATGAAAGGTATTATACGCATAATGGGAAGATGTATGAAATTTTCATAATATAATCTATTGCATTTTGTAGAGTTAGGGAATGGCTGTGTAACCCAAATTACCTTTGTTAACCATGTTATAATGATTTCGACAGGCCTTCTAGATATGAACCACATGAATATGAGGATTATGGTTACAATGATTATGACTACAGAACTCGCCGAGAGGATAGCCGTGATAGGGATTATGACTATGAAAGGCAGAGTTATGATGCTGACTATGATAGAGGCAGTAGAAGGGATGGTAATTTGAGAAGGCGTGAATCTAGAGACCGTGATTTGGACAAAAGAGGCTTGAGTAGTGAAAAAGAAGAAAGTCCTTATAGACGCCGCCGGCATTCTCCTTCACGTTCTCTTTCTCGTAACCGTGATGATCGCACAAGGTCAAGGTCTCCTAGAGGTCGCAGCCATGGTCGAGGTCATAGGGAGGGCAGTTATGATGATAACCGATATGAAAGACGAAGAGATCACGAAGATTGGCACCACGACCGTTATTCAGTATGAGTCGCTTCTGTTGCGTGTTATGTGCAGTGATTTCTTTTCTGATTCATCATGATAACGATTTGAAGTCTTTGCAGGTTCCTACAGCTACGGTTTTGGTGAAGGGTCTTTCTCATAAGACAACCGAAGATGATTTGTACCGGATTCTTGTATGACATTTCAGCATATATATTTTACTTTTTTCTATTTTGTTGATAGATCCCGCATCGACCATTGGTAATGACTTTTTTTCTTTCTTTTCCAATCTTCAGAGTGAATGGGGGCCACTTCGTAATGTCCGCATTATAAAAGAACGAAATTCCGGTTTCTCCCGTGGATTTGCTTTCATCGATTTTCCTTCCGTGGTATGAATGTTGTCTTGTGGGATTTACACATGATGTACGTTCGTATTTTTTCTTACATGATGTGGATGTCATCTTGTAAATCAGGAATCTGCACAGGCAATGATGGATAATCTAGGACAAGAAGGTCTTCTTCTTGACGGAAGGAAGCTCTTCTTCGAGTATAGGTATGGTACCTCTTTATTGTCTTGCCTAATTTTCTTCAATCCCATGTTATTAAATGAATTTCGGTATTTTCTTGTGAAGTAGTAAACCAACAGGAGCTAGCGGATCTTTTGGGGCAGATACTGCGTCTAGACCTGGACATGGAAGCTACAGAAGTATCATGGTTCCAGCTGACTGGATGTGCCTCATCTGTGGCTATAACAATTTTGCTCGGAGAAAAATGTGTTTACAGGTGCTAAATATTTTCCTTCTACTTCTCAATTCAGTTTAACAATTATTTAACAAAGGTGCTAAATACTTTTGTAGCCGATTAACTAAAATGTTAGAAATTGCAAAAGAGGATGTTCAGTGAAGGGTCATTGATTATTTGCTAAGTTATTTTTCACTTTTCAAGTGTAATGAGCCAAAAACAGAAGACGCTCCACCAGCTGATATGGCATCGCATGTTCCTGGAAAGAAAGGAGAAAGTGGTGAGTTTACCTTTACTCGAGCACCATATCTGTTTTGGGAATGGGGATCTTCTTACGGTCAGAAGAATTTAAATTTTAACGTTAACATATTGTATTGCAGGTCCTACACATGTCCTTGTTGTTCGTGGGTTGGATGAGAATGCAGACGAGGACATGCTTCGTTATGAATTTGCTAAACATGCTCCGATCAAGGTGCAACATCTAACCCTTTATGTTTGCATATGTGCCTTTTGTAGGGATTCATGATAACACAAATTCTTCTTTGCAGGATTTGCGTCTTGTTCGTGACAAATTCACTCATGTATCGAGGGGTTTTGCGTTCGTTCATTTCTTTTCGGTATAACACCAATATTTATCTGGTAGTGAAATTGAGAATATGTCAGATAGAATTGGTGCTTAATCTCCCATAACATGGCTCTGATAATCATTGTTTTCACGAAAGCATATGCTTGTGACTTGGTATGTGGTCATGGACGTTTTTACTATGTTGTACTTTTTTCGTAGGTGGAGGATGCCACAAAAGCTCTTGAAGTTACTAATGGTACTGCTTTGGAGAAAAATGGCCAAATTCTTCGAGTTGCATATGCTAAAAGCACCATGGGGCCAGGGTCTGCTGGACCTGGAGCTTCTCAGTCCAGCAGTCTTGCAACAGCAGCTATTGAAGCGGCAGCATTTGCTCAGCAGGTTTGCTTTGACTTTTACTCCTTAAGTTCAATACATAAAAGTACATTCCATTTCGATTGGCATAGTTGCACGAGTTTATGATCAATTACCCCGAGAACATGTATCCAAATGCTTCTGGCGCTGTAATGATGTATTTTTTGTGTTTTTGTTCTATATATTCTGTTTCATGTATTGCATATATCTTTCAGTATGATGCAGTTGGCTGGACACCAAAAGAATACAATCCAGATGAGAAATCGTCGAGTGGTGCTCGAGAACAAGGCAGTCAAGTGGCAGGGCAAGGGGCCCCGCAATCTGGATTTGTATGGGATGAAGCATCTGGTTATTATTACGATGCTGCTTCTGGGTTTTACTATGATGGAAATACAGGTATTTGAACTATCTATTTTATGCTACAGTTTCATAGCTTTGAAATGCAGGTTATCTTATATATTACTTTTATACATTGCCTTCGAATACTTGTAAACTGCTATATGTTATCATCCCATGGCTTTGTATTATATTTGAAGGCCCTCGACTTGAGCAACAACTATTGACTGAAAGTTTCAATTCTTTCTACGTAGGTTTATATTATGACGGCAATAATGGCCTCTGGTACTCGTTCGATCAACAAACTCAGCAGTATGTGCCTTGTACGGACCAAAATGGTAAGACCAGTGAGAAGCAAAGTGAAGCCTCAAAGGCCTCAGATAGTTCAAATAGTAAGAAGGTTGTTATATCCGCACCAGCTGCCACTGTAACGTCAGGCGACAAACCTTCGGTAGCAGTCGCTGTCCAAGCTGCTGCTGCAGCAGCTTTGGCTGCAGAGAAGAAAGAGAAGGAAAAATTAAAAGAAATAAAGCTGGCTTCTAAAAATAGCCTCCTAGCCAATAAGAAGAAGATGAACAACGTCTTGAACATGTGGAAGCAAAGAAGTCACGAAGGGCAAGCACCGCGTGTGGCTCTCGAGGAGAATTCATCAGTTGAGAGATCCAACTTTTCATCTTCGAACTCCAAGGGAAACTTTGGAAATGAAGTTTTGGGTGCCCGGGAAAACTTCAATGCTCCATTGGGTTCAACAAGTGTGGCTAATCAGTCTTCGGGCACAGAATCTCAAGCAAGTTCTGGCGGTTCTTTGAAGGGCGTGATTAGGAGCTCAGGTCTGGGCGTAGTCAAATCTGATTCTGTTTATATGGGATCGTATGGGGCTTCTAATGCATCTTCTGGGGCACCTTTAGAATCTTCGACTTTCACAACAGCGACGCCTTTCAAAACAGATCTATCTGCATTAGGGTCCCCCGCTCCACCCCCTTCTGCTGTTAGTGGAAAGAGAAGGTTCTCGGAGGCGCCAACATCATCATCGCTCCCAGTGAAAGAGCAGCCACGAGCTTCTGCATACAGAGATCGTGCGGCTGAGCGGAGAAGTTTGTACGGTTCTTCAAGTTTTGATGACCTACCAAGCACTGGAGATTCAAGTAAGTGTTTTTGTACTGTTTAGCTTTTTACCTTCTCCACAATTTCTTCTCCCCTCAGACTCCAGATCATTTTATACGTAAGAAATATTTGGGGTAGTTTGGATTGAAGCTTGGGTTATTGCAGTTATCGATAAATTAAGAGAGGAATAAGGCGAATTGCTAAATATTATATTCTCTGGGGACTATTTATTAACCTGTGAGACGCTCTATGTTGTTCTTGGGAACGATTTTGAAGATCGAGATCCATCGTTAAGGAGAAGCGTGGTGGATTCTTCCATGCCCTTTCCTCCCGGCGTTGGAGGTGGTGGAAGAAGTTCGGAGATTGCCAACAGTGAAAGCTATGATGTGATTACTGCAGATCGAGCCATTGATGAGACCAATGTGGGGAATAAGATGCTGAGAAACATGGGCTGGAATGAAGGATCGGTACCGTTTCTATTCTTGCACTTCAAAACATGTCTTTTTTGATATTTTGACAATTAGAATTCATCATCATTCTTTATGCAAAGTCAGTCTTTTAGACCGCAGAAGTTTTAAAACCTCCCATTTGCATATCGATTAGGGTATAAATTTCATAGAATATTGGCTAAAACTTGCTTTGACTATAGTTTAATCATACAATGTTCCAATACTACACTTTGTACAAGGTGGTTTTACCAACATAAAAGTATCAGTCAATGTATCAGAAAATCTCCCCTGACCTTCACAAGGCACAGATTTTTTCATGCAAGGCTCGTAATTTTCCTGTAGTGTCCTCTTACCAAAGGAAGGATCTGTAAAAAAACACACCTTTCTGTGGATTGCGGGCGAATAGAGTGGCTGGACATCCTCAGAATTCCTTCTTTTCTTCGGTCTAATTAATTTTCGGTGGAATTTTTTTGTTCCTTTTCTGTGTTCTATTTTAAAATCTAGGGACTGGGGAAAGATGGGAGTGGCATGGTCGAGCCCGTACAAGCTCGGGCCATAGAATCTAGAGCGGGCCTCGGAGTCCACCAACCGAAGAAAGTAGTCGACCCGAGCTTGGAGGTTCAGGCGGGAGACAGCTACAAAGCAGTCATTCACAAGAAGGCAATTGCACGGTTTCGTGAAATGTCTTGATTTTCGTTCGAGGAATAAAAGAGCGCATGGAAAGGAAGTATTGAAGATTTGGCTTCTGCTGTTGATTTTATGTTTGGTGGGTAGAAAAACTTGTATGGTTTCTATGGTTAGTGTTAATCATATCATTAAAATTATCCTTTGGTCTCGTCAAGGACAAGATAGTTCATGTCTTAAAACACTCTGTCTGTGCTTTTGGAACCCTTTTGGAAGTTCTTTTGCGATCAAATTCGAATCATTATGAATGTTCGGCTGAATAATTATATATACGATGATAGTCGATTCGATTTGTTTGCAGCCACGTTATTCGTAAGCATAAATCGAGACAAAAATGCATGCAGAGGTTTCTGTAATATACTCAAATCTCACAAGAACAGCAAATCAAATATGCTCATGGATAGATCTCGGTGTAGTTCAGCAGTAGTAGTAAAAGAATGTAAATTATTACAAGAAAAAAATAAAAAAAAAAAGTGCCCAATGCTCTGATCTTCCTCTGTATGCCTTCTTTCTCCCCTGTCCGAAAAACTCGGCCAAAAATCACGAACAAAAGCCGCTCGTCACAGCCAAAAAGGTCGCTATCGCCCACACGATAGTCATCGTCGCCCTCGAACTCCTTCCGAGATCATATATCGATACGCTTCCGCTCTACGATTAAAAGCATTAAGAAAAAAAATCATACATAAAATAAATAAATAAATAGCGTCGCGCAACGCACAATCTACTAAATGAAAAACCATACAACGTAGCGCTTTTATTGGCACTCATATTATTACCAAGTTTAGAGTGGGCGACGGCGCTGGCGTCATATCCTCCGTGTCTTGAACCGTCGGTGGGGCCGGTGGGCTCTTCATCGTCGGCGCGGCTGCGGGCGCACTGTGGTGCTTGTGCTTGCGCTTTTTCTTCTTGTGGCCGGGCGCCGGGGCGGGTGCGGGTGACGGACCCGAATCTTGAGCCACCGGCACCGGCGCCTCGGCTGAGGGTGTCGGAGATGGAGCCATGCTTGGTGGTACGAGCGGCGGGGCGGGTGCCTGTGTGTATATAGGGAATGCAGTCAGAATGAGTTTTTAATCTTGTTTATACAATGATTGAAGTTTCGAACCCAGAGGTCAGTGCGTACAAATCATTACTGCCATCCAGTAATTGCAAATTAGATATGTAAGATTGGATAGGAAAGAAATCAACCTAGGCGTGATAGGGTGTGTTGGAAATATAATATATGAAACGACAATATGATACATTTGCCTTCAGTCTTGAATTTTCTTTTTATGTAAAATATCGTTCACATAGTATCAGTCACACGACTTGATAAGCTAGGATTTTTACGTGCATTTTATACTAATAAAACTTGCATTATTCGATCGCTAGACATATACATACCCTCGATTACCTCTATTTTATGCTATTTATCATGTTTTGTAGGTATCAAGGTAAAAAGAGTCGAAAAAGACAAGTTATGAGGATAAACGAGCGAAACCGACATGATACACTGCACCTTCGAACATAGACGTTTTTTTAGGTGAAGTGATCGTTCAACATGGTATCAGAGCCCATACATTGGTGGCCATGAGTTCGATTCCTCATAACCACCCAACACGTCTAAAAGTTAGATAAGAAATAAAAACAGTCTCAACGTGCGGTGACATATTGGAAATATATTATATAAAAATTGAAAATACGATTGTCGACCTGTGCTGGCGGTGACAGAGGTGGGGGGACGGGCGGAGAAACGGTCGCCGGAGGCTGAGTGGGAGCCGAGGCCGGCGGCGGCGGCGGCGGCGGAGCTTTGGGCGCCGGAGAAATCGCCGGAGTTATTACGACGGGCGGCGTAACGGACTGCGGCGAAGCGGCCGGCGCTTGCGCGTCGGCGATTGCCGCAATACACAGTAGAAATGGTGAAAGACAAATCCACATCATTTTTCCCATTTTATTTGGAAAAATTGCAGGTGAGGATGGATTTCACTTGTGTACTTATAATGTTAGGAAAGGAAAGTTTTATGAAGCGTGAGAACTGAGTTAGAGTTTGGTGATGTGTCAGTGAAAGGAGAAAGGTAGCTTTCGGTTTCCAAACGAATTGCTTTGCTTCAAGATTTGGACATTGAAGTGTTAAACTGGTCCCATGTCGTTATCAGGAAAAACAAAGGATCTTCACAAATCACTCCATGAGTGATTTTTCTGCAACTACGTCTTTTGCTTCAAGATTTGGACATTGAAGTGTTGAACTTCGACTCATATGTTGGAGTTCTGCAATTACGTCTCATGACGAGGAATTTGGAAGACCGATTTTGGTGACTTGTGTCTGAAGTCTTTGTGACGTAAATTGCAGTCAGACTACGCGTCCCATTAGGCAAAAACGGGGTGAAAGTAGAATCGTTTTTCTTTGTCTCATATCATATGCAAAGAGATCATTTGTCACTGGTACTGTCTGCACACTCAAATGCGCGTGCATATATAAATATAAAATATTAAGATTAATTTAATTTATATAGCTAATTTAAATTAATTATGCATGTATAAATTATAAAATTAAAGGTATAAAAATTAACTAAAAATGGTAATCAACTAAAAATAATAATTAAAATATAGTGGATGAATTTTAAAATTTTATTCTATTGTGAAGGACACATTGACGTCTAGAGAACGTTGGTTAACTTTTTATATTTTATTAATTCTTAATTGGGAAAAAATTACGGTTACAAATTGACAGACCAAATCAGTTAACTTTTTGGCAGTTTTTAGAGACCTAGAGCCTATTATAATAGTATTATCTGCACACGTGTGCTTAAAATATAATGTTCATTTTAATTTTGAAATTTATAATTTATGTTTATAGTAGATGAAATATACTTTATATATATATGAAAGGAAAATAGTGATTAAAAGTATAAGTATAATAACTAAAAATTGAGAAGTTAAATGTGATAACTAGTTAATTAATGAAATTAAAAATAGAGAGGTTAAATCGTAAATATTTTACAGACCAAATTAGCAGTTAATAGCCACCTCTCACTCTTAATATAATAGCAAGATCGAAATAAAAATATTGCGACCCACGTATAAGTTCAACCTATTGCTAATCAGTTTTAGAATGGAACCCCAAATGTACTTCAAACAGCAGATTAAGACCAAATAACGGACGAAATCGTTATAGGAAACGCGATGCGTCCGAAATGCGGAGAATTATATTTTCACAAACAGAACATGAGATGAAAAGGGCTGTGCATTTTCGTAAAAAACTTGGCGGGATGGCGTCGGGAAATAGGGAGGCAGGCGACCGCCGAAGGAGGAGTTGGACCCTCGGGTTTTATTACGCCTTCCTTTTTCTTCCTCCTAAGCTTGAAGAACTGCTCCATCATATCGGCGCATTCCGAGGATAAAACCCCTCGCCTGACGACTATTTTCGGGTGGAAAGGATGGATGGGAGGCGGAGGTTTGTCGCCTTTTTCCAAGCCGTCTTCGCTGCCTCCGCTCGGGAAAAGCCTAATAATGGCGCCGAAAAATGTAGAATTTTACGGCAGGATCATAAATATTTTCCCGGGATGATAATGCGTTTGGGATGCGGTTGGTATGCAGAATTCGATGCTCAAAAGGAAAAGAAAAGTTTAATAGTTCGGATCGACCGTTATACGTTACGCATTTGGTGTAAGAACTTCGATGCTGAAAAGGAAAGAAAATGTGTAATGGCGCGCATCCTACCATTACATATTTCGCTTTCTTTTTTTCGCATCTAATTCGGCATACCAAATGCACTCTTAAGCTGTGTTTGGATTGAAGAAACCAGTGCCCAAAGAAAATTGGAGAGAAAACGGTTTTAATAAATTTTTCTCTTTTTTTTTTTTCTGGTTAAGAAAGTAATTTTTTTTCTTCTTAGTTATAAGTATAAACTTAACCTAGATTCTCCTTTCATTTTTCTTTCATTTCCTCGTCTATCTATATCTTCAATCAGCCAAGCATAACAATTAATTTTTCTTTTTTCACTTCAATTTCTTTTCCCCGCTAATTTCCTCAAAACCAAACTGAGTGTTAGTTTATTACCTTATCCAACTGCCGTCGGCACCGAGGAGTTTATTAGGAGCCCCCCAAACGACGCAGTCTATTCGCGCTTGAAGTATGGCTCCAGCGCACATCGGGCATGGCTCTAGCGTTACGTAGAGCGTAGTTTCCTACAAATTAAAAAGAAAAAGCAAAAAATAAATAATAGTGCGAAAATTCGTCTCCATGGAACGAGATTAAAGAAAAAAAAACTTGATAAAGACCGAAATACGAGTGTTCTTGTCTGAATCCCATAAAATGGGCTCGACGCCGTGCGTAAAAATGTACGTACACCAAAATGCGATATATTGACTTAATTAATTAACGTATTTTACCGAAAGCCTCCACGAACGCAAAACGTTCGACGCTTGCCTTATGCACGCCATTTCAGCGTGCGCGGTGGAGTCCCTCGTTTCTTCCACCCTATAATAAAATTCGCAACCCGCCGTTAAAAAAAATTATTTTGCCAAAAAAGAAAAGAAACCCGAAAACCTCACAGATTGCATCCGCGCGCGATAATCTTTCCACGGTGCACCAAGACAGCGCCGACAGGAACTTCCCAGTTATCAGCAGCTTTCTCAGCCTCTAAAAGCGCTTCCCTCATGAAAACCTCGTCGATTTTCCTCTGCTCTGATTCGAGCCTATACGCTTCTTCCCATTCGTCGAATTCGCTCTTTATCATTTGATCTTTCCTCTGAAGCTTCTTCAGTTTTCCTTCTTCCTCGTTTGGCTGCTCGTTATCGCCACCATCGGTAGCGCTCGTTTCTCCATATTCCGACACGGCTCGAACTATGGGAGACCTACGCAGCTTCAGCGACGGCAAACGAGTCTTGGGATCGACTAACGCCGTCGAAGAAGAGGTTGTTGTTTCAAATTTCCCAGGAGGCAAAGAAACGCTGGTAGATGAGCTCGAAGAAGTGGTTGCTATTACATCCTTCCCAGGAGGCAAAGAAACGCTGGGTAATAAGCTCGAGGAAGCTTCTCCAACCTTAGGATTAACTATGGGAGGTGAGCCTTGTTTGGCAGTTTGTTCTAAATCCTCGGGTTCTTGCCCCGAAAACCACCCTTCGCTGCTAGTCGACTGATTTGGCGAGGTTTTGCCAGCTGTCTTCTTCCCCGAGCTTGGAGTCGATTCATGGCGTGGAGACCAGCGTAGTAAAACGATGTCCGAAATGACGTTCCACAGTGTTTTCCCGCTTCTCTTCGCAGGGCCTTTTTCGTCTTTTGCTTCAGATTCCTCATTAGCAGAAGGAGGTTCTTCGACTCTCCACATCTCATCTCTCGGACCCTTTGCCGAGGGGAGACTCTCGTCGTCTTTCGAATCTGATTTGTTCGAATCTGCAGAAATTTGCTGAACTGAGTTCTTTTGGTCTCGATTCTCCTCGAGAACGACGTTTATTTCCTCGTTTTTATCCCGAGAACTCATTGTTCCGTTTCTCGGGACAAAAGGGGATGAAGATTCGCTGAAATCTTCGTGTGGGGAAAACATCGGTAAAGCAGAAGAATTAGATCGTAAGGTTTCATCAGTCGTTTCGATAAGGAATAATTCGTCTGTTGATTGAAAGTTCGAAGGCGAAGGCTTCAGATTCACTAATATCTCAGATTCAGTCATATCATCCTCAGCATCTACTGTCTCTTCTTGTACTGTAACATCATTCGATTGCTGTCCGAAAATCGAACTGCCCAGTTTACCGCTCGGAGCAAAACTCGGCTGATTAAACCTTCCTCGTTCCTCGGACGCATTATTCGTCGAACTGACGACATTTTCCTCCTTAACGCTTGTCTGAAACCTCTGATCGGTAACGGAAGTCCTTTGAATATCAATTTCTTGGATTTTCGTCACTTCGTAATCCTTACGAGAAGTCTTCCGATACTCATCCTCTCTAATAACAACTCCAAGACTACTTCGATGATCTCTAACATCTCCGTGACTCGAACTAACAACTTGAGAAGCCATGTCACTTTTCTCAGCATTCACTTTTTCAGAACCGTAAACGTTGGCAGTTAGATCAGTAGAGACGCGATTTTCTTGCCCATCGAGAAATCGTTTGTACTTCATCTTACCATCTTGTCGTCTAGAAACTCCATCAACGACTGCCTGCGATAACTTCAACTTTCTGTCATCATTTTCCACGTAATAATCACTTTCACGAGACGATGAAAGCTTCTCATCCTTTCGCAGGGTTGTCTCGATCGTATCTCTCGAATCCACCTCTTCGACCGACACGTCAGCGAGCTTCTTCTCTGTTTTCTTCCTAAAATCAGATTCTTTCGATGCGCTCTTCTTCTTCTTCTTCAAGCTAAACTCGCTTTCTTCTTCCTTGTAATCCTCATACCTTCGTTTCTCCTCATCGTCTTTACGGTGTAACACCATTTCGCGGCTCCTCGAATCGCCCCTATAACCGCCGGAAGACTCTCCTCGAACGAACCCTTCTTTAATTTCTTGATCCGCTTCGCCCTCGTAATCGCCAGTCGAAGATAGAGAATAGTACGAAGAACAACTCGACCCGTCTCTCCTCAGCCTTTCCCTCTGCTCCTCTTTTTTCGACGAATCTTCCCTCTCTTGGCTCTTCTCCTCATATCTCAGAAGTTTCGAATCCCTCTCTTCTTTTCTATTACGACGAATATTTTCGACTTCAGTTTTTCTCGACGATTTCACTCTCTCTTCTCTCTCTCTCGCCACGCGTTTTTTTGACGAAGAGTTACTACATTCTCCGTTAGTCCTCTCTTTAAGATTCTCAATCCTCTGCCCACTCTCCGAAGCATCAATTCCCGCCTTTTTCTTCCTATTACCACATTCATTACAGACCTCAACACTCTCACTAATCTCCAAGATTGGTTTCTTAATAGGTCTCCTCTTATCTTCTTTCCTCACAATCAGACAACCATCATCTGCAACTTCATCATCTTCATACATATCCTCAGCCAAAAAACTAAGCAAAATCTCAGCTTCATCAATCCTTTCCTCAAACACCATACGCTTTCTAAACCCACCAACTAAGCGTTTCTCCCTTACATTACAAACCATATCGATTCTCTCCCTAACGTGGGAAACATCGGCGCCATAGAACGGTGCACGGCTGTAAGAACGCCGAGCGATTCCTTGAGGAACGACTTTTCTGTAAGAAGGCCACCGTTGAATCAAAGATGACTGTCGAAAAGCATTTAAAGAGCTACTACAGCAATTAATTGGGCTTAGGGAAAGTCCACAGATCGAATTAGAGCAGCAGTAGCAGCAAGCTGTTCTTGATGGGAATAATGGTGACGGTAATGAACAGTGGTGATAGTAATAAGGGTTTGGGCAGTCGTACCAAAGTGGTGGGGCTCTTCTTCTGAATGAGATCGTTGAAGCTGTGTAAGAATTCTCCATTGATTGATTTTTCTTTGAGATTACGCAGCCAACGCAGATTGAATTGAGCTTTTGCTTGCAGATTTGCGTTGGTTGAAGCTGTTTGATGAGGTTTTGGTAATAATTTTCTTATTAATTGTTTTTTTTTTCTGCTCTTTTCGACATTACTGTCAGTGTCACGTGATAATTACGAAATATTATGATATCTTTTTTTTTTTTTTTTTTAGGGTCCCGAGTTATCCCCGCGCAATCCGACTATGGGCTAATCGCCACACACTTCAGAGGTGGAACTAATCCCCGGGGTCATATGGATACTTTCCAAACCCACAAAACAACGATAGTCATAAGCCTAGACTCATGGGGACTTCTCATGAGAGGTGGGATATCTTTAGTCCTCAATTTTGTAATTTTTTGTCCAAATACATATTCCGAGATATCAAGTTTTGGTCTCTAACCTTACGATTTTAGTCTATTGATATTATTAAATTAATCGTTAATTTAGACTGAGCATATGATCTCATTTTAATCCATTTTGACCCTTTTAACTAGGGGTGTTCAAATGGGTTAATTTTCGGTGTTCGGGTTATTCGGTTTGGGTTGTTCGGGTTTCTGACAGTTCAGACAACCACCCGCAAACCAAACCAAAACCATTTAACTATTTGGTTCTCGGGTTATTCGGTTTTCGGGTTAAGTGGTTTGGTTAGGTAAAAAACCAATTAACAAGTTACAAGCTTGGTGGTCTAAATATTCACAACACAATCCCTAGGTACATATAGTATTATATTTATATAACTTATATCTTTTAAGGTAGGCTCTTTTAAGGTAGGCTCTTTTAAGGTAGGCCCAATTAGTATTAGTTTTATATGATTTATATCTTTTAAGCTAGGTCAAATTAGTATTATTTTTATATGATTAATATCTATATTAAAAAATAATTATGCTATTCGGGTTTCGGGGGTGCCCCGATTTTTTTAATCCCACCCAATACCCAAACCATTTCCCCGTTTAATAATTCGGGTGACCCAATTAACCACCCTATCCCCGAATTAACCAAACCAAATAAGCCGAATTCAGTTCGGTTCGGGAGGGTTAATTGGGTCACCCAAATAATGAACACCCCTACTTTTAACTCATCTTCTTGGGCGAACATTGTTACTCGAACCATTTAGCTCAGCTTCAACTATTTGTTTCTCTCTAACGTTACATTAAACTACTTTGATCATTTTTATATTTTAATAAAATTAACTAAGTTTATGTTGGTAGTGAATATATCCAATTACGTGTGATAGTGGATAATTATTATAATTTTTTTGTAATTTGATTTGTAATTATCAATTAATATGGTATTGGACAGTGGCCATATACTAAGACCATCTCCAACAGCAACCGCAAACGCAAACGCATTTTGCAGTAACTGTTCTCCAACAGTCAACCGCAAACGCAAACGCAAAAGAATATTCCAGTTATATTCCCTTTCATACCAACTTTTATAACTTTTCAATACAACCCCTATATTTTACTACTTTGGAAACTAACCACAATATTCTTGAATTTATTAAAAACATAGAACATAATATTTATTAAAAGTATCGAAATTACACAACATAACAATTGAAATACATTGAAATACACGTCGTACAAATAAAATATAGATACTTATCAAATCTCGGACTTAATGTATTCCTCCCATAAATGATAAAATATAGATATAAAAAAAATATTACTCAAATAAGTGTCAAGGTTAAAATAATTATGTATTATATCAATATAATCGTAGTATACACTTTAATATATTTTCTATAGTCAATACAAGTAAAGGGCTTATGTACAATTTTAAAACATCAAACGCATTTTTGCGTTCAGACGCAAATTTGCATTCGAAACAGGAGAGAGAAGGTAAAAAACACATTTTGCGTTTGCGTTTGCAGTACTATGGAGCAGTTTTACTGCATTTTTGCATTTGCGTTTTGCGGTACTATTGGAGATGGTCTAAGTCATCTTCAGTTATGTCTATCTATTTTATTAAGGAAGGGTTAATTGCTATTAGGTGGGTCAATTTTATGTCATTTACCAATTTTAAGAATGAAATTAACATTTATATATTAATTAAAATACTGTTATATTAGGTATGGCACCATAATTTGTCTTTAAATACGAAAAAATTAAAATTATTTAAATCATATTCAAACATTTATTTAATATTTTTTCTATAGTAACAAATGCGCCGGTGCTTCTACTAGAAATTATAGGGATCTTCACACATAAATACCCCCTGTAAAAAAAACTTGTAATTTAGTACCATGTCAGGATTTTTTTATATATAGATACCTAATTTTTTTTGCAGATAGGTACCTGATCCGCCGCAGGTACGCCATACAACACATTCGGGTACCCTATATCAACACATTTGGGTACCTTATATAATAGAAAATGGTATGCGTATTAGCACATTTAGGTACGCTTTATTTAAAACATAGGTACGTCGGACGAACACATTTAAGTACCCTATATCAACATGTTATGGTACGCCATGCATTTATGCATAGATATCCGAAAATTATATAAGATTTTGGTTATCGTTTATTTTTTTCGCCATCTATATTTTACCGGTATTCAACGACAAGGTCAAAAATTCCCTACTTCAACAAAACGAAAACAATGATTAAAAAAAAAATAAAAGATGATCATGAAATCATCAAAGAACTCGTCTCCATCAATAAACAATCACAAGCCCAGATAACCCACTGCAGATTTCCCCAAAACGCTCGCAAACTCGGCGAAGCTGATGACGCCGTCGCCGTCGGCGTCAGCCTCCCTCATCATCTCACTCAGCTCCTTGTAAGTCAGTGGGTGGCCCATCTTCGCCATCTGTCCGGCGAGCTCGGCGGCGGTGATGTAGCCGTTGCCGTCCCTATCGAACGATCGGAAAACCTCCATGAGTCGGCCGTGGTTGACCAGCACCTCCTCGTCGACGCCGTCGCCGGCCAAGATGGCTCCGACGAGCTCGTCGAACTCTATGGAGCCGTTGCCGTTGGAGTCCATTTTCGCCAGCAGCGCGTGGATTTGGTCGCCGGTGGGTCGGAGGCCGAGGGAGCGGAGGAGGGCGGCGAGCTCGAGGTGGGTTAGGCTGCCGTCGCCGTCCATGTCGAAACGGTCGAAGATTTCTTTTAGCTGTTTGGTTTGGTCCGATTGGATCTTAGCCTTAGCCATTGTTTAGGAGAAAAAGAAAAAGGAATTAAGAGAAGTATTGATTTGATTGTTCGAGTTTTGATTTGATCGATGGTTTAAGTTCGAGTTAGGACAGTTTTTGACGTTGTACTTGTTTTTATGAGAGAGAGAGAGATGATGGACCTTGGACTTGGATAGTCTAAAAAGTACAAAGTGAACATGGGATTTATTTATTTATTGAATATGTTGATGTTGATACGCGTGGACTATTTCTGGGAAAGTCGGTTTATGTATTGGAAAATATTAGTTGTTACTTGTTTTTAACTTTCTATTAGATGATCGTTGAAGTTTTGTATGATTTGGGTGGCGGTGGCTGCTAAACAAATATGATCATTTTTAAAATGGCTTTTTAGAATATGTACTCTTATTTGTACTATTATACCAAGGTGAGAGGTTGGTGTTAAGTATTAACTACTAATTTGGTCCGTAAAATATTTGTAATTTAACCTCTTTATTTCTAATTTCATTAATTAAATAATTATCACAATTAATCCATCTTTTTAGTTATATACTTATACCCCTAATCATTATTTTCCTTAAATATATAAAATTATATTTCATCTACTAAACAAAAATTATAAATTTCAAAATTAAAATTAAAACAATATATTTTAAGCACACGCATAGAAGATGCAGATTGTACTAGTGCATACGGAGGATGTAAGCCATCGAAGCGGTCTGTCAAAATGTGATATAAATCTTACGTAAAGAGTATATGGTAAATATAAATTGTCAATCAATTATCTGTCAAATTGATAAGTGATTTACGACTAGGCTTAATAATTTATTTTAGAACAAGTTTACGTTAAATTACTTTATTTTTTAAATTACTTAATTTAATAATATAAAATATTTAAAATAAAAAAATACTAAGATGTGAGTATTCACTAATTTGCCCCAATATCATGTTTTCGTTTTTCTCTTCGAGCAACTGTATTTTTCACAAGAATGTGATTGGAAAAAAAAAACCATAAATGGATAAATCCTTCCGAACAACCTCAACAAGTCCTTTGTCCATTTGATTTACAAAATTCTAAATAAAAAGAAAGAAAATAAAATGCGGGGGCCCGGCCCGATTCCACCCAAAAGAAACTTTACAAAACTCAAAACCCAAGAATTATGAAAAAAAAAAGGGGAAAAAAAAGAACATTTATCTCCCTTACGCTCAAAAGCTTAAAATCAAGATTCTTGCATCACTGTCTACGACTACTACTATTTACCGCACGTTCTTCGCCGATGTAACTATCTCGGAAAAACGAATCCATGGAGAAATCGCCGTTGATACGATTCACCATCTTCTGAAAAACTCGAACATGCGTCGAAGGCGCATGGTCGTAAACGTCGCTCTCTCCTAATCTCATGCCGTTCGTTAAATCCGAGGTAGACATCGTATCGAAAGCCCTTACAACCTTTCGTGAGAAAAAGAAAAAAGACATTCAACCAAGAACGATGAACTGTACAAATTAGGTTCTGTTGCACGCTTTTTCACTCGAAACAACCACATAATCGCCTCTTTATTGCGAAAAAAGTCAACCTGGTTTGTAACTATTAAACGGATGGTTTTTCATCCCAAAATCAATTGGTGATATGTGATGAGATTTGATCATTTTGATTATATATCAACCAAGAAAAAAAGATTCAACAAAGAATGATGAACTATATATCAAATTAGGTTCTCTTGCACGCTTTTTCGCTCGAAATAACAACATAATCGCCTGTTTGTTGCTGTTAAATTGAGGGTTTTCATCCTAAAGCCAATTGGTGATATGGGATGAGATCTGATCATTTTGATTATATATTGAGGAGTCATGTGGATCCAGTTTACTGATGCGGGACAAATAATCTCAACAATAAGCTTTTAAGGATGTAATAATGCTCGTCGAATTCAAAAATTGAGTAATTTTTTACCTGTCCCATCGTGGGCCGCCTTGAAGAAGAATGGCGCACGCAAGCCGCGGCGGCTTCGATCATTCGAAACATTTCGCCTTCGTCGTAGTTTCCGTTTAGTCTTTGATCGGCCAACTTTACGAATTCATGCGTTTCTAGGGCTTCGCTTAGTATAGGGCGGGCCTTAAAAAAATCGAACGATTACTTAGAGAAAAAAAGGTGTTATAGCGCTACGATTTGAATATATATTCGCAATGAAAAACTAAATTTTTTTGCTTTTATATACTCGCTCACCCATTCGACTAAGCTCTCGTCGCCCAACGGTTCAGACGTGTCTAAAGGTTTACGCCCAGTGATCAACTCCAAAAGCACGACCCCGAAAGAAAATACGTCCGATTTTTCGGTTAATTTTCCGCTCGATGCATACTCTGGCGCCATATATCTAAAAAAAGGTGAATAACATAATGGAAAGTAAGCTCTGACATATAACCGAGTTTCAGAAAAAAAAAATGCGACCCCACTAAATATATAACTAACCCGAAAGTCCCCACAACGCGCGTCGTGACATGCGTGTATGCGTCCATAGCTAATTTTGCAAGTCCGAAATCAGAAACCTAAAAAAAAATCTTTTAAGTGCACTATGTATTAAAACTATGACGCGCAATAACATGGACAATTACCCGAGCTTCGAAGTTATTGTCCAAAAGTATGTTCGAAGTCTTGATGTCCCGATGGATCACACGCGGATGACCTGAAAAAAAAAACAGAATAATCATCGCCGACACCGGCCAATAAGAAAACAAAACACACAACAAACGAATAATAAAGCTTACAGTCTTCGTGAAGGTAAGCCAACCCACGGGCCGACCCGATAGCAATCTTGACCCGCGTGGCCCAATTCAAAACGGGCCTACCTTCGCCGTGTAGATGAAAGTACAAGTTATTATTCGGTACGTATTCATATACGAGTATTCTCCCCTCGTCGTATATGCAGTAGCCCACGAGTGAAACCAAGTGCCTATGGTGTATTCGGCTTATGATTTCGACCTCGGCCCTAAATTCGCGCTCGCCCTGGGATCCGCCGACCTTCAACTGCTTGACGGCGACTTCCTTACCGTCCGATAAAACGCCTTTGTACACCGAACCAAACCCGCCCTCGCCTAAGAGGTTAGTGTCTGAAAATCCATTCGTCGCGATGAGCAATTCGTCGTATGTAAACCACGACCGCGAATTCATCAGTCCGCCGGCGCCGCCTGGCGTTCTCGGCGTGGAGGCAATGTTGTTATTACTGTTGCCCGAGTCGTAAAAAGATGGCGTGCGCGCTTTTCTTGATTCTGATTCTGATGGGAAACGGGCGCATTAAGTTCTCTGTGCAATGCCTTAATAGTAAAAAGTGTTGTTTTTTTGTTCGATCATGGAGTTATCCTCGCTCGATCAGCTATGTACTTATGCTGCACACTTCGAGGATGGGACTAAGGGTGCGTTTGGTATGTGGAGAATAAATGAAAAGTGTAACGGTGACACACGAAGCGCAACGTACAATGGTTCGGTGCGTATCGTTGAACTTTTCATTTTCGTTTTTCGCACTGAATTCTGCATACCAGACACACCCTAAATCTCCAGGGATTGTCATTCACATAACACGATGGTCATGGTTTGAAACAATGACCTAAGGGATGAACGAAATGCGATCCCTTAAGCCATTAGGCGAACCCTGATGGGAGACGGCCCATTAAGTTTCTCAGTGTAATATGCCTAAGGGTGCGCGTTTGGTATAAGATTTCGATGCAGAAAAGAAAAGGAAAAGCGTAATGCTAAGCACTCGTGGAGCAACGTACAGTGGTTCGATGTCGTAACTTAGTTTTCTTTCATCTTTACCAAGGCATGAATTCAGCATACCAAACGCACTCTTTAATTATAGTAAAAATGTAAGAAAATGAGGGCTTTCTTTTTACCTATGTCTGAAGGAGAAGCGACAGCGGCTGGTAAGATGAGTCTTGCGCTTCGCCCGGCGGGCGATTTTTTCTTTCTTTTGTAAAGACAGCACGCTAATATCCCGAGAAACCCTAGAAAGAAAATTACGACGGCCACGGCGATGCCTATTGTGGTTCCACTACTATTGCCTCCGTTGCCACCAGGCTGTGAACTCTCCGGCGAGAACTTAGGCGGAGATAAGGATAGCGAAGGGGTGGTGGTGGTGGCGTTGGTATGAGAAGGTGGTGATAGGGCCGAGGGAGCCGGCGGAGGTGATATGTTTAAAATGGGCGGTGGAGATGATCCCTGAGGAGGAGGAGGAGGAGTCGCCGGAAAGTTCGCCGGAGGGGAAAGTTGTGGTGGTGCTGGTGGTGGTTGGGTGTTTGAAGGAGGAGTAGGCGGTGGCTGTGATGGTGGCGGTGGGTCGTTTGGAGGAGGTGGTTGGGGCGGCGCCGGAGAATTTCCCGGTGGGCGGGAGGTGGCCGGCGGAGGTGGTGGTGGTGGGCTGGTTGGTGGTGGAGAAGAGGGTGGTGGTGATGGTGGTGGTTGTGGTTGGCTTTTGGGCGGCGGAGAGGAGGGTGGTGGTGGTGGTGGGTCGGACTGTGGGGGTGGAGGTGGTGGTGGTGAGGTGGTGGGCGGTGGAGTTGAAGGTGGTGGTGGTGGTGGTGGAGAGAGAGAAGAGTTCGCCGGCGGCAGCGGTGGTGGAGATAGGGAGGAGTTGGCCGGAGAAGGTGGTGAGATTAGAGGTGGAGAAGCCATTGGTGGCGGCGGTGTGGTTGTGGCCGGCGGATTCTCCTGCGGCGGCGAGGCTGAGACTGAGGAATTCGGCGGCAATGCACCAGTGGACATATGAGAGTCAATCTAAGCTTCTTCGAAAAGCATTTCTGCAAAGAATCGAAGTGTTACCAAAACCAAAAAAAAAAAAAAAAAAGAATTTCCACCAGCTAGCAAGCTTAAAAAATTTAATTTTTCCTGATAAATACAAAATTGCACAAAAGATTTAATTTTTCCTGAGAATTTCACCAGCTAGCAAGCTTAAAAATCGATTCTTGAATCGAACCCAGAAATCCAAATTTCTCCCAAACTCACTTCAGAAAAAAATAATTCCCAGAAAAAATCTATTTAATAGAACCCTACGAGCACCATATTAACACAAATAATCAACAGAAATCAAGGGAAAAAGAAAGAGAAGGGGACGAACCTTGGCCTTCCGTTACACATAATAAAGACGAAAGCTTTGCACGCCTTTTTCTAATTGAACGTCATAATCTACAAATCCCAAACATGCAAAAGCTATTGTAATGAAAAAGAGAGGTCCATCGATGCAATTAATCATCCCTCGATTCGATTATCCAATTTGATCTTGAATTATGGGTCGGCGAAAATTCTATTGTTGAAGCACTCACAAACGGTGATAGCGACGTTTTCTAGATAATTATGTTCTTTCTTACATAACTCCTTTGTTGTTGTTTGATCTCTAAGGTGGGTGATGGTCAAAAATAATAAATTATGATTTTATTATGTTTTTTGCATCATGCGGATGGATATTGTCAAGTTTGAGGTCAATTTCTGAGGCGTTACCTTTTGTTGAATGATTCGCAACGGTAGTGAAATATTATTAATTGCAACTGCACAATTTCTATTGGGATAAGATAACTATTAACTACTCCATGCCCTTGTGAAGGCCAATTTTATAATACAACTAAAGTTACTATATAATATATATTAAAGCCAATTTTTTGCTCTGTGGAGCTGAAACATAGATGTGAACGGAGAAGAATCTTAAAAGGACACGTATAAAAAATAAAGTAACTTTATAACATATGGCAACAATGTCAGGGTAGATGGTTGATATCATTACATCACACTAGCAAACTTTTGCTTCTAACTAAGTTTTTTTGAGACGGGTCATAAATACCTATAATTATTTTAAGTTAACTATACAACTTAATTAATGTTATAATATTATTGTGATTAATATTTATATTATGATTATTGTGATATATAATTATAGAGAGAAATATTTAAAGAGAGAAAGTATGAATAATTTCAATACTTTGGTGTGTTTTACAATACAACTCAAGGTGCCTATCTATAGGCCAATTTATCAAATTACAACCACAAAATAAAATATTACATTCTCATAGAATAATCACAACTAATTTCTCATCTATCCCATTCTAATTTAATCACTTCGTATACATCCACTCCAATATTTCATAATTATTCCAATTTTTCATAATATTCCCCTTTGGATGTATATTCAGGAAGATGACTCGTTAAAACCTTATTAGGAAAAACACAGTGGGATAAAAACCTAGTGAAGGAAAAAGAGTACATAATTCCTTTATTGGGGGAAGTGCTTTCCTTATTATCATTTCAAATCTCGAAGTCTTCGAACACCGATTGAATATATCAATTTTCTAAAATTTATTGGGGGAAGTGCTTTCGTAAACAAATCTGCATGATTTTTGTTAGATCGCACTTGTTGTACATCAATATCCCCATTTTTCTCCAACTCGTGTGTAAAGAAAAATTTAGGAGAAATATGTTTTGTTCGGTCTCCTTTAATATATCCTTCCTTTAATTGTGCAATACAAGCCGCATTATCTTCATATAATATCGTTGGAAGTAACTTTTCAGACAATAGACCACAAGTATGTTGTATATGCATAATAATCGATAGCAACCAAATACATTCTCGGCTAGCTTCATGAATTGCTAATATTTAAGCGTGATTAGATGAAGTAGCCGTTAAACTTTGTTTAACTGATCGCCATGAAATGACAGTTCCTCCATACGTAAATAAATAACCCGTTTGCGATCGAGCATTATGTGGGTCGGATAAGAATCCAGCATCCACATACCCAATTAAATCCGCTTTCATCTCATTATAGTAGAACAATCCCATATCGGTTGTTCCTTTAAGGTATCGAAATATTCTTTTAACTCCGTTCCAATGTCTACGATTTGGCGAAGAACTGTATCTTGCCAATAAATTTACAGCAAATGCTATATCAGGTCGAGTATGACTCGTAAGATACATTACCGCTCCAATAGCACTAAGATGTGGTACTTCAGGATCAAGTAGCTCTTTATCATTTTCACGTGGTCTGAATGGATCTTTATTCACGTCTAACTATCGGACAATCATCGGAGTATCTAATGGATGAGCTTTGTCTATGTAAAACCTTTTCTTACCTTTTTCGTATAAGTTTCTTGATGTACAAATATCTCATTCTTTAAGTATTCAATTTGCAGTCCGAGACAAAATTTCATTTTTTCCGAGATCTTTCATTTCGAACTCCCTTTTCAGACATCAACATCTTTCGATAACTCTCCGGGAGTTCCAATAATGTTGATATCATCAACATAAACTGTTGCAATGACAAACTCATTTTGAGATCTTTTCATGAATATACAAGGACAAGTTTGATCATTTTTATGCCCTTATTTCACTAAAAAATTCCCTTAGATGATTATACCACATACGCCCAGATTGCTTTAATCCATATATATATATATATATATATATATATTATATCACTGTCAAGCGATCCACATAAATAAGCAGTGACAACATCCATCAGACGCATATTGAGTCCTTCTCGTACTGCCAAACTAATTAGATAACAAAAAGTAGTTGCGTCCACCACAGGAGAATACGTCTCCTCATAATCAATACCAGGTCTTTGCAAAAAACCTTGTGCAACAAGTCGTGCTTTGTATTTCGTAATTTCACCGTTTTCATTTCTCTTTCTAACGAAATCCATTTATAGCCAACTGGTTTACATTTTTCGGTATGCGGACTACAGGTCCGAAAACCTTTCGTTTCTCAAGTGACTTTAATTCTGCCTCGATTGCATTTTTTCATTTTTGCCAATCATTTCTTTGTCTGCATTCTTGTCCAGACCTTGGTTCATGATCCTCATTCTCATTTATCTCATTCATTTTATGTAGCGCTACGTTAAATGAGAATTGATCGTCAACGTTGACTTCGTCTTGGTTCCATTTAATTCCATTATGGGTATAGTTTATCGAGATCTCTTCATTATCATTATTTTCAAAATTTTCAGAATTTTCAGGTACCTGAGTTTTAATTTCATCAACATTTATGCCCGTCGACTCTTCTTTAGTCGATAAATCCCCGATTGGACCATTCTTATTATTTGCTCCTTGTTTTTTGAGGATTTTATCTTTGGAACCCGATGGCCTACCACGCTTTAGTTGTGGCTTAGGCTCGATATAATTCTTTGTATGTTCTATATAAATATCAATTTTTGCAGGAGCATTGACAGCTGGTATATGTGACTTAGTCACCCTTTTAAGGTCAGTAAAGCTATCTGACAGTTGATTAGCTAAGTTTTGTAAGTTAATTATCCTAGTTCAGATTCGTTCGTTCGAGGATAATAATGCTTTAACGATAATTCATTCCAACTAATATTCTTTTTCAGCTGTTTCTTTTCTCCCCCTAATGTCAGAAATTTGATTCAACAAAATGAAAATCGGCAAATCTAGCCGTAAATAAATCTTGACACGCTCGAATACTAGCAAGTATACTAGGTCGTGCAAGTAGTATAAAACGGACGTAAATCCGAATATCGATCCACGAGGACAGCTCGATTAGTTCTAAGATATTAATCCGAAATTTAATTTAAAATGAAGCGATTTTTTTTATATAAATATATATTTATATATGTTTATATATATATTTTTTAGATTTGTTTAAGACGGTTTTAAGAAAAGCGCAAATAAAGATAACGGTTTTTATCAATTAACTACAAGCGTGGTTAAAGCACATATTCGGCACAGATTAATTCTACGTCTGCATGCAATCGTATATATTTAACCAATATGAATCTAGTTAAGGTAGAACTAATCAACTATATTCCTATATGACTGTAGTTACCCCACACGCATTCGGCTTTATGAATTTCCCCGAGCTTAAACGCTTTCGGCGCCTAAGATCTCGGAAACCACACAGACGAAACCGAATTCCATCTCTGGTCGGTTTTACGTCGTGGTGCACTATATTTATTGTTCTAACCGGTCTAATTACTTTTTGAGTCTCATAAACCAATCAAGAATCAAACATATGTTGATCAGGCATACGCAAGCATTAACCTCAAATATAGAGCACGTAACTTAGCTCATACGATTAAACAAAATACGAGTACCATTAATACGAAATCATAATCCGGCCTAATATGGCCTTAACCACAAATAAACTTAAACACACATATTAATAAACGAAAAACATATAAAAATAGAGGTGAACATTCCTGTTTTAGCGTAAGACGATGTACGAATGTTGTCCGACGAACGGATCACGCCTAGTTCCGTCGGGATCTCCGTTGCGTGAGAGAGCTCTTCGTCTGGGCTGCGGGCTGATACGTGGCTTGGGAGCTGCCTCGGATTACTGCGTCAGTGAGGAATTTAAGTGTGTAGGATGTGGGGTGGCTGCTTCCTTTGAGAGATGTGCATGGGAGAAGAAAGCAACGAGAGCAGCTTGGTTGGTGAGGTGATAAAATAAGGTGTATGCTTAATATGTTTCTGCCCCCGTTCCATCGAAGTATATATATAATAGGAGTTTGGACTAATCCCTTTTCATCCTTTGTCTGGTGCACACCCATCCTCAGCAAGAATTCCCTCTTTTGTGCCTTATTGTAGGACTTTGTCTCGTATGACTCATAAAAGCTTTAGGATTATTAGAACCATCTGCTTTGAACCGTGCAAGAGATGTGCAAGAATTTCCTTTGCATGTTTCTCCGTCTCCTTGTCTATATGTGAAAATCGTCAAGCCTAGCAAATAAACTTCGTACACGAGAATATACTATTTTTCTCGACTCTTTCCATGTCCGAACTTCCACTATTTTAGTATATTTTCTCTCGTATCTGCAAATAAAATATATATTCTTAGGCATAAAATATTCGATGCGGTTTCAATAAAATAACAAACGATAACGCGCCTTTATGGGTTATAACATTTGTGTAAAATCATGACTTATCAACAACCCCCAAACTAGCTTTGATCATCCTCGATCATAAAAGCGGAATAAACTAAATCAAGTTAGGATTTTACGACGTCACTAAATGAATTCTCATGTTTATTCTCAGAAAATGAAAGGTACAGTCGATCGAGATCGTCATCAACTAATGAATGATCTAGCTAAGCAAGAGACATGAAATGATAGTTCACAATCATATCGTAGCTGAAAAACATTTCCAGATCCTAGCACGTATCACTAAACAATTCTCACAGGGGTCGCTCAATTCACTCAAAAATGTTTAACGGGATCTGTATAAAAACGCTCAATGCACAACATAGAAAGATATTATTCTAAGCTTGCAAGTATATCACATCATATTCAAATAGTAGATATCGTGAACGAATCAAAAGGTCTTAAACAAGGTTGTAATGGGGCTCAGGGTACTATGGGTGTGACATATGGGATGAGTGAGGTAATATGGTCAAGCATGTTAGTTAGTAAATCGCTTTTCCCGTCTATACTCTATAGCACAATATACGACTCAAACAATGGAGACTCATACTACTATAAAAACAACTCAAAAATATAACTAAGAACTCAAGAAAATAATTCTAAAATATCTATTGTAACTTTTTCTTTTCTTGCAAATACAATATATATATGTTTTCTCTTTTTTCTCTTTTTTTTTTCTCGATATTATTTTTTTTTCTTCTTTTTTTTTTTCAATCTCTATTTTTTTTTCTGTTCGATTTTTTTTCTTCAAATAAATAAAATAACGCAACCACATATAACATGTCCTAATCGTCTTTCCTCTAAATTAATAGACCCAATACTATAAAACGATTTGTAAGCTAACATGCTGACAATGGTTCGAGGATGAAGGATAAAATAATGGGATAACGTGGCTAAATATCGTAGCTCCATATCAATAAATAAGGTAATAAGGCTCAAAGGGGCTCACTAATTGATAACTATGTCGGGTGCGGAGATATTTAGGCCAGTGACTCATCCTAATCGCCTTTATCATTTTCGTACACGAAAATCCACAGTGATATTGACATGCATAATAAAGCAAGTTCGAAAATAATCAGACTATGCGTGACACTCATGAAAAACACATCGAGCAAGTATTGTGTTGCTCTAATTTTTTTTTTCGGCTCAAAACTCACAATAATGGGTTTGTGTCTCATGATACGTACTATTTTTCTGAAGCAATCAATGTGGACAGATAATCATGCTAATATCAAAACAAGTAACATGCAAGACTTTCTCACTCAATTAGCTAAATCATATCTCGACACAATTTTTTTTTATCATCGACATGAGATTTCACAAGTGACGTTCAAATCATAACCATGATCAGTTAAACCAACTAATAAATCGAAGAGATCGATATCATATAAAATCTAGCATGTGTCACCCTACCCCCAAACTAATTATCACATTGTCCCCAATGTGTAAATTAAAACACAGAAAGAGTTTAAGTGACACTGCCCTGAATAATTCGTTGATCGATGGAGACGTGTTCTGAGAAGATTTTTGGTTCCTTCATAGATCGAGCTAGCTTTGCGAACAAACCACCCCCAAACTGACTATGAGCCTGCGAGGAAACAACTAGACGGCACCGTGATACGATTTTTTTATTTTTTTTTATTTTTATTTTTTGAAATAATTCTAAAGCAAACATACTTAATAAATTACGATGCAATAAATATGAGACTCCAATACGAAATAAAATAGGTATACATAGATAATACTTGGGTTGCCTCCCAAGAAGCGTTGTTTTTATAGTCGTTAGCTCGACTCTTGATCCGATCAAGGTAGATCGGTATTTGGACTTGCTTTGGTATCTTGGAGGTCCTTCAGCTTGCTGGTATTGTCTCCAGACAAGATGTCCCTGAAAGACATAAAACGACTCAAAGCAGTAGTGTTATCAATAACGGGTTCCACAAGATATACCATGGTTGTTTCTCCAGAGTCCCGGTCGTCGTATAATTTTAGGCGTTGTCCATTGACTGTTTGCGAGTCATTTTCGTTAATGCGGATCTTTACGGCTCCTGATGGGAACACTTTCTCTACTAAATAGGGTCCACACCACTTACTCTTCAGTTTTCCTGGAAATAATCGTAACGTGAGTTAAATAGTAGAACTCGATCTCCTATTTTGAACTCTCTTTGTACAATTCGCTTATCATGCCATTTCTTTGTTCGCTCTTTGTACAGTTTTGAGTTCTCGTATGCATTTTGACGAAATTCTTCCATCTCATTCAGCTGGAGTAACCTGTTTTTACCTGCCTCAGATACTCAAAATTAATTTTTTTAACAGCCCAATATGCACGATGTTCTAACTCGACAGGTAAATGACACGCTTTCCCAAATACTAGTCTAAAAGGCGAGGTTCCTATAGGGGTTTTAAAAGCAGTGCGATATGCCCATAATGCATCATCTAACTTTAAAGACCAATCCTTCCTAGAGGCACTTACTGTCTTTTCTAAGATCTGTTTTAGTTCCCTATTGGAAACCTCTACCTGTCCACTGGTCTGAGGATGATACGGGGTAGACACTTTATGTTTGACACCATATTTTGACAATAAATTAGCAAACAAGTTGTTGCAAAAATGAGTACCCCCATCACTAATTATTGCACGTGGTGTACCAAAACGAGTAAATATATTTTTCTTAAGAAAGCGAATAACAACGCGTGCATCATTAGTCCTACATGCTTCAGCCTCGACCCACTTAGACACATAATCTACTGCGACAAGAATATATTTATTAGAGCATGAAGTAGGAAATGGTCCCATAAAGTCAATACCCCAAACATCAAAGAGCTCAACTTCTAACATAATATTCAAAGGCATCTCATGTTTTCTAGAAATTGCACCAGTACGTTGACAACGATCACAAGAAGCCACATAAGCATGAGTATCTTTAAATAAAGTGGGCCAGAATAAACCAGATTGAAGTACTTTAAATGCAGTTCTAGTTGGGCCGTGATGTCCACCAGTCAAACCAGAATGACAAGTTAGGACAGAATTTACCTCTTCGGCGGGAATGCATCGTCGGATTACCTGATCTGAGCAGATTTTGTACAAAAATGGATCGTCCCACAGATAATGTTTTGCATCAGAAAGAAATTTCTTTTTCTGATGAAAAGACAAACCTGTTGGGAATATCACCTGTAGCAGCATAATTCGCAAAATCCGCATACCAAGGTAAAGACGTATCAAGTAATGCATACAATTGTTCATCAGGAAAACACTCGTCAATTGGTATTTCATTATCTCGCTTATGTGAAGTGTCTAACCTAGATAGATGATCAGCTATCACATTTTCGACACCTTTCTTATCACGTATCTCTAAGTCAAATTCTTGAAGTAGTAAAATCCAACGAATCAACCTAGGCTTTGCATCTTTCTTAGCGAATAAGTGCCTAAGTGCAGCATGATCAGTGTACACGATTACCTTATTCAACACAAGGTAAGAATGAAATTTATCAACAGCAAATACCACAGCTAGTAATTCCTTCTCGGTGGTAGCATAGTTTCTTTGTGTATCGTCTAGGGTTTTGCTGGCGTAGTAGATGGTCTGAAATATCTTACCCTTGCGTTGTCCCAAAACAGCGCCGACTGCACCATCGCTTGCATCGCACATCAATATAAATGGTAAAGTCCAATCCGGTGCGACAATTACGGGGGCGGTGGTGAGTTTCTCCTTTAATGTTTGAAAAGCCTGCAAGCACTCATCAGTAAAGTTAAAAACAACATCTTTAACAAGCAAATTAGATAACGGCTTAGCTATTTTTGAGAAGTCCTTAATGAAACGTCGATAGAATCCTACATGTCCCAAGAAACTACGAACTGCCTTTACCGAAGTGGGTGGTGGTAACTGCTCGATTGCGTCTATCTTGGCCCGATCTACCTCGATTCCCTTGTGCGATACCTTATGTCCGAGAACTATTCCTTCTTGTACCATAAAATGACACTTTTCGCAATTCAATACAAGGTTAGTCTCTTCACATCGTTTAAGCACAAAAGCTAGGTTATCGAGGCATACGTCAATGAAGAACCAAATACAGGAAAATCATCCATGAAAATTTCCATAAACTTTTCTACAACATCATGAAAAATAGCTAGCATGCATCTCTAAAATGTAGCTGGGGCATTACATAATCCAAATGGCATGCGTCTATAAGCAAAAGTACCGTAAGGACAAGTAAAAGTAGTTTTTTCTTGATCCTCGGGCGCAACAGAAATCTGATTATAACCAGAATAGCCATCTAGGAAGCAATAAAATTCATGTCCAGCTAGCCTTTCTAACATTTGATCAATAAAAGGGAGAGGAAAATGATCTTTACGAGTGGCATCATTTAACTTCCTATAGTCTATGCAAACACGCCATCCCGTAACAGTCCCAGTTGGAATCAATTCATTTGAAGCATTCTTAATAACGGTCATACCACCTTTTTTAGGAACAACTTGTGTTGGACTAACCCATGCACTATCAGAAATTGGATAAATAATACATGCGTCCAAAAGCTTGATTACCTCCTTTTTCACCACTTCTTGCATAGTTGGATTCAGACGCCTTTGCGGTTGTACGACTGGTTTATATGAATCCTCCATTAATATCTTGTGCATGCAGATTGTCGGGCTTATTCCTTTTATATCGGCCACCTTCCATGCGAACGCTCGCTTATGCTCTCTTAGCACTCTTAAAAGTTTTTCTTCCATGAGACCTGTTAGTGAGGAAGAAATAATCACTGGTAAAGTATCAGAGGTGCCAAGAAAAACATACTTAAGATGATCAGGTAAGGGTTTTAAATCCAAATTCGGAGGTTCTTCGATTGATGGTCGTGGTTGTTGCCCTAAAGGTCGATTGATTGGCTCAATTCTTGGTCTAACTGTCTTTCGGTGAGGAGTATTCGCGTCTAGGCTTGCCATGACATACTCCATATCTTCTCGATTATCGACAGATTCTCCGGTTAGACATGCTTCTAACTCATCCTTGTTCCTAAAAACTTTGAAATACTCAAAAGCATATAAGTCAATACTATCAATAAAGGAACATGAATGATCATCCGTAGGGTGTTTCATTGCCTTGTAAACGTCAAACTCTACCTTCTCGTCCCCTACTTGTAGAATAAGTTTACCATTACCGACGTCGATTAAAGCTCTTGCCGTGTTTAAAAATGGTCTCCCAAGTATCAATGGCATATCCGTATCCTCTTCCATGTCGAATACTACAAAATCAGCTGGGAAGTAGTGTTCTCCCACCTTTACAAGCACGTCCTCTACGATTCCTCGTGGGTTGTGATGGACCTATCCGCTAGCTGTAGTATCGTGGATGTAGGCTTCGGTTCGCCGACACCTATCTTCTTAAGAAGAGAAAAAGGTAACAGGTTAATGCTTGCACCTAAATCGCATAAAACATTAGTAAATGAAAGCGAGCCTATCGAGCAAGGGATAGAGAAACTTCCCCTATCTTTGATTTTTGGTGGCAGCTTCCTTTGTAGTACGGCCGAACATTCTTCATTGAGGGCTATCGTACCATGTTCTTCTAACTTGTTCCGATTCGATAATAGCTCCTTCATGAACTTTGCGTACTTCGGAATCTGCAAAAGGGCTTCAACAAAAGGAATATTTATCTCAAGTTTCTTAAAATATTTATAAAACGCTCAAATTGCTTATCAGGTTTCCCCTTTCGTAGTGCGGCTGGGAATGGTGGTCGAATCTTTATCGGTGGTAGCGACTCGGCCTTCTTTTCGGATGACGAATTAATTTTGGTTTGGTCGGAGACATCATTGTCAGTGATTGTGGATGTGTTCTTATCGTCATCTGTTTGGATTTCTTCGTCAGCCTTCTTAGTCTCTGGAATTGACTCGAGTGTCTTCCCATTCCTTAGCTTGATGGCTTTTGCATACTCTCTTGGATTCTTCTCGGTGTCACTCGGAAGTGTGCCTTGTTTGCGTTCAGACACCGTGTTTGCAAGTTGTCCTACTGTTTTCACCAGATTCTGTATTGATGCGTTTATATCCTGGAAATTTGTGTCTACTTTAACTTCCAACTTCTGAAATCGATCATCTGTTCGACGACTCAAGTCGGCATGCAAATTGGTTTGCGATGCTTGTAGGTCAGCTACTTTCTCCAATGCTTCCTCCCAAGTTGCTTTTTGTTTCGACGGAATGGCATCATGTTGCCCTTGATGTTTTTGAAATGGTACCTGTTCTTGATGATTTTGAGAACCTGATGGCTTTAAGTAATTTGAGTTACCATAAGATAGATTTGGATGATCTCTCCAGCTGGGATTGTATGTGTTAGAGTATGTGTTCCTTGATCTGTTTTGGATGTGATGAACTGTCTCGGGCTCTTTTCCTTTCATTGAGTCCAACATTCGGTAGATGGCCTCTACTTGTGCCTCCATGGATCCACTTAGCTCATGCACGCCGGCATTACGTCGGTCCAAATCTTGCTCCGTGTATCTCGCGGGGTAGGCTGCAATCCGTTCTATGGCTTGGAGTGCGTCTTGGTCGGCTAACTCCATAAAATTCCGTGCGCACCCTCCATCGACGATCCGCTTATTTTGTGTACTAAGCCCCAGAAAGAACGATTGCATTTGAACGCTCAAGGGTATGCTGTGGTTTGGGCACTGTCTTAGGAGACTCTTGTATCTAGCCCAAGCATCGCTTAGAGTTTCGCCACCCTCTTGCTTAAAGTTGACAAGTTGGCTTCGAATCTCGCTAGTTCTTGACAATGGGTAGTACTTCCCCAGAAAACATTCCGTCAATTCTTCCCAACTGGTAATAGAAGCGTGTGGCAAGGATGAGAACCATTCTGATGCCTTTCCTGTCAAAGAGAATGGAAAAAACGTTAGTCGTATCACTTCTTTGGAAACGCCAGGGTACTTAATAGTTTTGCAAATCTGAGAAAATTTCAAAAGATGTGAATTTGCATCCTCATTTGTCAGCCCGTGGAATTGTACTGCGCCGGTCACCATTTGTATAGTAACCGGTTTTATCTCGAACTGGTTGTGTGGTCCTTCGGGAATGGGGATTGGATCGTTATCATCAAAATAGCCTGGAAGTGCTCTACTTAGCAGACTGGGTCGTTGAGCAACCATCTCGCGATCGTGTTGCTCGTGGTGTTCTTGTTCCTGATCCTCCATCTTCCGTCTACGATTTCGGTTGTTACGTCGGCACGTCGCTTCTATTTCCTCGTCAAATAGCAGTTCAAATAGCAGTGGTTCTTATTTGAGCTTCGTGTCATGCACCGAATAATATTTCTGCAAAGGTTTTCAAATCAACGTAAATAAATGCCGTAAAAATAATAATAATAATAGTAGTAGTAATAATAATAATGATAATAATAATAATGTGATGACTTGAGAAAAGAAAAAAAATAATATTAATAAATACTAATGTAAAATATATCTATATATCTAAGTGATGATTATAATAATAGTAATGCTAATAATATTTAAAAAATAATAATACTCATATTTATATAAAAGAAGAAAAAAATAATACTTCTACTGCAATAATAATAATAATAATAATAATGATAATAATAATACTTTTTTTAGAGAGATATATATATATATAGTAGTAGTGACGTAAGAAAATAATAATAATAATAATAATCCTACAACAAAAATAAAATAATGATATTATAATGAAAATAATATTAATAACGCTTCTACTACGAGAGAAAAAAAATAAATGCAATAATAGTACGAATAAAGATTTATAAAAATATAATAATAAATTAAACTCCGAATTAAACTTAAAATTAATGATACTGCTGTCCCCGGCAACGGCGCCAAAAACTTGACACGCTCGAATACTAGCAAGTATACTAGGTTGTGCAAGTAGTATAAAACGGACGTAAATCCGAATATCGATCCACGAGGACAGCTCGATTAGTTCTAAGATATTAATCCGAAATTTAATTTAAAATGAAGCGATTTTTTTATATAAATATATTATATTTTTTAGATTTGTTTAAGACGGTTTTAAGAAAAACGCAAATAAAGATAACGGTTTTTATCAATTAACTACAAGCGTGGTTAAAGCACATATTCGGCACAGATTAATTCTACGTCTGCATGCACTCGTATATATTTAACCAATATGAATCTAGTTAAGGTAGAAATTCCTAACGTACGTGCTACCCGTTATTCACGTCTAGCAACCCTACGCGAAAGTGAACCAATCAACTATATTCCTATATGACTGTAGTTACCCCACACGCATTCGGCTTTATGAATTTCCCCGAGCTTAAACGCTTTCGGGGCCTAAGATCTCGGAAACCACACGGACGAAACCGAATTCCATCTCTGGTCGGTTTTACGTCGTGGTGCACTATATTTATTGTTCAACCGGTCTAATTACTTTTTGAGTCTCATAAACCAATCAAGAATCAAACATATGTTGATCAGGCACACGCAATCATTAACCTCAAATATAGAGCACGTAACCTCAAACATATGAACATGTGGCACATGATGCTCAACATCAATACCGATAGACATGCAATAATCATTAAATGCATTGGAAGTAAATTCGTCAGCATTATCAAGGTGTATTTTCTTTATCGGATAATCTGCAAAACGTGCTCTTAATCGAATCAACTGGGCAAGTAATCTCACAAATGCCACGTTCCTCGTAGATAATAAACATACATGTGACCATATACTTGATGCATCAATTAATACCATAAAATATTTAAATTGTCCACATGATGGGTGTATCGGCCACAAACATCACCATGTATACGTTCCAAAAATACAATAGATTCATTTTTACTTTCATTGGTAATGGCCGAATAGTTAACTTCCTTTGGAGCAAGCATCGCATATTAATTCATTAGATTGAGAAGTCTTCTAGTTCCTCATTAAATGCTCTCATGAATTTTCAATTATCTTTCGCATCATAATTGAATCGGGATGGCCCAACCGGTCATGCCAAACATTAAATATTTTGTCATCGGTAAACTTCTGGTTTACTATAACATATGCCGCATTCGTTCATAATACAACATGGAGTTAAATAATGTAATATCTCAACTATTTACTTACCATTCAAACTCACTTTTGTGATGTACCACCAGGTGCATGGGACGTTCGTCAACGAGTCGACAGTGGCGTTGAGTCGCCCTCCCTCGCCTAGGAGCATGACCAACACGGCCCTGGGTACAGCTCGGTCGGATGCAAATATTCAAAAATATATTTATGTTACCAACATTGACTTCTTTTAGCCAAAATAAAGTTTGCTAACACTTTGCGTGATGTTCGACACTAGTTTGAAATTTAGTTTGCCATGAAAATTCTTTATACTAATTGTATAAATAGATAAAGTAATACAATAAATTCATTACGATGCTCTGAGCCTTAATATCAATATTATTATTAGGGTCAATTCGGAATCAGGCCCCATTAAGGGTTTGATTTCGAATTCAGGCCCTGTTTGAGAATTTTTTAGGTTAAAGGACCCATTTTGTGCGGTGTAAAAAAGTGATATGAATGATATATGAATTGGTATAGAATGATAGTTTTGTGTTACAAATTTCAACATACTGGTATTTCAGAGCAATGAAGTGGTACTGCAGAAAATAAACTGGTATCTGATGATCATAAACCGGTACCGAATTATGGTTTTGTGTTACAAAATTTGAACATACTGGTATGAAATAGTAATGAAGTGGTACTTGCAGAAAATGAGTCCTTAAAACTAAATTTTTTGCCAAGAGGGCCTGAATCCTAAAAGAAAGTTATGTGGGGGCCTGAAATGAAAATGCCCCTTATTATTATTACTATTATCTTTTTTCATCATAAAAACATTGTCATGTTTGATTAGCATTTATTATTATGTGGTACTATGAATCATGCATATAACATGTCACATCAATACGTGTCATTATATTTTGCCATGCATTATAAATATTAGTAAAGGCATATATCATAAATGTCATTCAAATAACAATTATCCCTACGCTTTGTTGTATTAACTCGCACATTAACAACAAATATAGTCAAGTATAAACTGATTAAATAATATGATCATATAAAAAAGCACCATGGATGTAATAAATTGTTGGCTCTTTTATGTCATACACGTAATATTATGTTATCATGTTAACCAAAGTTATATGCCTAAAATTTCCTATACTATTTAAACCGTTATATATATAATGAGATCAAGTAATAAAAGCATACAATTAATTGAGGACATGGTCATCAACTTACTATGATTGACACAATTTTTTTTAATTATGTCACCACGTAGTAATATTATTATGTGCTCTAACAATGACATAAACTATCATGAGAGTTAAATAATTGGCATGTCTTTTAACAAAAAATTGATAATTAAGAGAACATGACTCAGCGAGTAACATATCCTATCTTATTAATGTACGAACATCTCAAGATTTGTTACATAAATGGTTTAAATCGTTGGAGCATGCATATAAACAAATGACATGCATATAATAGTATGACCCACACTATACGGTAAAATCTACCTTGCAACTATACGTCAACAGTCAACTATGATCCTATTCAAACAATAATGCTAACTCAATAATATAACAATTTATTTATTATTAATAATATAAAATATATGCATTATGTCGATTGTGATTATATGACCAACAACTCATTTCAACAAAAAATCACTATTTAATGATAATTTCATAATTTAATAACGCATGAATTTCCTAGCTTACCACATAGATCAAGTTGTGTTAGGATCGTGGACCGGATGTTAGAGGGGTGTGAATAACACCGGTCACCAATTTTCGCTCATAAGTGGGTTTCACGTCCGGTTAGAGAGTGAAACCGGCTTCCAATCTTCAATCAAACACAAGTGCGGAATATTTATGGGGTTTGATTGTGAACTATGTGTGGCGGCTTGTGTATGTAGGTGATTTGGTTCAGTTTTGGTGAGAGTAGTGGTCGAGGCATTTTGTCGAACACTTGAGTGTAGTATTTGGACAGTGTATGATTACGATTTGTAGGAGAGGAGACTCGATATTTGTTATGGAAGTTCGGAGTTAACTCTCCTACGTCTCCCCTTCTTCCCCGCAAGGAAGGTTCACTAGACTTCAGTTATACACTCACTGTACAACCTACCCAGCTGCCCTCAGCTTAATCTAGTGAATCACCTAGACAGTTTTTTACAGTCCATCTCTTCCAAGAGCTTTTTACAGTCCCTTGGGAACTTACGGCACCCCACAAGGTCAACCGTAAACGTTGGAGGCTGCAACCTCACAACCGGCTAGGTTTTTAACGTCTCTAAGCCAAAGACGGCACCATTCTTTCTTGTCTCGGTCCGAAGACTACATACACTTGTTTATAGTCTATGTGCTAAGACTCTCACTCAACTAGTCTATTTACGCTCTTCTCTCTAATATGTGAGTGAGGTGTGTGGGTTTGAACGTTGTAGCTCTCTCACTTTTGCAACCCACACACTTGAAAGAACGCTCTTGATTTTCTACTTTGCTCTTTTCTCTTGTTCATCTCTCTTGGATCTCTATTTGAATGTGTAGATGTTTGCTCTGAGTTGGCTTGTTTCTGCCCCGTAACTGTTGTTTTAATAGGTCTTCCCACCTTGATATATCCGTTAGACTCAATAAAATAGCCATTGAGAACCTTTGGGAGCCTTTGTTGACTTTGGTCAATGCTGTCAGCTTTATCTGTCTGTACCTCTACTTCAGTAGAAGGCTTGTACACCAGTCAATAGTTGACCAGTCAATCCAGTCATTGACCGGACCAGTCACTGATCGAACCAGTCCAGATCGAGACCGGTCAGTCCAGTCCGAAACCGACCAGTCAGTCTCAAACCGGATCAGTCCAGACCGACACCGGACCAGTCCAGTCCAGTCTGACCAAACCGAAACCGGGTTGACCGATAGTTGACCGCGTTGACCAGTACTGACCGGTAGTTGACCGACCCGGTTGTTCGTCCTGAGCTCATATTTGATATCTGTTTGACGAACCGAGCTCATCTGTACACTTAAAAAATATGTTAGTAATACAATTACTAAGTTTTGTGTTCATCAAACCAGATTGCTTAGATATTTAAATCCAACAAGTTGCATGCATAAAATTTATTTTTTTCATCAAATAGCTCGGTAGTATAGTCATAATTGTTAGGCAAAGAGAATCTTGAGTTTTGCATATTATATCATCAAAGAAAATCTTTCTTTATGCAATTGTTTCTCTCGTTCATCAAGGAAAATTCGTACGTTGATATTCTTACAAAAATTTTCAACGAGCATGGTGAAGGACAAAATTTTCAAACAAGGATTCAAATGGGATTTTGGTTAGATCAACCAAAAACAAAAACTAAAAGATCGAGTGGATCATAATCGACCCGGTATATCGTTAGTTATCAACGAAGAGAATCAAATCATTATGATACTCGCGTTGTTCTTAAAGGTAGAACTCATGCGTTTTATGTATCGGATTGACATCGTTTGCTAACTGTTAGATATGATGCTCGAGTTACTATCATTCACCGTTAAATCCTTAGACACGACAATCGTAAGATTGCGGTATGCTGAAACGCATGGTGACCATAACATGATATTTGATTTCATAAGAGATCAACATCATAATGAGTGATGCAGATCTTTTAGTATACATGCTTGAAATGAGTTTATGCTAACTATAATTACCTTTGTTGATCTAGGAATCGTCGACGGCCTTCAAAATCCGATCTTGCTTCAGTGGTTCGACGACGGAGAGCACTCGTGCTAATAACGTGTTATAAAAATCTTATTGTGATTAACATTTATATTTTGATTATTGTGATATATAATTATAAAGAGAAATATTTAGAGAGAGAAAGTATGAATAATTTCAATACTTTGGTGTGTTTCACAATACAATTCAAGGTGCCTATTTATAGGCAAATTTATCAAATTACAGCCAGAAAATAAAATATTACATTCTCATAAAATAACCACAACTAATTTCTCATCTATCCCATTCTAATTTAACCACTCCATATACATCCACACCAATATTTCATAATTATTCCAATATTTCATAATAATTAATCATTTTTAGTTAACTAAATAAAAAATCGATTTTTGATACATGGGTTGTTCAGTTTATTTAGAAAGTGGGGTGTGAGGTGGTTTTATCAACATCTTAAGAAATAACTAATTAAAAAAATTAATGGACACGACGCATGTGAACACCACACGAAAACTACATTTAAATGTATGGAGATGTATAGGAACCTTTTAAATAAAGTAGAAACATAATCATTAAATCCACACGAAATTCTCTATTATCCACTTCCTTTAACCATTTAAGTTTAGATATTTTGTAACGACCGAATATTGGCATTCATCGTGTCTTTTCTTTTCAATTAATTAGTTTTGGTCAGACTTCTTTAATTCGTCTCATATTGGTCTTGACCAAAGGTGTAATCTTTACCTAGTACACAAATATGTTTCACAAATCAATTTCGACTTGCATTAGACCAATTGAATAATAATAACTGAGCTATTTAATCCATATGGGATCACAGGCCCATTTATTCAACAAAATTATCATACAATACAACGATGCATCATAAAATAAAAAGTCACCCACATATTCTAACAAGAATCCCTAGGTTTTACTCCCACTTGTTCTTCATACGATGACAGTGTTTAAAGTCACAAGACAAAACCAAAGTACCATCAATCCTCTTGTAATTAAACCTCTCAACCATCACAAAACATCCAAACTCCTTCCACTCAAAGCCCACTTTAGCATTCTCCTCAATTTTGCCAGAAATATTTTCTTGATTTTCCTTTCCTCGTACGTAGCCTCCCCTCTCTTCTTCCCACCTCATTCTTTCGACTAGTTCATGTCTCAATCCTACACGTTCTTCCCCGCTCCTAAACCAAACAAACCCTTCTCTGTCGATCGCATTCTTATCATCATCCCAAGTAGCCTTACGAACTCCATTAATGAAAGCTTCTTCTTTCTCGGTCGAAAGCTCGAAATTCTTGTCTCCATAATTATTGCAAGAGAAAACCCTTTCCCACCTTTGCTCTAAGGTTATCTCGTAATAAGGCGAGCCTTTCACCTGATCTTTCAGTTCGGTGCCATCCTTGACAAACGCGAAAGGGGTATACCATTTTCCTACTAAATTAGGGTTTGAAGTTTTTTGGGACAAGGAAAAATCGAATCTTGGAAGTTGGGAACGAAGATTCGAGTCGAGCCCATTTGCTTCTTCGAGGTTGTAATTCTTGGTACTCTTCGAATAGATTATCCATCCTTTCCTTTGTAGAAAGATAGGCGGGAAACCGTCATGTTCGATCGATCTTGCGAAGAAACCCGACCTCGACCCACAAGTTGTGTAATGAAATAGTTCGAACTGTTGGTAACTGTTTTGAGGATCTAATGGCTTTGGTTTTACGTCTTTAACGCAAGGAACGAAACAACAATTGACCTTATCGTCTTCAGTTGAGCACGTCGATGCTTTCCTATACCAAATCGCAGCACAAAAATTTTCACATACCCGGCGAATAAAATATTCCAAAACTTCGAAAACTAACGTATACTGGTGAATAAGCTTTTACGTGCAGTAGTAATTCAATATGATATCAGAATTCAGGAACCGAAATAGGCATTGGTCATGAATCCTCATGATCATCCAATTAAAGAAAATCAGCCTAGACGTTCTGAAAATATAATATACATAAAATTGAAAAAATGATGCATAGGTGAAGGTGCTAATTCAACATATACATACCCTATGTGTTCACCATGAGCATTGATGGCGTAATAACGATTCGAAGATAAGGGTTGGTTCAAAACCGGGATCAAGAAAACCCTATCATCCATAACGACCTTTGATTTTCCAACGTGCAAAATATATCTAACGGTCAATTCCTTGTTTTGAGGGAGAGGAAGATCCAAGAATATAGTACTATTCTTACATAGCCCGAAACATGAGTACGTCTCAGATTCTTCGCCTTTTATCACCAAATAACCCGAATTAGGACCGTCAGGCGGTGCTCGAAGTGTTTCTGGGGAATTTTGACAGCTAGAAAGACGTTTTGTAGAGTACATGGTGATTTTCAGTTATTACAATATAACACAAGCTTATAGTTTGTTTTGTTACTACTTATATACATGTAGAGTACATGGTTGGTATATGTCGACTTCTAATTATGTTGACTAGTTCTTCGGACGTGTTGAGATTGGACTTTGTTGCTATCGTTTGATTACTTCACAGTGAACAAAACATGACATGTATTAGCACGTCTTCGATCAGTAAATGTTCTTTAATTATATTTTGTCTAATAATACAAGCTACCTTTGACTAGACGAACGGTCTCAAATTCTTGATTATTATGAGGTTATCTAAAACGAAGTAGATAATCTTCTTCTTTGAAAATGAGAACTTTGAGACCGTTCAGATCTTACACTATGTGGTACTAATAACCAATTACTTTGGGACATGCCATGTGTCAACAATATTTGCTCGTTAATGAAATATAATCTCAATCTCTCTTGGGTCATGCCTGAATTTATGCTTACAAAACGAAAGATTTCTTATTACTCATCTGTCTCTGTTGTAAATTGTAACTTGTAAGATTTCAATATAGGGAGCTATTTGAAACGATCCAATTGAATAGAATATATATTGGGATTTTGTGAAACACATATATACATAACTGAGTGTCATACAAAAAACATATATGTGCATTATATAGCAATAAATTTCTAACGAACTTTCTTGATTTTCGGAGAGCTAGGGAAGTCACTAACGGGTACAAATTACAAAATGCCATATTTGTGCAAATCGAAGCTTTCCTTTTTCCAGACTGTATGTTGTTTTTCTTTTTTATTTAATAGAATTTTTTTTAGCAGATGGACAATAAGAGGGGATGAAAAATGAGAAAGACATAGCGAGATATAGAATTTATAGATAAATGAAATAGAAATTTGTAAGTGTTAATAGTTCTTGTCCTTTCGAATTGTAAGTTGATAGATAATTTATATTATAGATGATTTTATAAATTATTTATGTAAATGAGGAATTGAGCTTTGAAATTAAATGCTATTGGGCTTCGCGGCCCAATAACGGCACGCCTTCTAGATGGCCCATGTAGTGGTTAACCACTCCTCAAGTCCATGGCTCAAATGAGTGATGGAGTGGTTAAAACCACTCCTCAAATCTTATCTTATATAAAAAAATAATTAAATAATAAATAATATTTTCTATAATTACTTTTTGGTTCTATAAATAGGTGATTAAACCAAAGATGAAAAAGAAAATAAAAGAAGAAAAGAAAACAAAACATACAAATATATCTCAAAAATTGGTTCCGCTATCATTCTTGTTCCGTTCGCCGTTGGTGTCGTTTTCGTGCTAAACGAGCGCTTTGTTTTTCGAAGTATCCTGGGGCAGACGCTCGTTAAAACCTCTAACACATAAGTGAGAGAGCGAATCTGTTTTAAGGAAATTGTGTGTGACACAATCTTCGAATTTTTCTTTTCGGTTCAATTGAATTTTTTTTTCGGGTCTATTGTTGGTGGAGTGTGCTTTACAATTGAAGCTAGCAGCACGAGCTTTATGGTTATCAACAAGGAGATAGAAGGTGGAAATCGGCCAACATAAGTAATTTGATTGATCTGATGATTAAGGGCGTGCGATTTATTTCAAAAAAAGTAACATCAAATGCTTGATCATCAAGAACGAATATGGCTAAAGAATAGTCGATCGAATATCGAATCGAAAAAAAAAACGCAAAAATTTTCGGTTAAACCTAACGCCGACGAAGGAATAACAGAAAAAAACCCTAAAAATCACAGAAAAAAAGATTCTAAAACCTCAACTTGATGCACAGAAGAATACCGAGCCCGCCAACTGCTAACGAAGCCAAGAACATAGCCGAAGAAGTTGAAAAATATGGGCTGCATTTATTCCTTCTTTTCGTATCATCTACGATTTCGCGAAGAAATGCGTTGAGACTTTCGAGCTGATGAATAGTTTGTCGCTGACTCTGCGCTATATTCGACATCTGTCTCGAAAAAGAAAAGAAAAAAAAATTGCTAAAAGAGAATTAAATCTGAAATACGAAATGTATTTCAGCATTGCAATGTGAATACAACTTCTTACCTCTTCAATCAAAGAAGGGTCTCTATGCAGCTGAGAAGATGAAGATGAATTATGAATAACCGAAAAACCGTTGCAGTTTTCTGCTATGTTCTTAGGGATCGAAAAATTTCTTCTTCCCTCGCTCGCTGATAGCATCGAATTTAGATCTTCGATCATTGACGTGAAGTCCTCCATTCGATCGTTTAACGACGAAATCTGTTCGTAGAGGCGATTCACAGCTCCCTAATTCGAAATACGAACGGTAACACAACTAATATTATTACATAACATGATATCGTAAATAATCGAAGTAAATACCTCGCTTGGTAATAATGTTGCCGATGAAATAGATGTTCTATCCTCGAACGCCCTCTTCAGTTTTGAAAGGCTTTTGTCCCTATTAGTCGAATATGAATGCGACAAACTACTGTTCCAAGAATAAAATGGACATATTAGGGTTGAAAATGGATATTAATAGACAGAAAAGATTACGGTTCGACAATTAAAGACGAACAAATATTTTACAAGTAATAGAATAGAGTAACACAAACCACTTCAAATTGCTTGCGTTTCCTACAGCAGTGGCTCGAACAAATGCTTCCTTAGGGCTCGAAGAGACAAAGTCTTCATCTACGCTAAGCTTCGTTTTCAAATCATCTGGCATCGCCTTTACAGCAAACTTTCAAGATTACTATAAACATCCCATAAATTTAAAAACAAAAGGAAAGAAAAAGACCGACTTTATAACATACCATAACCTCGTTGACTAAGTTCTCGATTTGAATCTGTTCGATGTAAGTTCTTGGCAGATAAGAACCATCTAATCCCAGTTGATCAGCTATGTTCTTTACCGAAGCCCTATCTTTGCCTTGTACCTATTTTAAAGAAGAGAAGTGATGGAAATAATTACATCAAAAAACAACTAAGTTGGAAATATATTTACAGTAGTGATATTTCTTACCTGAATGTAATGACGGTTTAACTGTTCAAGCCAATCGATTTTAACGCAGACCCTTTCATCGCAAACGACTTGGCTATTTCTTTTCAGAATCGCTGCTATCGTATATCCCAAAGCCATTAGTCCGCCGAGGAGGCGAACGCTAACTTCGAAAGATATTCTCGGGGATATTACGAATGGAGGGTCAGTTACCCATTCCTACGATTATTCGCAGCATAAAATCAGATACACCTTTCTTGATTTAAAATACATGATATTTTACTACCTCAAACATGAGATTGTACTTTCCATCTCTGTTTCTCATCCTTAGGTAAGACTGAAATGTCTCTGAATCTTCGCCGGGCGGTAGGAGATATATGTCGTAAGTCTGCTCTGTAGTAACTTGATGTTCTTCGAGCATCACAGATCTGATTTTCTCGACGCTCAACTCCTTTCGAAGACTGCATAGGATTGCATCAAATACGGTAAGGAAAAAGGTTATTACGTAAGTGATATGGTATTAATTAAGACGGGCCGAGAAAAATAAAAACAAGGAGAGGCCCAAACGAGGCCCATAAAGAAGAGCCCATGATAAGATATAAAATCTGGGAAGGAGCCGCAAGGACCTGACGGATGTTAGCATGAACTGGACAAAGAAAGAAGAACCATCGTGTATCAAGATAAAAGGTACAGCAGGAAAAGGAAAAAGGGATAAAGGGACACGTGTTGTCTTAACAGAGGAAGAAATCACTGAGTGTCCCACTGTAGCCACTGCAGAGGTCAATCCATCAAGCAATCCGTCATTTCCCTCTGTAGCCCTTAGGTAGTACGTCCCCCGGAAAAGCTGGAACATAGCCTTCAGCAGGCGGCGGGGAGCTGCTATAAAGGGAGGACTTAGCATATTTTCCATAACAACAATCTCTCTACAAAAAACGTGCGCGCATCATTTTCTCTAAGATAGCTTAAACATATTTCTACGTTTTAGGAGCGAAGGTGAGGAATCTCTGAGTGTGTAACGTGTTCTTACTTAGTGAAAGACAGTTCCCAGCGCCCCGTGGACGTAGAATCCGATAGGATTCAAACCACGTAAACCCCTGTGTTCTTTCTGTTTACGTCCCAGCATCGACGACCCTCGTACACTTAACCAATAGCATATTAATCGATCTACCGTTAACTAAATATTCAGAGCCCCCACACTTAAAAATACTGTTGATTGGGTTTGCCCCATATCAAATGGCGCCGTCTGTGGGAAATCCGGAGTTAAAGGCGTGAGAAATTTCTGAAGCGAGGTACGAGGTTACATTGAAAGATTTCTCGTGTGTTTTCTGTTTTTTGTGTTACAGGGATAAGGCAAGGAACGTAAGGACGCTGATGGAGGGAGATTCTTCCATACCGAAAAACTTAGACGCACAATTTGAAGAGGTCGCAAGGGGCGATACAGCAAGGCAAGATGCCACCCCAGCACCTACTCCTGTTGTGATATCGCCAGAAACACCGATTACTTTGACGGCCGCTCAGTTGGACCTCCTAGTACGCAACACTGTCAACAGCACTTTGGCTGAGAGGAGGAAGAAAAGAAGACAACGAAAAAGGACCCAGCCGCGTGTCGAGACCGAGCAAGTTGACGGCAAATTCACAGAAGTAACCGGGGAAAACGAAACGCAGCCACAACCCCATACAACGCCCTCTGAACACGACAAGCAATTGTTCGGATCAGAGAACGAGTCAAGGAGGGAGGAAGAACCTCCGAAGCATCATGAGGGACGTGGGGGAGACGCGGAACAGGTTCGGGAAAAGGAAGAGGAGCCAAACAGGGCGGATCAGCCAGAAAAGGATATCAAAACCCCCACACTGATCTCCGCTGAGTCCGTCAGCAAAGTCCCGAACCCTGTTAAAGAGGCAGAAGGCTCCAAAAGGAGGAAGAAGGTCACGCTACCCCCAGAAGAAAAAGAGGAGACTTGGACCAAAAAAGAAAAGGAGCTGCGGGATCAACTGGCGGACCTTAAGCAGGTGGTGGATGGTGTTAGAAGCAGAACCATGCCACCAAGGATAGGGGAAGGACTAGTAGCGGGGACGCCTTTTGCGAAGGAACTGCTAGTGGGGGAGGTCTCACCTAACTTCAAACAGTTGCCGTACGAGTATGATGGGACGACGGACCCCGTGGAACACGTCTTACGCTTTCAGAACACCATCCTGCTCCACGATTTCTCGGATGGGGTCAAGTGTAGGGTATTCCTAACCACCTTGGTGAGGGCGGCCCAGCAATAGTTCAGCCAACTAGCGCCCGGATCTATCAAGTCCTTCGAGAAATTCCAGTTGATATTCATTACCCAGTTCGCCAGCGCCAGGAAACAGCCCAAGTCCGACATGTCGCTCTTCCAAGTGCGGCAAGGAGAAACGGAAAGTCTCCGAGCTTACATAAGCAGATTTAACATCGCCGCTTTAGAGGTGCCAACAGCCACGCCTTCCGTCAAGGTCAGCGCCCTGATAAACGGGCTTCGAGATGGGGACTTCTTCGCTTCCCTCTCCAAGAGACCGCCGCCGACTTTCGAAGACTTATTGCTGAGGGCGGACAAATATATTAACTTGGAAGAAAGTAAGATGGCCAAAGCGCAAGAAGAGAAGCAGATAACCACGCCGAAGAAGGAAGGGGCCGTGAGAAGCCAAGGACATGTGAGACCACCTCTGCGTCTGCCTCACAAAGAGCCTTGGGGATCTCCGGCCAGGGCCCCACGAAGGTTCACTCCATTGCGTGCTAACCCGGGAGGTCCTGGCCGTGGCGGGACGACATCCGGCTCTGAGAAAACCTCCCGCCGGATCTGCAGGACCTTCTCGACCTTATTCCAATTTATATTGTCGTTACCATAACGAATACGGGCACCACACTAACAACTGTTACCATTTGAGGGATGAGATAGAAAGGCTGATACAGGCAGGACACTTGAAGGAGTTCGTGAAGCAAGGACCAGAGCCCAGCCCCCGGAAAGGCGAAAAGGAAGAAGGGGGACCTGTCCCGAATAAGGGTAGGCCGTTGCCCCCACCAGCAAACAAAGGCCCTCCAGGACCATCCAGGGCCCCTATCCTGATTATTGTGGGAGGTCCCAACAGTGGGGATTCTAACCGAGCTAGGAAGTCCTACGCTAGGACCGCAGGGGGACCCCAGTCGTGGGGATTGATAGGGCACACGGAGGCCGTTGCGAACGTACAGTTTGGGCCAGAAGATGAGACTCATGTTACCAGGCCCCACAACGATGCCTTGGTCATAACGACTGATATCGCCGGACACGATGTGTCCCGAGTCTTCATAGACGGGGGGAGCTCGGCCGACATCCTGTTCCTGGATTGCTTTAAGAAAATGGATCTGGAAGCAGGTCTGCGGCCAGTTTCCACCGCCCTATATGGGTTTGGAGGACCTGGAATACGACCCATGGGGGAGGTGACGCTGCCTGTCGGGATGGGGACAAACCCAGTTCGAGTTGTGAAAATGATCAACTTTCTGGTGGTTGACATCGCCTCCTCCTACAACGTCATTCTGGGACGACCCGCCATCAACGAATTCAGAGCAATCCCCTCCACCTACCATTTGAAAGTCAAGTTCCCCGTGGGGGAGCACGTCGGTGAGATTTTGGGGGATCAGCAGAGTTCCCGCCAATGCTACGCCAATGAAGTTAAGGCGGTGGCCAAAGAAAAAGAGATTGCCCGAGAAGGGAGTGGTCGCGACAAGAGGATCAAAATTGAAGGAGGGGGACCTACGAGCTTGCAGCCTGAACCGGATGAAGAGCTCGCCAAGGTGGAACTATACCCCGACCAACCAGGAAGGACCACCAAAATAGGAACACACTTGGGGGAACAGGCCACGAAGGAGCTGGTAGGATGCCTGCAAAGGAACGCCGATCTATTTGCGTTTTCGCCCGGAGATATGACGGGAATCCACCCTGATATAGCCAAACATCACCTGAATGTCCTACCCAGTGCTAAGCCCGTCAAACAAGGCTGAGGACATGTGGGACGGAAAGAGCGCAGATCCTGAGGGAGGAGGTCGACAAACTATTTCAGGCAGGCCATATCCAGGAGATCCAGTTCCCCACTTGGCTGGCCAATGCCGTCCTGGTAAAGAAAGGAAATGGGCAGTGGAGGATGTGCATTGATTTCAGGGACCTCAACAAGGCCTGCCCCAAGGATCACTATCCTCTGCCCAGAATAGACCAGCTCGTAGACTCCACCTCCGGGTGTGAGGTCCTCAGCATGATGGACGCCTACCAAGGTTATCACCAGGTAAGCCTCGATTCAAATGATTTTGATAAAGTTTGCTTTGTAACACCAGGGGGAACATACGGGTACGTCCGAATGCCCTTCGGACTCAAAGATGCGGGAGCGACGTACCAACGGATGGTGGATAAGGTTTTTAAGCAGCAACTAGGTAGGAACATGGAGGTGTACGTGGATGATATGCTCGTAAAATCGGCACACCTCACTGATCACACCAAGGACCTGGAAGAAGCGTTCAAAGCAATCAGGGAAAGCGGAATGAAGCTCAATCCCGAAAAATGTGCGTTCGGAGTGGGATCGGGGAAGTTCCTTGGCTACATGGTCACTCAACGAGGCATCGAGGTCAATCCTACGAAAGTGAAAGCTATTTTGGAGATGCAACCTCCCCAGGGCGTCAAGGAAGTCCAAAAGCTCACGGGACGATTGGCGACCCTTAGCAGATTCATCTCCCACTCAGCGAAGAGGAGCCTACCTTTCTTCAAGGTGTTACGAAAGAATAAACAATTCGAGTGGACTAAGGAATGCCAGCAAGCCTTTGAAGAATTGAAGGAGTACCTCCACAACACACCACTCCTGACCAAACCCTTGATGGGGGATGTGTTGATACTATATTTCTCCGTAGGGGACCACGCGATAAGCTCCGTCCTATTGAAGGAAGAAAGAACCTCCCAGAGGCCCATCTACTTTGTAAGCAAGGTACTTCTGGACACTGAAACTAGGTACTCCGAGCTTGAGAAGGCCGCTTTGGCAGTAATGACCTCCGCCCGCCGACTCCGACCCTATTTCTTGTCACACAAAGTGAACGTGCGAACTAACTTCCCGCTGAAGCAAACGCTGGACAAACCAGACTTATCAGGAAGGATGGTAAAGTGGGCCATCGAGCTAGGGGAGTATGATGTAGAATTTGAGCGAAGGGCAGCTGTGAAGGCCCAGGCCCTCTCAGATTTCGTCCTCGAAACTACGAAGGGACCTTCGGAAGGTCGATGGAAAGTATACGTGGACAAATCAGCCACTTCGCAAAAATCAGGGGCAGGGGTTCTAGTCATCAACCCAGAAGGAGAGGAGCTCCGTTTCGCCATTACGTTCCATTTTCAGGCTTCCAACAATGAATCAGAATACGAAGCCCTCCTTCATGGCCTACGGATCGCGAGGGAGCTGGGTGCATGAAACATTACTTTGTTCTCGGACTCACAGCTGGTGGTACAACAAGTAAATGGGAACTACGAAGCAAGAGACGAAAAGATGGCTGAGTATGGTAAGAAGGTCGAGGAGCTAACCAGAACCCTCGACTCTTGTAAGATTGTGCAGGTCCCCAGGGAGGAAAACTACAAGGCAGATTATTTAGCAAAGGCCGCTAGTTCAGGGCCAGCTCTCAAAGAAGAAGGCATCACCTACCTAGCGGTGGATAAGGAGGAGACTGGGGAGTTCGTGGCAAACATAGAAGAGGGGGATGATTGGAGAGCCCCCATCATAGCCACCTTAGAGGATCCCAGCCAGAAGGACAAAAGGGGATACCGACAAAAGTTCTGTCTGATAGATGGGTGCCTGTTCAAGAAATCTTTTGTACACGCATACTCCCGATGCCTCTCCAAAGAGGAAGGCAAGAAAATACTCGAAGAAATCCATGAAGGATGTGCGGGGGATCATGCGGGGTACAAGTCCCTCACCAGGAAAGTTGTCAGAGCCGGATATTTCTGGCCCAATCTCATCAGGGATGCCAAGGACCTAGTCCGAAGGTGCAACAACTGTCAGAAGTATGGTCCCAAAATCCACGTCCCCGCCGAGGCTCTGGGGACCATGCATTCCCCATGCCCTTTCGACAAATGGGGAATCGATGTTGTCGGTCCCTTCCCCCGAGGAAAGGCGCAAAAGAAGTTCATCATTGTAGCAGTTGACTACTTCAGTAAATGGATCGAAGCTAAGGCGGTGGCGCGGATAGACGAAGAGAAGGTGATTGAATTCCTGTGGAAGAATATCTGTTGCCAATATGGAGCTCCCAGGATCCTTATCTCCGATAATGGGACTCAATTCTGCGGAGCTAAAAACGCGAGGATTCTGCGAAGGCATGAAAATAGCACAAAGGTTTGTCGCGGTGGGACATCCCCAAGCAAATGGGCAGGCCGAAGTCTCTAATCGAACCATTCTCAGGGGTATCAAGGCCCGACTCGAACAAGATGGAAACAAATGGGTGGAGGCGCTGGACGCTGTCCTTTGGGCATACAGAACTAGCCCCCGCGAAGCCACAGGGGAAACACCATTCGAACTAGTATATGGGTCGTCCGCCGTGATACCAGCCGAAATCGGCATCGAAACACACCGAATGATGGCATATAACGAGCAGGAGAACGCGCAGCTAAGAAGGGAGGACCTGGATCTTGTCGAAGGAATAAGGGAAGAAGCCCACGTGAGGACCGAAGGATATAAAAGTCGCATAAAGGCAATGTATGATCGGAAAATCCGACCCAGGGGATTTCAACAGGGGGACCTAGTGCTTCGAAGAGCCGACATCCTACGGCCCCTGAAGAAAATGGAGGCCCCCTGAGAAGGACCCTATCGGGTGACGAAGGTGTTAGGAGGTGGAGCCTACGAGTTAGAAGATGCCAAGGGAAGGTCATTGCCCCGCCCTTGGAACGTCTCTAACTTAAAAAAGTTTTATGTGTAATAGTACCATGTAAGAAAGGGAGGGGACGTACTCTTTTTCCTTCATCTGGGATTTTGCCTCAAAGGGAGGTTTTGCCCAGATAAGGTTTTAACGAGGCGTACCTCCCTAGCGGAATATAAATGTTTTGTCCTAACGAGGTGTACTTACAAACGATACCAAGGGTCGACGGACCTGCGGCGTACAATGACATCAAGGGCTAACAGCCCGCGACGTGAAACGATACCAAGGGTCGACGGACCTGCGGCGTACAAAGACATCAAAGGCTAACAGCCTGCGACGTGAAAAGATACCAAGGGTCGACGGACCTGCGGCGTACAACGACATCAAAGGCTAACGGCCTGCGACGTGAAACGATGCCAAGGGTCGACGGACCTGCGGCGTACAAAGACATCAAGGGCCATAGGCCTGCGACGTGAAAGATGCCTACAAAGGTGTACAAGATACCACCGCTGACGGGCTGTGGCGTACAGGACATCAAAGGTCCCCAGTAAGGCCTGCGACGTGTATAGGTACCTCAGCGTAGCTGGCGCTATAACCAGGATAAAACGGTGGGATAGTCCCCCACTTTTTAAGACCTTCGGGCTTACATTACTGGATTCGCTAAGGACGAAGAGAGCCTAGCGCCTATGTGACACCTTTGGATAAGGACGACGGTCCTTACAACCAAAGGCGTGTATAATTCCTACTTGGCTTACGAATTTAACGAAGTGTTGATGAAGTACTACTAAATTCAAAAAGGAAAAGCACGAAAGGAAAAAGATACTTAATAAAAGAGGTCCTATATTACAAGGAAAGGAGGGACCTCAGAGAAAACATACGAAAACAGGGGAGTTAAGCTCCCCACCAGGGAAATAAACATCCTAAGATTGTCCGCAAAAGCACAAAAGGGAAAAAGGTCCATTACACAGCACAAAGAAGAAAAAACTAAACAGAAGGATCCACGGGAGGATAGAAAACAATGCCGGGGAGGTCAGAGATGTCGGCCTGGGCAAGAGCTGCCACATGCTTCTCGGCAGAGGGGCGCCAGAATAAGGGATTCTCCTCAGCTAGCGGGTCCCCTTTGAAGGAAGCAGGGGGAGGAAGGTCCTTGAGGGCGGGAACCACAGCGATACCAGCGGATCCTGCGCGGTGGCCCCCCAGAAAATAGTGCTGCATGAAGGGAACAGAGTCCCTGAGGGAAAGGGGGTCCTCCAGATACGCCAGACGCCAATCTTGGGCCAGGTCCTCCAAGAACTTCTGACCAGCCGCGGTCGACAAGAGATGGCGCTGGCAGATCTGAGCGCCCTCCGCCTTCATGGCCTCCAGTTCAACTGGCCCATGGACTTCCGTCATGCGGACGAAGTCTTCATCCCACTTCGCTTTCTCCTTGGCAAAGGAGCTCGTGAGCTCCTCCTCACGCGACTTCAGAAGGGCCGCATGGTCTTCTTTCTCCTTCTCTGAGGACTTAAGCAACTCCTCATACCTTCTGGCCAGCTCCGTCTTCTCTTCCTCCAGTCCTTCCTTCTCGCTCTCGAACTTAGCCTGAATCTCTTCAACTGTTTTTTCGCGGGCGGCCAGACTGGCCTGAACTTGCTCTAGCTGTTCCTGGAGGGACTTAATGCGTCCCTCCAACTCCGACACCAACGGATTCTCAGAGGACTTTACAGACACTAGACCTATCACCTAGGTACCACAAGAAGGAACCCTAAGACCAGACAAACAGAGGAAGCATACGAAATGAGGCAAACAGGAAAGAATATCCACTGAGAGTTACAGAAGGCATACCTTGAGAAGATGATGAGCAAGCTCCGCCTCATTCTCCACGGGGGACCTATTGGCAAACACCTCCCTGTTCTCTGAAGGGACCAGATGACTCAACGCTGCCATCCCCATTCTGGCCGAGGAGTCCCCAGAAGGAGGTGGGCCTTCTTGACGAAGCCCTTCTTGAGGAGCTTCAACCTGAGCCTCACCTCCCTCACCCTCAATGAGGGGTAGCTTCTTCTTGGACTTCTTGGCGGGCTTGGCCAAAGAGCCTGCCTTTCGCTTTGCCTTGGGGGCTGAGGGGGCTGGAGATGGTTCAGAAGTCCCCAAGTCCTTGGGAGGAGACTGGCCAACCTCGGCCCGAATGTCCAGGGCCCCTGGAAGCGTTGGGAGGGTGGGAGCTGTGGCAGGTCTATCAGCAACAGGAGGCGGGGGAGCATTTCCTTCCTCTACACTCGCCAGCAAATTGAGCCATGAGCCTGTCATCCCTGCGCCCAACAAAAGAATTAGCAAAAATAATGATGCCATGAAAACATGAAGACAAGGCAGCGACCACAGTTACCCTCGAAAGAGAGGCTAGCAAAGGAGGGCGAAAACCCAAAATTGTGCAAGACCCCCGGGAATCTGACTAAGGAAGAAGGGCTCAGGGGACCATGCTCTTCAGCATGAGCATTCAAAGCAGCCAAGGCTTTCCGATTCCTTTTCGAGCATTTGCCAGACCCGCGAGGAGGGGCACCATTCACCCACCGCTCGCAAGGGAAATCCCACAAACCTCCCGAGGCCTCCACGAAGAAATACGCACCATGCCAATCCTTGTCCATTTTATGATTCTTGCCAAAAAAGTGGGTCTCTCCTCCCAGGCTGGAAGAAATAGAGGAGAGATAGAAGAAAGCGCCATGAAGCTTGAGCGAGAACTGGGAGACTACCAAATCAGGGGAAGGAACGCCTCCGACCGCCCGTACCGCCACGAAGAACGATATGAGGAGACGAATGGCGGAGGGCTGAAACTGATTTAAAGGGACCTTGAAGGCCCTGGACACTTCAGACAAAAAGAGAGGGACAGGGAAGCGAAGCCCGGCCCGGACCTGGGCCTCCCAAAACGCCAAACAAGATGAGGGCGGCCGGTCGGCCCTTTGATCCGGCGAGGGTATCCTCATCGTATAACCCTCGAAAACAAAGCCCCCCTCCACCAGAGCAGCCAGGCCAGTCGACGAACACGTCGAAGCCTTGAAGATACTCAGAGGGGTTCCGACAGAAGAAGAAGGGGTGGATCTAGGGTTTGGAGGGGGTCGCGGACCAGAAAGTGCGACCGAACCTTGGGTAGCGGCCGGCGAATCAACGGACCCCGCTTTATCTTGAGGGTGGAAAGTCATGGCGGAAGCGACGGCTGAACGGGTTCGGGGACGATTGTCGGTTTGAGGAACAGCGGCGCGGTGGGTGCGAGCTTCTAGAGGGGAAATGGGCTGCGAAACGGGGGGAGTAGACGACGTATCAGAAGAAAGCGACTGATGAGAGTGAGTGGAGGAAGGCGAAGAGTTTGCCGAAGCTGTAACAATGGAAGCCATAGAAACGAAGGAAGAAGACGAAATAAAGAGAGAGAGAGAAAGAGACGTACCTGTTAAATGGCGGAGTACCTTTTCAAAAGTAAGGATTGAACTTCCAGAAGCCCCTCTTAAGAAGAAGCGGTTCCCGAGGTATTGAAAGGACGTGTCTTTTCAGGGGAGCATGACAGAGGGACCTCGAAAGGAGGTACGGTTTGAATTCGTCATTATTTACTCTAATTCACTTTTGGTTCCCAAAAATAAATTAGAGTAGGGGAGTGGTTGATATGGTATTAATTAAGACGGGCCGAGAAAAATAAAAACAAGGAGAGGCCCAAACGAGGCCCATAAAGAAGAGCCCATGATAAGATATAAAATCTGGGAAGGAGCCGCAAGGACCTGACGGATGTTAGCATGAACTGGAAAAAGAAAGAAGAACCATCGTGTATCAAGATAAAAGGTACAGCAGGAAAAGGAAAAAGGGATAAAGGGACACGTGTTGTCTTAACAGAGGAAGAAATCACTGAGTGTCCCACTGTAGCCACTGCAGAGGTCAATCCATCAAGCAATCCGTCATTTCCCTCTGTAGCCCTTAGGTAGTACGTCCCCCGGAAAAGCTGGAACATAGCCTTCAGCAGGCGGCGGGGAGCTGCTATAAAGGGAGGACTTAGCATATTTTCCATAACAACAATCTCTCTACAAAAAACGTGCGCGCATCATTTTCTCTAAGATAGCTTAAACATATTTCTACGTTTTAGGAGCGAAGGTGAGGAATCTGAGTGTGTAACGTGTTCTTACTTAGTGAAAGACAGTTCCCAGCGCCCCGTGGACGTAGAATCCGATAGGATTCGAACCACGTAAACCCCTGTGTTCTTTCTGTTTACGTCCCAGCATCGACGACCCTCGTACACTTAACCAGTAGCATATTAATCGATCTACCGTTAACTAAATATTCAGAGCCCCCACACTTAAAAATACTGTTGATTGGGTTTGCCCCATATCAGTAAGGAACTTGATATTATTAAAGCCCAGAAAAAAAATGCCACCTTTAATATGTACGTAGGATTCTGAAATCCCGAGAAAGGATTGAATTTGTTAATGATTTTGATGTGGGCTTTGCGAAGGTCGGGCTCGATGAATGCCTTATACATTGGATATACCTACGAATAAAGAAGCCTAAAAAAGCTGAGAAAGTTGACAGCAGAGGATCATCGCTGTAATTACTTAAACCAACCGTTGAAAGTAATAAAGAACACGGATTATTTAAAAAAATGGCCTTTGACAACGTCAACGTTAAAAAAATAGCCTCCTAAATGATTAAAGACCAATGTACCCTTACTTACTCTCCGTAAAAGACTATTATACCCTTTTTTAATGGCAATCAACTACAGTTAACGAAAATTACAGATTTTGACAGAGGTTTACTGTAGAATCTGAAAAAGCAAAAGTAAATAAGAAAGAACCCTTTCACTTCACGGGCCCTTTGCAAAATCGATCAAACTTTCTCCCTTTTATTCTTCTTCACAGTCGAATTTGAAGCTCAGAATCCATGGCAGTTCAGGCGAGACCCCAAACAGTGAAGGTAATTTCAATTATTTTTCAAAGATCCCGTCCTATACAATCGCACGGGACCCTAAATTTAGGCCGCAGGGTACCCGTGCTTGCACAGGCAGGGGCCCCGTGTCTTGAATCTCAGGGATCCGTGTGAAAGCGCAGGGGTCCTCCCCAATTAACCCGCGCTGTGAAAACTACGGACCCGTGCTTGCTAGCGCTGGGGACCCGTGCGTGCCAGCGCGAGGACCCTGCGACATAGCACGAGGCCCGTGCTTGCTAGCGTAGGGACCCGTGCTCATGTGCGCTGGAGGCCCTAGCTATGCCGCGCTGGGGACCCGTGCGTGCGCACATGAGCACGGGGCCCCGCGCTAGCAAGCACGGGCCCCGTGCTATGTCGCAGGGTCCCCGCGCTAGCAAGCACGGGCCCTGTGCTATGTCGCAGGGTCCTCGCGCTGGCACGCACGGGTCCTCAGCGCGACATAGCTAGGACCTCCAGCGCACATGAGCACGGGTCCCCGCGCTAGCAAGCACGGGCCCCGTGCTATGTCGCAGGGTCCCCGCGCTGGCACGCACGGGTCCCCAGCGCGGCATAGCAAGGTCTCCGCGCAGCATGGCAGGGGACCGTAAGCAATTTTCCCGCAGCATTTGTTATTAATTTTTTATTGATTTGTAGGTTCAATTGAAGAAGCAAATTGCCGGAGGCAACGATGAGAAAGATTACCGGTTACATATCACGTCACGATACCGCGAAGCGAGCGAGGAGATCGTTGGTTGGCTAAACGAGGATGAGCTGGCAGTTTTTACGGAAGGGAGTCCGTTCGGCAGGCTCGTCGACGCTGCCGCGAATTTCAATTTGTCGGCGCAGCTGTTGTGGTATCTCATCAAGTCCCAGACGCAGCTTAACAATCGTGACGACCTTTGGATGATCATCGGGAAAAAACCTCTCCGTTTTTCAAAAATGGAGTATTGCCTAATCACGGGGCTAAAGTTCGCAGCCGAACCGGCGGTGAACCAAACGGATGAATTCGTCCGTCGTCATTTCCCGAGGAAAACGGCATTGACGCTTAAATTGTCGCACGTTAAGCAGCGGTTGGAGGAGTTGGCTGCCAACCCCACGGTGCGCGTCAATGACGAGAAGTTGAAGTTGGCCAACCTGTATTTTGCGGGGTACGTCTTGCTGCCCCGACCTTCCAAGAAGGATACCACCCTTCCTTCTTGGATCGTTTATTTAGTCGAGGACTCAGAGGCCTTCGAGCGTTACCCTTGGGGGACCGTGGCTTTCAGAGCGGCACTACGGTCGCTGAAACAAGATTTTGACAATAACAAGGATAGTAAGCTGATCAGTGGATTCGTACATCCACTTCAGGTTAGGGTTTTATATTTGAATGACTTTGTGAGTTTAGGTTTCGTGTGTTTGCTAAGATTAATTTATTTCTTTGTCTTCAGATATTAGCATATGAATGCATACCGGCCATCGCTGATAAATATGCTGGACTTAGAGAGCGGGAGCACGCGAGGCCGCGTATATGCCGGTGGGTCACGAGGAATTGGCTCCGGAAGGGATGCCCGAAGTTTGTGGATGTTGCGAAGACGGTGGCCGGGTCCGATGTGCTTGGTCTACTAGTGCCGATTGGAGAAGAGACGCAGGCCGATTATTTTCGGTACAACGACTTCGAGTTCGCCGCGCCACACGAGGACGTGTACGATAGGGTGGCGAGCCTACTGATGCAAGGGGTGGAAGTTAGGTGCAGTCGTCGTGCGGTACGAGGACATCTTGGCCGGCGGGCGGCAACCGAACCCAATTACGAAGCAGAGTCCGTCCCTCAGCTCTCTATCAGATCACGACAAGACGAGGAGAGGGGCATGGGCTCTAACTACGAGCCGCCGAGGTCGCCGTCCATGCATGGAGGCAACTTCCATACGCCGCCGAGGTCGCCGTCCATGCATGGAGGCAACTTCCATACGCCGCCAATGCCAGGGCCATCGTATGACGAATTTGCGCGCCACGTGGACCGGCGATTCGATGAATTTGGCAGTCGGCTCGACACGTTTAGCAGCGGCTTCGACGCACTTAGCGGTCGGTTCGAGACACTTAGCGGTCGGCTTCGTAGACGGAAAAGTCGTAAATGGGATGCTTTCGTTATGGTCCCATTACGCAAGAGGACTTCAGGATGGATGGCCATCGATCTCATGGATGGACGCAGATTGCATCGTCTTCCCCGTGCAAACGATAGCACATTGGGTGTTATGCGTCGCTGATTGGAGGAAGAAGACGATGACGATATACGACTCCGACGAGTCTTGCGACGTGGACATGCGCAACCTTAACAAAGCATTGGTGCCACTTCAAGTAATCATCCCGGCGATATTGGTCTTCATGGGATGTATCAAGACACGATTTAAGAAATGGAAAGTTGAGCGTCATCCGAGATTCGCCAAACAGCAAGGAAGGTAAGTTTCATTCGTTATTATTTCATTTAAATTTTTTACGACGATTTCTGTATAAGTGTGTAACGTTTCAGGGGAGAATGCGGCGTACATGTGTTGCGAGCGGCAATGAGCCTCATGTTTCGAGGTGACGACGTCTCCAATCTGACACAGCAGGAAATTGTAGATTTTAGGAAATTTTTTACAATTTGTATTTTGCGTAAGGACTGGGGTTCTTGGTTTGGTCCAAAATAGTTGAATGTAATTTTTTTTTATTCGAAGTAGTTTAAAAAATTTCTTACAATTTTTTTATTTAAATAATTTTTATGAAAAACCTCGCACGTTGTTGGTTACGTTTGTGTAAATTAAAGAATCTGAATTGACATTAGTGATGACATGACAAGCAATTTTATTGCTAATCGCATCAAATCGACTGTTATGACACTGACAATATAACGAAAAAGTAACAGACCACACATTCACAAATGATTGTTGACTATTCAACGCACATAAGTATGGGACCAAGCATTTGAGCACGGGTCCCTTGCTTCAAAACTAGGGAACCCTGCAGTAGTCATTGAGCAAGGGTCCCGCGATTTGATTACACAATTTGATTAAATATTTCTTTTTCGTACACTGACAAGGCATTGATTACACTGACATTCGCATAAAATAATAATTTACCAATGATTGTTGACTAGTCAATTAAAATCCGCACGGGTCCGGTATGCTGCGCATGGTCCCAAACTGTAGCGCACGGTCCCTCGCGCATAAGCATGGGTCCGCGCACACAAGCACGGGTCCCCTGCGTGAGTTCACGGGTCCCTCGCGTAATCGCAGGGGCCCCGCGCGTAATCGTTGGTGTCCCGCGCATTACATTGCGCGGGTCCATGGGCATGGGCCCCGGACCACAGCACTCATGTGCGGGGATCCTGCGATTATGTTCGCGATTTTACACCATATTAAATAATTTCGAAGTTCGATTCAGCCTCCATACGAATATATACGTCATATAATAGCATAACCAACAAAAGTATGGTCTTTTTGCATGTATAAAATACGAGTTTTCGATTGTTACATCCTAACCAAGTCACCAGCATAAGGCAAGTTGTTGTTATGTAAATTAGCTCAATTATTGTCACATTCAACCAGTTCACCAAATTCACATCGAAAACAGTCACCAAATCGTTTAAAATTTTTTGCTGAACATTAACAACATAAGTGAAATTTTTTGGTCAAGATTAATTTTTTTTCGACAATTTCGTTATGGTTAATTATTTTTGTAAAGATGTACCAAAAAAAATATGTATTTAATTACTGAAATTCTTTTAAACACGTGCTGTACTTTTTCTTCTCACACATCGAAAAGGACACCAGACTTGACAAGGCATTGATTACACCTGCACTCAAAGCTGACATGTATCAGACAAATAGTTGACTGACCAATAATTCAATAATAACTTTGTCTGCAAAAGAAGACCAATAATTGACAACAATTAGGGTTTACACAATAATTTCCGCACGGACCGATTAGGGTTATCAATAATTGACTACAATAATTGACTACAATTAGGGTTTACAATAAGGACGGGTCCCCGCACATGAGCATGGGTCCCGTGCTTGAAATCAAGGGTCCCTCGCACAAATGCACGGGTCCCGCACATCCATTAAAACCCTAACTTTAAAATCCTAATTTTATATACCTCAAACAATATCACATCATAACTCTTACATTTTAAAACCATCATTACGCTAATCCAAACAAACTTTCATTTCATAACAATAATAATTAGGTTTTATTACATTACAAAACCCTAAATTTAGAGGTTTTACCTCCTACTAAATTCGCCAACAGAAGGCAACCTATTTTTCTGTGGTCTTCCACGTTGTTTCTCGCGAGGAGGTGGCAGCATTTCAACACTTCTTTCAATGTGTTCAGACACCGGCCATATAGTACCTTCGTAAGCTAACTTCCAACATCCCAAACTGTAGTAAGGGTCGACCAGTGAACCCACATCGACGTTGGCATAACCACAAGCAGCAATAGCGTGTGGGCAAGGAATTCGGTCGATGTCAAGCATCTTACAGCTGCACGTACGCAACTCTAGATCGACGACCTCGTTCGAGTTGTGCCCGTATACATTATACTTTAGACGCCCAACTTCCGATACGTGAAATCTTTGCGACCCAATGAAATTCTCGCGGAGGATCGACTCGACCTTCGGCGTAAACGACGTCGAATTCGAAGCGATAGAAGCTTCGCATGCTCTTCGATGCTTACTGAACCAAGATGATGTTAATCGGTGAATTGAGCCCAACAATCATATAATTGAAGTTCTCGGTCCGCGCGTAGAGCCGCATTTATCGACTACGATCCATTGGTCGTCATGATGTTATATCTCGACTTGGGACAATATGCCCTCGTCCACCGTTCCATGTCAATCTCGTCAAGATATCGACCCGCCGACTTGAATGTTTTACCTAGAGCCTTGTAATGTGCATCGCACTCGGCCTTGGTGTGGGCACTGGCCACCCGCCAGAAAATGGGGCACGCACCCTTGTCCGCCGTTTTCGTCTTCAGATTTTGCTGAATGTGCCATGCGCAGAAACCATGAAATGAATTCGGAAACACAGCAGGGACGACATTCTTTATACCATGGTTTCGGTCAGAAATAATGACGAGTTCATTACTATCTGGTACGAAACGACTCAATCTAGTGAGAAACCACGTCCAAGATTCGGTTCCCTCCGAGTCAGCAAGACCCCATGCGAGCGGGTATTGATGGTAATCACCATCTTGCGCCGTAGCAATGAGCAAAACTCCTTTATATTTTCCCTTCAAAAAAGTTGCATCGATAGATACGACTTTCCTCATGTATGCAAATCCCCTAACGCATGCGCCGTATGCTAAGAACATATATTTGAACCTCATTTGTTCGTCCATCTCCCAATCTGTGATGCTGTCTACGTTTGCTTGCCTCAACGCATCCAAGTAGGCCGGAAGTAAACCGTAACAATCGTCCCTGTTCCCGACTAATTCGTCCGACGCTAGTTGTTTGCCTTTCCAAGCCTTGTAGTACGAGACATCTACTCCCCTGTTCTGCATCATCGACATGATTGACTTGGGTGGCAGAATGTCTTTAGGACCGGTGAAATGTTCCAACAGAACTTGTGATACAACTGACGAACTTCCTTGGCGATGTCTACGGCGACGATGAGAAACCCCGCAGGTGTGCTTGCCGCAATACGTTCGGATTGAGAAAAAAGGGGAGTCCTTGTTCTGTGCAGCTCGTACTCGCCATGTGCATCCTTCGGTTGCGCATTTCGCTACGTACATGGTTTTATTTGACCGGACCAATTTGAACTCGAAACACGCATCAAGGGCGACTTTAGTGATCACGTCCTTGACTTCCTTCTTGTCCCGAAATTCCTGACCAACAAACATGCTTGAACCATCCCCAAATCCATACGTGCCGTCGTCAGCATGTGGAGAGTTATGCCCCGCCATTGTGACATCGTCATTATCACTTTCCGAAGCATAATGTTCCTCGGGTTGTTCGAACGTATCATCTTCATTCTCATTTTGATTCTCGCACGGTCCGGTTTGATCTTCTTGAAAACCCTCGTATTCAGAAAGATGGTAAGAGTGGTAGTTAGATGTGTCGCCCATGTAACCCTCCACGGGATGGATTTCCTCATTTGCGTCGCACTGCTCTATTAGACCAACGTTGAAATTCGATTCATCATTAAGATGAGCTTGTGGTGGTGTGGCACTGACAAAGGACGCAACCTCAACATGGAGCACGGGTCTAGACTGTGGACCACCAAAACCAAAGTATGCACGTATACCGTAGTCATTCTCGATGTAGATGGGTCGTGGGAAATCGTAAACTACGTTAGGCATGTAGCTTAACGTGAGTTTAGAATTCTCGCTGCATAGCGACAACACCTTCACAATCTCATTCTTCAAGTCATCTAACGTGCATGTTTCCTCGTCGACCAAGATTGATTGCCATCTATGAGTAGGAAGAGGACACCACTTCGAGGTATTGTCCTCGCCAATTATCCACTGACCCTCTACTTGGAACACAATGTTAGTGATCGTCATGATTACCCCCTGCAATGAAAGTAAAAATATATTAGAACCATAGCCATACTTGCGAAACCAATACAACTTGCGAAACCCTAGTTTGCGAAAACAATAGGTTGCAAAAACCCTAGTTGTCGAAATTGTTATTTCGGATGCTGTGTTTGCTAACGTGATTTCTAGGCATAGTTAAAGCCCTAACAGCTTCCACACCCCTAACAGCTATCGAAAACCCTAACAGCTATCGAAAATCCTAACATATAAGCACGGGACCCCTGCACCAGCGCATGGGACCCAAGCTCTAGAGCGCGAGACCCATGACTTAGTGTTCGGGACCCATGCCCTGGGACTGCCCATGCACTGATGCGCGGGACCCCTGCACCAGCGCCTGGGGTCCTTGAACTGATGCCTGGGTCCCGTGCACTAGCGCGCGTGGACCCGTGCTCCATTGCGCGCGCGCCCTGCACTGATGTGCGGGACCACAGTGCCTGGGGACCCTGAATTGATGCCCGGGTCCCGTGCACAAGCTCGCGAGGACCCGTGCTCCATTGCTCGCGCGCTGCACTGATGTGCGGGACCCCAGCGCCAGCGCCTGGGGCCCTTGAACTGATGCCCGGGTCCCGTGCTCTAGCGCGCGGACCCGTGCACCAGTGCGCGCGGCTCCTGCACCAGCGTGCGGGGACCGTGTAAACATGCGCGGGGCCCCAGATCTACTGCATGGGGCCCTTGTGAATGTGCGGGTTCCATGAAGCATGACCACGAGTTTCGTCTTTCCGACTGGAAATTCAAAATTCTCGTTGCCAAACATCACGTAATGACAAACTCACGTAATTTGGAGGGTAAAAATTCGTAAGTCAAAAAGAAAAAACTTACTGTAAAGAGTTAGAGCTGGGTTTTCCTTCCAGACTTGTTTCGCAGACTTTGAGTTCGACTTAGTGACGAAAATGAGGCTGTGTTTTTCTTTAGAAACGATGAAGAAGAAAGGATGGATCGATCTGGGTTGGTATAGTAATTATTACGTGCTGCTGTGCATTTAAATGGAGTTTCGTTTCTTTTATATATATACAGATTGTGTATGTATATTTATTTTTCTTTTTCTTTTATTTCTAGTTAATTAATCGAGGGTTTAAAGAAGATGGTTAACGGTTAATTAAAATGAAGGCCATTGACAAAAAAAAAACGTCAACAAGGCTATTTTTTTTAATATTGACTGAGTCAAGGGCCATTTTTTTAAAAGACCCGAACACAAACTGTTTCTGAGATTTGCTGTATGATTTCTTCGGGTTCTTGGCCAGCCCTTTGTATGTCCCTCAAAACCCTTTTAACGAGGTCGAAGTGGACCCCACCTGTTACAGAGACTCGAAGATCTAATAAAGGTAGCAGCTTTTCGTTCAGAGCGTAGATCCCTTCTAAGATCAAGATTCTAGAGCTTGGGACTTCAACTCTCCTACCATTAAACCATTCTTTCTTGTCTCGGTCCGAAGACTACATACACTTGTTTATAGTCTATGTGCTAAGACTCTCACTCAACTAGTCTATTTACGCTCTTCTCTCTAATATGTGAGTGAGGTGTGTGGGTTTGAACGTTGTAGCTCTCTCACTTTTGTAACCCACACACTTGGAAGAACGCTCTTGATTTTCTTCTTTGCTCTTTTCTCTTGTTCATCTCTCTTGGATCTCTATTTGAATGTGTAGATGTTTGCTCTGAGATCATTGGCTTGTTTCTGCCCCGTTACTGTTGTTTTATAGGTCTTCCCACCTTCATATATCCGTTAGACTCAATAATATAGCCGTTGAGAACCTTTGGGAGCCTTTGTTGACTTTGGTCAATGCTGTCAGCTTTATCTGTCTGTACCTCTACTTCAGTAGAAGACTTGTACACCAGTCAATAGTTGACCAGTCAATCCAGTCATGACCGGACCAGTCACTGATCAAACCAGTCCAGATCGAGAATGGTCGGTCCAGTCCGAAACCGACCAGTCAGTCTCAAACCGGATCAGTCCAGATCGATACTTGACCAGTCCAGTCCAGTCTGACCAAACCGAAGCCGGGTTGACCGACAGTTGACCGTGTTGACCAGTATTGACCGGTAGTTGACCGACCCGGTTGTCCGCCCTGAGCTCATATTTGATATCTGTTTTACGAACCGAGCTCATCTGTACACTTAAAAAATATGTTAGTAATACAATTACTAAGTTTTGTGTTCATCAAACCAGATTGCTTAGATATTTAAATCCAACAAGTTGCATGCATAAAATTTATTTTTTTTCATCAAATAGCTCGGTAGTATAGTCATAATTGTTAGGCAAAGAGAATCTTGAGTTTTGCATATTATATCATCAAAGAAAATCTTTCTTTATGCAATTGTTTCTCTCGTTCATCAAGGAAAATTCGTACGTTGATATTCTTACGAAAATTTTCAACGAGCATGGTGAGAGACAAAATTTTCAAACAAGGATTCAAATGGGATTTTGGTTAGATCAACAAAAACAAAAACTAAAAGATCGAGTGGATCATAATCGACCCGGTATATCGTTAGTTATCAACGAAGAGAATCAAAGCATTATGATACTCGCGTTGTTCTTAAAGGTAGAACTCATGCGTTTTATGTATCGGATTGACATCGTTTGCTAACTGTTAGATATGATGCTCGAGTTACTATCATTCACCGTTAAATCCTTAGACACGACAATCGTAAGATTGCGGTATGCTGAAACGCATGGTGACCATAACATGATATTTGATTTCATAAGAGATCAACATCATAATGAGTGATGCAGATCTTTTAGTATACATGCTTGAAATGAGTTTATGCTAACTATAATTACCTTTGTTGATCTAGGAATCGTCGACGGCCTTCAAAATCCGATCTTGCTTCAGTGGTTCGACGACGGAGAGCACTCGTGCTAATAACGTGTTATAAAATCTTATTGTGATTAACATTTATATTATGATTATTGTGATATATAATTATAGAGAGAAATATTTAGAGAGAGAAAGTATGAATAATTTCAATACTTTGGTGTGTTTCACAATACAATTTAAGGTGCCTATTTATAGGCAAATTTATCAAATTACAGCGACAAAATAAAATATTACATTCTCATAAAATAATCACAACTAATTTCTCATCTATCCCATTCTAATTTAATCACTCCATATACATCCACTCCAATATTTCATAATTATTCCAATATTTCATAATAATTAATCATTTTTAGTTAACTAAATAAAGAATCGATTTTTGATACATGGGTTGTTCAGTTTATTTAGAAAGTGGGGTGTGAGGTGGTTTTATCAACGTCTTAAGAAATAACTAGTTAAAAAAATTAGTGGACACGACGCATGTGAACACCACACGAAAACTACATTTAAATGTATATAAAGGAGATGTATAGGAACCTTTTAAATAAGGTAGAAACATAATCATTAAATCCACACGAAATTCTCTATTATCCACTTCCTTTAACCATTTAAGTTTAGATATTTTGTAACGACCGAATATTGGCATTCATCGTGTCTTTTCTTTTCAATTAGTTAGTTTTGGTCAGACTTCTTTAATTCGTCTCATATTGGTCTTGACCAAAGGTGTAATCTTTACCTAGTATACAAATATGTTTCACAAATCAATTTCGACTTGCATTAGACCAATTGAATAATAATAACTGAGCTATTTAATCGATATGGGATCACAGGCCCATTTATTCAACAAAATTATCATACAATACAACGATGCATCATAAAATAAAAAGTCACCCACATATTCTAACAAGAATGCCTAGGTTTTACTCCCACTTGTTCTTCATACGATGACAGTGTTTAAAGTCACAAGACAAAACCAAAGTACCATCAATCCTCTTGTAATTAAACCTCTCAACCATCACAAAACATCCAAACTCCTTCCACTCAAATCCCACTTTAGCATTCTCCTCAATTTTGCCAGAAATATTTTCTTGATTTTCCTTTCCTCGTACGTAGCCTCCCCTCTCTTCTTCCCACCTCATTCTTTCGACTAGTTCATGTCTCAATCCTACACGTTCTTCCCCGCTCCTAAACCAAACAAACCCTTCTCTGTCGATCGCATCCTTATCATCATCCCAAGTAGCCTTATGAACTCCATTAACGAAAGCTTCTTCTTTCTCGGTCGAAAGCTCGAAATTCTTGTCTCCATAATTATTGCAAGAGAAAACCCTTTCCCACCTTTGCTCTAAGGTTATCTCGTAATAAGGCGAGCCTTTCGCCTGATCTTTCAGTTCGGTGCCATCCTTGACAAACGCGAAAGGGGTATACCATTTTCCTACTAAATTAGGGTTTGAAGTTTTTTGGGACAAGGAAAAATCGAATCTTGGAAGTTGGGAACGAAGATTCGAGTCGAGCCCATTTGCTTCTTCGAGGTTGTAATTCTTAGTACTCTTCGAATAGATTATCCATCCTTTCCTTCGTAGAAAGCTAGGGGGGAAACCGTCATGTTCGATCGATCTTGCGAAGAAACCCGACCTCGACCCACAAGTTGTGTAATGGAATAGTTCGAACTGTTGGTAACTGTTTTGAGGATCTAATGGCTTTGGTTTTACGTCTTTAACGCGAGGAATGAAACAACAATTGACCTTATCATCTTCGGTTGAGCACGTCGATGCTTTCCTATATCAAATCGCAGCACAAAATTTTTCACACACACGGCGAGTAAAATAAACCAAAACTTCGAAAACTTACGTATACTGCTGAATAAGCTTTTACGTAATTCAATATGGTATTAAGAGTTCAGGAACCACAATAGGCCTTGCCTTGGGTATGAATCCATGATCATCCACTTAAAGAAAATCAACCTAGATGTGACTGGAAATACAATATATATATATATATATATTATATATATATATATATATATATATATATATAAAGGATGCATAGGTGAAGTGCTTAATTCAAACATATGCATACCCTATGTGTTCACCATGAGCATTGATGGCGTAATAATGATTCGAAGATAAGGGTTGGTTCAAAACCGGGATTAAGAAAACCCTATCATCCATAACGACCTTTGATTTTCCAGCGTGCACAATAAATCTAACCGTCAATTCCTTGTTTTGAGGGAGAGGAAGATCCAATATAGTACTTTTCTTACATAGCCCACAACATGAGTACGTCTCAGATTCTTCGCCTTTTATCACCAAATAACCCGAATTAGGACCGTCGGGCGGTGCTCGAAGTGTTTCTGGGGAGTTTTGAGAGCTAGAAAGACGCCTTGTAGAGTACATGATGATGATTTTCAGTGTTTGTGTTGTTACTACTTATATACATGTGAATCATTGTATATGTCGAAAATTCTTCCAAGTTATGTTGACCAGTTCTTCGAACGTGTTGAGATTGGAATTTGTCGCTTGGCGTAATTTCGTTTGATTACTTCACAGTGAACAAAACATGTATTAGCACGTCTTCGATCGCTAATTTTCTTTATATTATGTCTAATAATACAAGGATGAAAGAGACAAAAATTTAGTACCTTGATTATTAGGTGGATATTATATAGGTGGATATTTTATTAATAGCGTACAGAATTGAACGGTCTCAAATTCTTGATTACTATGAGGTTATTTAAAATGAAGTAGATAATATTCTTCTTTGAAAAGAAAAACTTGAGACCATTCAATCCTTACACTATGTGGTACTAATAACCAATTACTTTGGGACTAATATGCCAATGTGTCAGCATTTGCTCGTTAATTACAAGCTGAAAACCCTTATAAAATATATTCTTGGGCTCATGCCTGAATTCGAGTAAAGGGTGGCGTTAATTTATGCTCGCGAAGTAGAAGGTTTCTTATTACTCGTCTTTCTTTTTGTTGTAACTTGTAAGATTTCAATATAGGGAGCTCTTTGCAACGATCCAATATTGAATAGAATCTATGTTGGGATTTTATTAAAAGATGGACAATAAGAGGGGATGGAAAATGAGAAAAACATAGCGGGATATAGAATCTATATATATATTGTATGAAATAGAAATTTGTAAGTGTTAATAGTTCTTTGTCTGAAACATCCAAATAAAATTTCTTCCAAATGTTTGTCCTCGTCCTTTCGAATTGTAAGTTATTTGATTGATCTAATGATTAAGGGCATGCAATTTATTTCAAAAAAAAGTACATCAAATGCTTCATCATCAAGAACGAATATGGCTAAAGAATAGTCGATCGAATATCGAACCGAAAAAATACGCAAAAGAATTCGACTAACCCTAATCCCAACGAAAGAAATGTAACAGAAAAACCCTAAAAATCACAGAAAAAAAAGGTTCTAAAACTTCAATTTGATGCACAGAAGAATACCGAGCCCGCCAACTGCTAACGAAGCCAAGAATATAGACGAAGAAGTTGAAAAATATGGGCTGCATTTATCATCTCTTTTCGTATCATCTACGATTTCACGAAGAAATGCATTGAGACTTTCGAGCTGATGAATAGTTTGTCGCTGACTCCGCGCTATGTTCGACATCTATCTCGAAAAAGAAAAGAAAAAAAAAAATTGCTCAAAGAGAATTAAATCTGAAATATGAAATGCATTTCAGCATTGCAATGTAAATAGAATTCCTTACCTCTTCAATCAAAGAAGGGTCTCTTTGCAGCTGAGAAGATGAAGATGAATTAGGAATAACCGAAAAACCATTGCAATTTTCTGCTATGTTCTTAGGGCTCGAAAAATTTCTTCTTCCCTCGCTCGCTGGTAGCATCGAATTTAGATCTTCGATCATTGACGTGAAGTCGTCCATTCGATCGTTTAACGACGAAATCTGTTCGTAGAGGCGATTCGCTGCTCCCTAATTGGAAATACGAATGATAACACAACTAAAATTATTACATAACATGATATGTCGTAAATAGTCGAAGTAAATACCTCGCTTGGTAATAACAATGTTGCTGGTGAATCTGATGTTCTATCCTCGAATGTCCTCTTCAGTTTTGAAAGGCTTTTGTCCCTATTAGTCGAATATGAATGCGACAAACTACTTTTCCACGAATAAAATGGACAAATTAGGGTTGCGAATGGATATTAATTAATAGACAAAAAAGATTAGGGTTCAACAATAAAAGATGAACAAATATATTACAAGAAATAGAATAGAGTAACACAAACCTCTTCAAGTTGCTTGCTTTTCTTACAGCCGTGGCTCGAACAAACGCTTCCTTAGGGCTCGAAGAGACAAAGTCTTCATCTACGCTAAGCTTCGTTTTCAAATCATCTGGCATCGCCTTTATAGCAAACTTTCAAGATTACTATAAACATCCCATAAATTTTTAAAGAAAAAAAAAAGAAAGAAAAAGACCGACTTTATAACATACCATAACCTCGTTGACTAAGTTCTCGATTTGAATCTGTTCGATGTAAGTTCTTGGCAGATAAGAACCATCTAATCCCAGTTGATCAGCTATGTTCTTTACTGAAGCCCTATCTTTGCCTTGTACCTATTTTAAAGAAGAGAAGTGATGGAAATAATCACATCAGAAAACAACTAAGTTGGAAATATATTTACAGTAGTGATATTTCTTACCTGAATGTAATGACGGTTTAACTGTTCAAGCCAATCGATTTTAACGCAGACCCTTTCATCGCAAACGACTTGGCTATTTCTTTTCAGAATCGCTGCTATCGTATATCCCAAAGCCATTAGCCCGCCGAGGAGGCGAACGCTAACTTCGAAAGATATTCTCGGGGATATTACGAATGGAGGGTCAGTTACCCATTCCTACGATTATTCGCAGCATAAAATCAGATACATCTTTCTTGATTTAAAATACATGAGATTTTACTACCTCAAACATGAGATTGTACTTTCCATCTCTGTTTCTCATCCTTAGGTAAGACTGACATGTCTCTGAATCTTCGCCGGGCGGTAGGAGATATATGTCGTAAGTCTGCTCTGTAGTAACTTGGTGTTCTTCGAGCATCACAGATCTGATTTTCTCGACGCTCAACTCCTTCGAAGACTACATAGGATTGCATCAAATACGGTAAGGAAAAAGGTTATTACGTAAGGAACTTGATATTATTAAATCCCAGAAAAAAAGCCACCTTCAATATGTACGTAGGATTCTGAAATCCCGAGAAAGGATTGAATTTGTTGATGATTTTGAAGTGGGCTTTGCGAAGGTCGGGCTCGATGAATGCCTTATACATTGGATATACCTACGAACAAAGAAGCCTAAAAAAGCTGAGAAAGTTGACAGCAGAGGATCATCGCTGTAATAACTTAAACCAACCGTTGAAAGTAATAAAGAACACAAACTGTTTCTGAGATTTGCTGTATGATTTCTTCGGGTTCTTGGCCAGCCCTTTGTATGTCCCTCAAAACCCTTTTAACGAGGTCGAAGTGGACCCCACCCGTCACAGAGACTCGAAGATCTAATAAAGGTAGCAGCTTTTCGTTCAGAGCGTAGATCCCTTCTAAGATCAAGATTCTAGAGCTTGGGACTTCAACTCTCCTACCATTAACGAATGATTTCTTTGTCAGAGAAAGACATAATTACGTTGAAGTATATTTGCAAGAACACACCTATATCCGGTCCGAGAACTCGATTTGAAATCATATATGGGCACGTCGACTGATTTCCCTTCCTTAAGATCATGAATGTTCTTCAGCAAAGTATCGTAGTCGGTCAATCTTGGATCTGTTACAAACATGTCACTAAAAGTTAAGGAAATCACTTTGTGCACTTATCTTCCATAACATGCCCATTGTATAGCATAATGCAGTTATATAACACATAGCGAAGCTGTTCTAAAGATCAAAATCATTTGCATAACACATTCGCAACAAATTGGCTGCTCTAAGTATCATCTGTATAGCACATTTGCAAAGTTGTTCTAAGAAATAATGCAACTGTATAACAGACACATTTGCAGGAAATTGGCTGTTCTGAAGTTCAAAATCGTACCGTCGAAATTCCCATCAACGATTCGACTGGCATCGTTATAGTTGTCCATCGAAATAACAGCAACGTTTGGCATGAAGTTAGTTATCTTCTCCGTGAAGACAGTTTTCCCAGCGCCCGAGGGGCCCGCTATTCCAATGAGTACGAGCCCTTCGTTGTTCATAGTCAGCAATTGGCAGGAACGAACTACGGCGAAGAAACCTTTTTCGAAGGACAAGTTATTGTGAATCTGAGCAATTTCGTAGCGATTGGAGTTCTTTCTTTTGATCAGTTTCACTTGATCTTTCAAAAGGCCAATCCTCCTATTGTTTAAGTCGCCGTTGGCCATACATTCGCCCATTTACGAATTATGGGTCGATCTCTTATTCGTCTGAGGATAAGAAAACAGACGAAAAATTACTTCACATTTATGTAGACAAGAACATATCACTAATTACTCGGCTTTTAGCAGAAAAAATCCAGGAAAATAGTGCTACTTCGATCAAGGATTAACAAGCTAGCAAAGAATCTAGTTCAAATTGTGGATAAAATCGTCGAACAAACTCGTAAAAGGATCAAGGATTATCAAGACTGGCATTCAAGCTCAATAATAATCTAACAATGTGCCATTCAATACAAGTTTCTTTTGCAGCACCAATGCACCAAATTATCATATAAAGCAGACATTTTTATGCACTGAAAAGGCTCATTTTACACCGACCCATAATCCAATTAAATCCATACGCACACAGCGCTAAAGCATTTACAACTGATCGCCATTACAATTGAATGAAAAAACTGAAGAACAACCGCAAACCAGAAATAATAAAAGATCGCCTAAGATTAAGGGAAATTTCAGACAAGGGCATACTGAGAATTGGAAGCCAAAGCCAAGATTAAGACATTTAATCGGATCTATAACCAAAGGTTCGACTAAAAATCAAGAGTCGACTCCTCAGACAAGAATGGCCCAGAGAAAAAAGGTCTGAAAAGAAGATTCTTTTGAATGACATATCAAGAATATGATTTTGAGCATCATAGTAAATCTCACTATGGTCTGCGGTTACAAAAGTGGGGCTCAGTAAGAAAAGCAAAACGAAAAGGAAAACATCGAAGCTTTTTTGTATACGTGTGCAGTTCCGTTTCTTTCAGTGCTCCTTTAACTTTATGTTACTTTCTTGAATTTTTTGTTTTGTGCGTTTTTCTTCTTAAAGGAGATTTCTTTGCGAATCAGTTTTCTGGGAAACAGAGATTTGCTCTGAAACTGAAGACTGAATCCGATTTTGAACTTTGAAGACGCATTCAAAGGAAATGGGATTGTACGGAAATTTGATTTATATTTTGTTTTATTATCACTCTTAAATATATAATATCTTGCACACTCAGAATTTGATTTATTTTTTGGTACTCTTGTAGATGTGCGTGCTATTAATTTTAAATTTAGTTAATTGAAATTGTATAAATTTAATTATGTATATACATATATATTATACAACTAATGGTATATGACAATAGTGATTAACTAAAATAGTTCCTAAGTGAGTAACTTTTTTAAATTTAATTAATTAACTTTTTTGTGTAATTGATAGATCAAGGGTCAATTATACTCACCATTCGCGCTTAATAAAATAAAATAAATAAAAATTTTGGCTTTCTCCTCAGAAAAGCAAATAATTTGTAGATTTTTATTCCAAAGGAAATAATAATTTCTGATCCTAAAGTGCCTTGACGATTCTCGTCTTAAATAGTTCACATAAAAGGAATTTATTTGCTAATTAATAATATTACTAAATTTTTTTTTATTTTTAACATTAGTTTCGATCAAAATTAGATGTGAAAGACTAGCTTGAGTCTCTCGAGGCTCGAGTTCGAGTTCGAAATAATTGTTACGAGTTTAAAGATCCAAATTTCAAATTAGCTAAAATTTAAAATATGACAAAATAATTTGCTAGACTTAAGTCGATATTGAGATCGAATTAAAATGGTGGATTTTTTTCAATGCGATTACATATTTGTTGTTTGCTCCAAATTTTGTAGGAGTCAATAACCCGTTATTTGTGGCGCAATAATAGTAAAATGAACATCCCAAGAGATACTTGGCCACTAGTAAAAAGAGAATGTCCCACGATAATTACTTGATATTTTACGCCACATTCAATATACTTGTAAAATATTTACTTTCTTTCCAATATATTCATAATTCATCAGTCCAATGCCACTTTCTTTTGTTTCCGTCTAATAGGACTTTCGAAAGGGCCCAATTAATAATATTGATTGACTAGAAAAAAAGGTTACTCCTAGTTGAACGAATATATAAATGTTTGCATCCTTTTTTAGGGGCAAATTGATGATGAAAGGAATAAACACATTTATAAATTGGTAAATAAAGTCAACGTTTGAATAATTTTTTTAACACTTTCGCAAAACTATGAAGATTTCATTGTTGCTTGCAAGTTTCTATTATTCTTGAAACAAAAAATTGCCGTCTTCTTGTCAACTCGAGAGTCGATTCTAAACAATTAAAAATTCATTATATAATATAATTTAACCAAACAAAATTTTATTTCGTTCTCACCTAATACACACGGCAAGTGATCGTACAATAATGTTCACGCAGTTCGAAGTGAAACAAAAAAATTAAGACATCTCAAAATTATTTATTACAATAGTCACATCTTATCTTACAAGCAAACGCCAAGCTGCCCATTATTCCATTTATTAAATTTGAAACAAATGGCAAACCAGCTAAGGTATTATTGTCACATTAAAATCATACCAAGAATTTATTACATGTATATATATTTAAATCAAGAAAGAAAAAGAGACTATTCAAAGTGAGGGGCCGTATAGTTACTACATTTTTTGCGATGCAAACAAAGGCGGTAAGAACAAGCCAAGATCGTGGGGAAGCCACAGTGAATAATGAGAAGGAAAAAGCGTAAGATGAGTTTTTAAGATATGCATCACTTTCTATGGGTGGACATTTTCTAACATGAATATGTAAGAACTTGATCATTACATATGTCCTAAACAACAAAAAAATGTTTCGATCCCATTTGCCTTATCATCGCCAAGATACACGAGATTCGATTATTTTCAAATTACTAACAAGGGTTACAAAATTTGTAGGCCAACATTTACTTAGGACACAGACACATGCGGTTTATCAAAAAGGTGAACAAAAAAAGTTATTTTTAACCGAAACCCTAAATTTGGCCCACAAGGTATGGCTTGTGTTCATCTATAAAACGTGTTATTATACGTCGTTTTACTCATCTTAATTGCGCATTCATGAGTAGTTGTAAATGCTAATGAAAATTATGTAAAAAGAACTTCTAAATGAGTTGGAATGAAAAGGAAATTATGACATCAAAGCATGGTCTTTGCCTTGATAAAGACAACGACAGCAGTCAATTATATATAACACGTCGTTTTAGTAACGCATGAGTGCGTACTATCATATGGTGATCGGAAGAGAATGATAACTATTAAAATCAATCAATTATACATTGAAAAGGCAACTCATATGGCATTCATCTTCAACTTAACATGATTATAGTCAAATATGAAATGTAAGAGAAAAAAAATACCATGTTTAAAAGTACTAAGTAGGCATAGAAATAACCTCGTTTACCGTGATTAATGCGTATATATAAGTCGCGTCTGAGTATTATTCAATCAATATCGTCGGACAAAACAGAAGAAGCCAAAAATAATGAAGAAAAATACAGTTGGAACAATAGCATTAATACACACGAAAGGCTGCTCTTTGTGTCGATAACAATACAGATAACTGATGGGAACTGCATTAAATAATAATAATAATAGAGCTTTTGTATCCATTTGAATATCATTGGTTTCATACCATTTTTGCCATTTTCTAGGGTAGAGAGCCTTCTCTCTTCAGCATCTCTTCAGCATCCATCGCCACACTAAATTTCAGTAAGATAAATATTTAAAAAATAGAAGTTAAGAGAAACAACAAATTTTTAATTGGGTTAAAGAATCAAAATTTTCCATGTAATACTCGACCAGAAACGAACACGAGCTCAAAGATAAAAATAAGACAATGAAGCAAAATAGGAAACAAATTTTCAACATAAAAAACAAAACATAAATTACTATAAACTCATACGAACAGTTCATAAGGAATATCTGTTAAGCAAAGCAGATGAGAACTGAGAAAATAATAAAGAAAGCAATAATATGTCTGATTTTTTTTTTAAAACAAAACCTTATTCATAAAAAATAAAAAGATAAAAAATGTCTTTTGATGACATAGCTATATAGCCTATAGAATTTATTTGTTTTGCAGAGACAGCTAAGCAGTTGTACTACAAACAGTACTCTACACATATATCCATCCGCTCGTGTGTAATAATAATCTTCATGCAATAAAAAAAAAAAAAAAGAGAGAAGTGTTCCCCAACTGTATTAAATAGCAAGCTAGTCAGAATTCTTCCATAAATACTAGTCGAACCCAAAATTAAAAACAAAAAAAAAAAAGAAATGAATTTTAGCAAGATTTTCGAAGAAGACAACGACGAAGAACGCAGCAGCAACGAATCGGGTTGGACTACGTACTTAATTTCGCCCGAACGCAATAAAGATCGAATCGAAGATGAATGTTACGAAGATTATTATTACAGCTTCGAAGATCGTTTTAAGTACAAGAAATATGCTAAGGAAGAAGAAGAAAACTTCGATAGTGATGATTCGATGGCTTCTGACGCATCTTCGGGTCTCCCTAGCGATCATCAAATGCTATTTCATGGCTACGATGAGAATACAAAAGAAGAAATTAGTCGAAAAAATCAGAAATTGATGGAAGAGAAAAGGAAGAAATATGATGGGAAGAAGATGGAGTGCGTAAGGAAAGAGAAGCTTGGTTCACACAGAATAACACACAGTGGCGAAAGGTCGAAGTTTAAATAAAAGTAACGCAAATCTGCGTTAGTATTTAGGGTTTTTGGTATACATAAACCTTGTGTTTTGTTTTTCTTGGTTTTTTCATTGTTTTCTTTTTCAGTGTTCTGAATATTAAGGCTCTGTTTGGGGATAGATTTGCTGTTAGAGGAAACATAGTATCCTTAGTAATCGCTCATGCCTCTGTTTTTTCTCATCTTCACATCGATCTAATTAATTATCTGTATGAATTCATTCATCTGAAGCCTTCGTTTTTCGACCATTTTTAACCCTACGATCCTCAATTTTCATATGGGTAATACGACAGTTTTGGTCCCTCAATGTTTGGGTACCCATATTCTGAATGTCAATTTTCGTTTCCAATATTTCTGATTTTGGTCCAAAGTTAATTTAATCGTCAATTTATATGAACGTTAACACATGAGCACATATATGATATATTTTTAATCAGACTTAAACTCTAATAATTCATCTTTTCGTCTTAAACACCAACACATCATTAAACTTAGCTGTAAGTTTGTCAATCATTCCGTAAATGTGATTAAATTCCTAACTGACGATTAGATTAATTGAGGGACCAAAACAGTTAAAAATCAGTACCATTAGGGACTTATAGTGGCATATTGGAATATGACGGATCATAGATATAGGTACCCCAAACATTATGGACTGAAGAAACGCCGATCGCCCATAGAATGTGCGAGCAATTTTCTTTTTCGATAGTTTTCAAGTTCCCACTCCCGAACAAAGCCAGATTATACTACATCATTTACTCATATTGGTACTTTCTGCACACTCTATGCGTGTGCTTAAAACTATATTATATTTATGTTACTTTAATTTTAAAATTTTAATTTTTAATATTTAATAGATGAAATATAGTTTTTAAATATATAAATGAAAACTAACGTGTAGGAGTATAATTGCAATATCTAAAAAATTTAGAAGTGAAATGATTAATTATTAATTTAGTTAAATCATAAATAGAGGGACTAAATTACGAATAAAATGACAGACCAAATTGACAGTTTTTAGCCACCCTAACCTTTTTATTGCACGAAGGCTACGAACATTTCTTATACTGCAACAAATTTTAGATTACATCTTTGATCAGTTTTACGACAAGGTTGGTTATTCGAAGAAGGATTTTCCCCACCTTCTTCACCACCACCACCACCACCTTCTCCTCCTCCGCCGCCGCCTTCCGGCGGTGACAGTGGTGGTGGTTGATGATGATGACGTGGCGGCGTCATAATTGTGCCTCCACATTTGCTAGCACATTAGCAAACCCTATGCGAACAAGTCCCAAACACGAACTTTTCGTTCTTGCAAATAGTTTTGCAGTTACTCGAATGATACCCGAACATATATATCCCCCGAAAACGCTTGCTTTTTGAGTAACACGTTCGTGCCTCGGCTTGTTTTACGACGAAATAACCATCTGCATTATTAATTTTTCTGTAATTTCAGATATTTATATGTGACATATTAGTCATAATTTTATGGAAGTTGGCTTACCCGTGAAGACAAGTGTAGGAACATCTTCTCCATTCTCTTCGGTATTTTTCTCGAGTTGAAAATTGGGAGGTTGGAGAGGTGATAACATTATGGTTATATAAATGTCATGTAATAACACATGATGTTGTTGATAGTTCGAGATCCCAGCTCCTAGTTAATGGGCTAACAGTACTTATTGTAAGGTTGAAAAGATATATATGTATAATAATAGCTTCTCAATCATCCCATTATAATCAACTTCTACTTTTTTTGCATTGCATCCTTTGTCGTGTGTGTATTTATAAAAGAAATCATGTAGTACATTTTTTGAGAGTCCATTACCTATTTAGCTCAACCATTCTTGATAAACGAAGAAATCCAAACTAATGTATCAGAAATATCCACATTTAACGCTGTTGAAAATTGTTATATAGCTTTTAGGGGGAAAAAATATTTATCTTGATACCATAGCTGAGGATATATAGGTCATGGTCCGAAAAATCTTCATGACCATCCGTAAAAGAAATATCAACGTATAGAGTTAGATAAGACCGATTCCAAATTGACACAAATTATAAGATAAACTAGTAATATATGTTTGATAGGGGTAACCTTTAGCCCAGCATTCCTCCTAACCGTACTACCTGAAGATAGTGATTTAGCGGACATATTGACAGGTGGGGCGAACCCCTGGGTATCTGTGACTATGTACGGAAAAAGCAGATGGGTGCTGACGGGAAAATAGTCTAGGCGGGAAATATTGGATATGGCCGACCAGGGGACACGTGGGCCATTGTGAGTGGTTGACATGGTGAGTAGGAAGGAGGCGCGCCAGTCTGACATCCGTACGCCTGCAGGTGCTGTGTCTCCTATGAGGTACCAAACGTCACCATCACGTGGTCCCGCAGGACTGCCAGCTGGGACGAAAGAGAGGAAACGGACGAATTGAATAAGGAAGGATCAGAGAGAGAGAGAGAGAGAGAGAGAGTGAGAGAACGGATTCATTACAAGACACTTAGAGAAATACTATATTCATCTCCTTCATTCTTTCTAACGCCATTAACACACTGTAATGAGCGAAGTGAGCTTGAGAGTGTATTTTCGACTGTGACTAGTGGATACTATTTCCGACGGCCCGTGGACGTAGGACACCTGTCCGAACCACGTACATCTGCGTCTCTGTCACTTCTTTCTTTCTCAGCACCAAAATATAGATCCTAAAAGACAATAAAAACGCAAGTCCTAGCCCGTTTCACCCATCACTCTCTTCCCGGACAAAATACTGTTGATCGGGGTCGTACCCGCATCAAATGGCGCCGTCTGTGGGAAAGATGGTCTGAGACGTGAGAGCGCTGGGCAGTGATAGCAAGGAAGGCAGGCTGTTTCTGGGCCTGTTTGAAGATAAGGCAAGGAAGGTAAACCGAGTTCGTGTCTGATTGAAGGCAAGACGTGAGAGAGATCATAGGAAGGTGCTGTCGTCAGAAGAACAGTAAGTTTTAAGGACGTACAGAAGTTGGATACGATGGAAGAACAACCATCGTTGGCGCAAGACCTGCAAGGAAGGTTTGAGGAAGTCGCCGGGGAAGCAGGGAAAGGTCCCGCGTCGGCCCCAACGTTGGCCTCGCCGATCGAGACCCCGGTGGTGGTGCCGACACCCACCTTTGCAGGACCGTCTGGAGCGGTTCCGCCTCAAACTCCCATAACCATGACGGTGGAACAGCTAGATCTGTTGGTAAAAAATGCAGTGGATGCGGCTATAACTGCTCGAGGAGCAAGGGCAAACGGAAGCAGCCCCTCTCCGCCCAAGGCAGGACCTCGGATGGACATGTCTCAGAGTGGGCGGAGACGGTAGGAGAAGACGCGATGGCTGAAGAGGAGACCTTACGTATATTACCAGAAAGGAACCCGTCTAGGAGAGAAGTTGCCCAAGAAGGAGGTGATGATGGACCATTGAATCCAACACCCAGGCGAGGTGAGGAGCCTGTTCGAGGAGTCCAGGAGGGGCCAGTAAACCAAGGGAATGTGGCACCTCCGACAACCCTAGCCAGTGGATGCAGGATACAGGGAGACAGAAGAGCCAACGAGCAAGAAGTGGAAGGGAGAAGCGGTAACACGCGCGGACAAGGGAGAGCTGTCAGTTCGGGGGGATAGGAGCTCAGAAGGCAGATGTTGGACTTAAAGAAAATGGTAGATGAGATGCGGAACAAGACGACTAGGCCACATCTCCGAGGATTGCACCAGGCCGGTACGCCTTCCGCAAAAGGATTGTTGGAGGGGGAAGTAGCGCTCAACTTCAAACAGCTGCCGTATGAGTACGATGGTACCACTGAACTTGAGGAGCATCTGCTACGTTTTAAGAATACCATCTTGTTGCATAACTTCTCGGAAGGAGTGAAGTGTAGGGTTTTCCTGACAACATTGGTGAGAGCTGCCTAACAGTGGTTCAGCCAACTAGAACCTGAGGTTATCCATTCATTTGAGGAGTTCCAAGAAATGTTCATCACCCAGTTTGCTAGCGCTCGGAAGCCCCCAAAGTCTGATATGTCTTTGTTTCAAGTCAGGCAGCGACCAGACGAGAGTCTTCGGTCCTACGTCAGGAGATTCAATGTGGCTGGCCCAGACGTGGCCGCGCAGATGCGCACTTATTTAGCCCAGATGTGGCTGGCCCAGATGTGGCCGCGCAGATGCGCACCTATTTAGCCCAGATGTGGCTGGCCCAGACGTGGCCGCGCAGATGCGCACTTATTTAGCCCAGATGTGGCTGGCCCAGACGTGGCCGCGCAGATGCGCACTTATTTGCCCAGATGTGGCCGCGCAGATGCGCACCTACTTAGCCAAGATGTGGCTGGCCCAGACGTGGCCGTCCAGAGGCGCACTTATTTAGCCCAGATGTGGCTGGCCCAGACGTGGCCGCAGAGGTGCGCACTTACCTAGCCCAGACGTGGCTAGCCCAGACGTGGCCGCGCAGATGCGCACTTATAAGCCCAGATACGGCTATGCAGGTAGTTTTCGTGTTGAGGTATTCCGCCTCCAGGACAATTTAGACAATCGCTCGATAGGCCCGGACGTGGTTACTACTGATGAACCTCGCTGGTCCCCAGGTCAGCCAACGATGACCTCGCAAAAGGGAAGAGGTCTGCCGATACGCAACAGGCCGGATGGAAGAATGAAAGCGAGTAACAAGCTCGAGGCTTTGTTGAGATCCCCCAGGTACGTCTTTCTGTCAGTTAAATAATTTCTTGAAGAGAGACTCCGATCTGAGCACAGCCAGACGGCACAACGATGGGAGAAAGTGACGCTGGTGAGGTCAAAATGAAGCGTTCTTGGTATACTTCGAATATACTGACGAACCTCAGCACTATTCGAAGTAGGGGAGTGGAGAGTGGTAGTAGTGTAGGGGCCTTATTGAACGGTGAATTTGAAATGAAAGATTTAGGAGCAGCTAAGAAGATTCTTGGTATGGAGATTAGACGTGATAGAGGAGCTGGTAAGTTATACCTGACCCAGGAAAGTTACCTCAGAAAGGTTTTGGAGAGATTTGGTATGAGCGATGCCAAACCAGTCAGCACTCCTCTTGCTAGCCATTTTAGGCTAAGCGCAGCTCAGTCACCATCATCAGATGAGGAAGAAGCGTACATGGCACGAGTTCCTTACTCTAGTGCAGTCGGCAGTATTATGTATGCAATGGTGTGTACTCGTCCTGATATTTTACAGGCTGTTAGTGTTGTTAGCAGGTACATGGCTAACCCAGGAAAAGAGCAATGGCAAGCAGTGAAGTGGATTCTTAGATATTTGAAGGGTACTCTAAGCTTTTGTTTGGCATTTGGCAGAAACAATGATACTCTCGTTGGCTTCGTCGATTCAGACTACGCAGGTGATCTCGATAAACGACGATCTCTTACTGGTTATGTATTTTCTATTGGAGGTTGTGCAGTTAGCTGGAAAGCTACTCTACAGCATGTAGTGGCGTTGTCTACTACTGAAGCAGAATACATGGCGATTACTGACGCGATCAAGGAAGCATTATGTTGACAGGGTTATTCAGCGAATTAACCCAGAATCAGGGAGTCATTACTATTTTCTGTGATAGTCAAAGTGCGATTCATTTGACTAAGGATCAGATGTATCACGAAAGGACTAAACATATTGATGTTAAGTATCATTTTATTCGTGATATCATTGCAGATAAGAAGGTGTTTATCAAGAAGATTAACACGAAGGATAATCCTGCAGATTTGTTTACGAAGGCTCTTCCAGTTTCCAAGTTCAAGCATTGCTTGGACTTGATTGGTGTTTCAAAAATGGTGAACTAGCCCGTCGGGGCTAATGTCGGAGGGAGATAAAAGTATTCTAAATTAAGGTGGAGTAATTTTCGAAATCAAGCTCAAGGTGGAGATTTGTTAGGTGAGCTTGATGTTTTTGACTATTCAACATAATTAGCTATTAAGAATGGAAAACGTGGACAAAGAAAAAGCAAAGGAAGACTTACTATTCATGTATCGGGCGCCGTGGTCAAAGAACCATATGAAGGGAAGAATTTTTTTGGCAGCCACAGTTTATATTCAAAAGGAGTAGCTCTTGTTCACATATGAATTTGATACGGATGCTCGCCTATAAATAGGCTTCATTCGACAGAAGAAAAATGCACCACATACCACAACAAATAAATCTTCTGTCAGTCCGCTCATTTTATTCTCCAGGTGTTGTAGCTATTTTTGTATCACGTCAGTGTAGGTGTTTGTAATCTCTCCACATAATAAAGTTCTACCCTCCGGCCCGTGGACGTAGGTCATTCTGACCGAACCACGTAAATCTCGTGTCACTGTCCAAATTTATTTTTCGTCTCTATTATTTATTATCGTCATTTTTCGGACAAATAATTATCGGGGATTTCCGCATATCCTAACACCATTATAATCAACTTCTACTTTTTGGCATTGCATCCTATGTCATGTATTTATAAAAGAAATCATGTATTTCTGACAATCCATTTACCTAGAGCTGGCAAAATTACCCGCGGCCCGCGGGGCGGGCTCCGATTTTCAGGCCCCCCCCGCGCGGGCCGCGGGCTTCGGCGGGCGGGCCCGCCAATAATAATATTATATATTAATTGATAATTATATATATTTATATATAAATTATATAATTTTTTATACAAATTATATAATTGTTTATATTTTTTTGGTAAAATTTTATAATCTATAAAATTAAAAGATAAATTAATTAATATTTTCTGAAGTTAAAATATATTAAATATATTTATTTATTTTTTTGGTTTTTCAGGGTTTTTTATTTTTTTAAAAAATTATGCGGGCTAAGCCCACCGGGCCCGCAGCCCGCCAGTGGGCGGACGCTGGCCTAGCTTTCTTAAGCCCGCCCCGCCCCGCCAGTGGGCGGGCTTTGGCGGGCTACGGCCCGGCCCGCCCCGCCGGCCCGTTTTGACAGGTCTACATTTACCTAGCTCAACCATCCTTTTCTTAGATAAACGAACAAATAAACAAATAAAATGTCAAAAAATAACCACATTTAATGCGCTGTGTTGAGAATTGTTATTTAATTTGTTACATAGCTTTGAGGTAAAATATTATTTATCCTGACATAAGAGCTCAAGAGGTTATGGTGCCAAAAATCTTCATGATCACCAGTAAATGAAATACTCCCTCGGTTCCTAAAACAATATTAGTCTGGCCTAACGAGCAAGATATGGTTCGATGGGTTGGGGACAAGCAATGGAACTAAGGAGGGGACCTGCAAACTCCAGAACGGCTTGTTGCCTGCGTTGTTGACATGGTGGCCGCGCGGCTCACATACCATCACCGCTACAGCTGGCTGCCCTTCGGCGTCTTTTGGCGAATTTCTTGGTAGTTTCCTTTGGAATGTGCGTTTTGTCTTTTGGTTTTTTTTTTATTGTTCACCGATAGCCTGTTATTGGTTTGCTCTGTGTGGAGCTATTGCTCCGACACACTCTGCGCGTTCTCTCCTTATGATATGCACACGTGACTTGATCCAAAAAAAATCGATTAGAATTTATTTTTGTTTTTAAGTACAAGTCGTTTCATAGTTTAAGGTAAAAAATATTGATTATTTCATGTATTAACCCTTATCTTAAACAGAAAAGTTAAATTAAATAAGATAATATAATTAGGGTATAATGGAGATTTTACGTTATTTCTTAATATGTGTAAATTTCTTAAACGACATGTAATTAGGAACAGATGGGGTATCAATGTATAAGGTAAACTAGTAATATATGGTGATGACAATGGATTTTTATTATCTCTGTTGACCTTTTTGGTCCATGTGTGTTAGAGAGTTTTGATGGACAATGTAATTGTAATAACGTTAGGTCTATAAATTAAGCAATTCGATCTATGATCAATATAATGTCTAAGTATATGATCACACATGCATAAATTGTGAGCTATAAATTTATTAAAGTGTTGAATATTTGATTCGCATATGATTGGTGATTAGTTGTTGAGACTAGGTGATCGCATGTTATAGACAGCCCATGTGATAGGATATATCGTTATGTGCTATATATGGAAATAATGCATGAGATATCCTACTGAGTTATAAAAGGAAAATATGTTGTTTATATATGGAAAGTGATATATTTGTTCAAAATCTGTTATTCCTGACGAAAATCACATATACGATTCTTAGCATGATTTCCACTGAATTTAATGTGCAATATTGAATAAATATCTTTCCTTATGATGATTGGAATATTATATTTAGGGAAGATTTGATTTGATTGACTTTGTGGATAAGATGCTATTATATGGTATGTGCTATAAACGGATGTGATATCCGAAATAAGGAAAGTTCTGCCATGATTGATAAATCGAATGAAGTATGCTCTGATCTGATTTGTGTGCTAAACATGGTAAATATATTGATCTAATACTATGAGCTACATATGGAAAACGTGCTGATATAATGTTATCTCGTGTGCTATAATTGGAAAGTTGATCTGGATTGATTTAGAAACAGATAGCAGGGTATCACTTATGGAAAATCTTGACATGGTAAATATATGCGAAGTGATTGAATATGCATGAGAACGAAATTGAGTCTTTATGTGGAATATATTCATGCTAAATGAACTCTTATATGGAAAATAATCATGCTTTAGTATGATATATGACCGTTGTGATGATTTATTAAGAGCATGATTTATATGGTATGATTGACTCGAAAATTGCATGGAAACTATGCTTGATTTGGTTATTATTAAATGATATGATTTTCCATGTGAAGTGTTGATTGAAAAAGATATTACATATGAGCCACACTTCAGTTTTTCGAGAAACCAAGAATTTGCAAATATAAGCCTACAAGAGATGTTTGAGCAGAAAGATACTAAGAGATTCCTGAGCCTTCCATTTGCGATAGCTTTCTGCCTTACTGAGCGTTAACTTGCGATTCCATCACTGAGCGAGTGATTCATCTAATATTCCATCATTCCCTCCATATATTCTGTGTTCGGATGTGTTGTCTTCGAACGTGAGCAATACCAAGGAGGCAATGTCGACGTTTACGCACACGTGAAGGAGAACGAGTTCCGAGGGCCCTTCGGTAGCGAGCTGTGTCTGTCAGGATCAAGGAGATTCCGAGGAACGAAACTCGGCGTGTGGTAACCTAGCAGTGGCTAGTGTACGACTTGTTTCGGTTGTGTATTGGGCTAAGCAATTAGTTTTGTAACCAGCTACGGTGCATGTTATTGGTTAAACTCTTGGGAAGCAAATCCTAAGGAGAGGAGTAAACCCCAGTTGGGGATATAACCTCTATTAAAATCCTGTCTCGCATTTACTTTTCAGTTATTTCTTTATCACTGTGAGACAGACCCGACACACATCTGACGGTACTAAGATATATCAGGCATACTCGTCACACACATTAGTAGGCATATCTAAGTTATTACACTTAGGATTTGTGAAAATAAGCATAAAATCTTTATAAGCCTAATTCACCCCCCTCTTAGGCATATTTATATCTTCAATCTCAATACCCAAAGCAGCATAATCACAAGATGATTATTATTCTTATTATTAGTATGATGATGATCATCATCTTATTATCATACAACGCACCATGGTCATAAGATTTTGTTTTATTTTTCAACAATCGATCTTCTTGAGAAGGTCTTCGTTAAGAATTTCAGAGATTCTACGATATGCGTTTTCTGTCAAATGTATCCCATCCCAAAATATAAGAGTATTTGGATTAGGGCAAAGTGGAACTCCAGGGTTTCCACAAAACCCTGGGCCTTGTAAACTGTAAGGAGGTTGTCCACAGCATGCTTGTAATAAAGTGCTTGAATTAAAACCTGAAAATAAAAACAACTTCAACTTTTATTAAACTTATTTGATCAAACTCAGAATATTAATTCGCTGAACTTACCAAGGAAAGCTTCATTTCGCAAAACCGATAAGAAGGCATTGTAATAATCCGAATATATGATCTTAACAAAAGGAAATTCATGCCTAAGTGATCTCAAAGTTGACTGTAGATCACTATTTTGGTAAATTGCTATATCGTTCAAACTCCTTAAGCATCCAAATTTGTCGTACGCGGTAGAATCGTTACTTGGACGAGCGTAAATCGAAAATGGCACGCATCCAATTGGGAAATTCCCAGGCACCACTATTTGCTTAGCACCAAGGTTGATTAATGTCTGCATATGATTAGAATGAAAAAAAAAAATAAATATATTAAATATAACATGAAGCAGTATATTATTGCTGAAAAAATACCCTAGTAGCATTTGCAATGGCTTGATTTATAAAAGGGACCAAATCTCTGATCTGCTGAAGTGATAGGTTTTGATTAGTGATTGCATAATTTATGTCGTTCCCTCCAATTTCTCCCAAGAAAATCAGGGACCTCCTCAGCCTAGTAGCACAACCTAGTCACATGTTTCGTCGAATATTCATCATTTCAAAATTAAAAAAAAAAAATTGAATAAGATTACATCGACAATAAAATGGTTGATTACATTTTATCCTGTAATTTAGGGGAGATGTGGCATTATAGGGACAAAAAGTTTAGGGGTGAAATAACTTTAAAAATTAAGTAATTTATGAACAACATACGCCAGAACCCTAGATGTTAGCCCAAAGTTGCGAACTTTCGAAAGTTAATGTCCGTATAATATCATCACATAAATTTGTTGGTACCCTATATTATACGCCGGAACCGTAGATTTTGGGCAAAAATCAAGGGTTCTTGCGTATAATGTCCCTGTTTTTATTTGAAAGTTATTATCTGTATAATACCAACCCTCAATTCACTGTCCCTACAGTGACAGTCCCTAAATTACAGGACGAAAAAAAATAATTAATCCAAAATAGAAATTACTTAGCGAAAATTTTACCTACTGGAGTGTTAAAACTTGACGCCAAGTATGTCGTAAACCATGATATTTGATCGGAAAGTGAAGGAATATTTGGTGGGGCGATTACGCCCTTCAAAGCCAAGAAAATAGGGCTCAGCGCTGTACTTCCCGCCACGGCGAAGTTTACGCCGTCCTCGAATGAAGCGTTTGTGTTTAGGTAAGGGTTTAAGAGTGGTAGACCAAAAGCAGTTGCTGTCAATAAATGCAAATAAATTTAGATGCATATATGTTCCATGTAACAATTTTCTGTTGAAGGTAACATATAACAACACTCTTTTTGAGACGTCTAGGGTAAGCTAAAAGAGGGTTGTTTGAAATAGACAGGTGTATAAAAAATGATACAATTTTCTGGTTCAATAATCTTTCATTGTAATAATGAACGAAGCTAGCTATTCGGATTCAGACAGTTTTTTTTTTTTTTTTTTTTTTTTTTTTTTTTTTTTATCAAACGAGGGTCGTCTTCATTTGATTGTGATTTCAAACCGAAAACTGTAAATGTCACAAAAGCAATGGAGAAAAATAATAGTGAGTAAGTTCAAACCGAAACACATTACATGTTGTGTTTATCCTTCTGTGTTCCTTTTGATTAGTAAAAATATAAAAGAGCCGTACAAGAAAAACGAGCTCTTTTCTGGAATTTAACTCATATTTATCAATTTATGTATAAGCCTATCAATATACCATCAATAGGGTTTATGCTCGGTTAATGTATAACTTTACTCTACATTTATTAATTCGAAATATATATAAGTAAAATTATAACCTGTGAAATCGATGATTAATCTGCCATCGGACCATCGACCCGTGGGCTGACCGGGAAATGTCTCGCCATAGGGTGGGCGGGCCGCGCAAAAATGGGCCCACGGGCGGGATACGGATCAAATTGCCCGTGTCCGAAAGTGAATCTCCAATTTGGTACAAATATTGTATGGGGCATATATCATAAGTTGCGTGAACATAAGTATACAAACTCATTAAAGGAAACAAAAATGCATATATTCCCATATTGGAAAGAGAATACATCTTGCGATTTATCCAAGAATGAATGTTGAAGACACATACTTCCATTGGCTATTTTTATATATATTTAGGAAGTATGAATGGTGGATTGTCAACCCTTTCTCATATTCATTTATTACTTATGTAATATTCCCTTTTAGGTAGAGATCGTAGTTGGTGAATTGTCAACCTTTTCTCATATTCATTTATTACTTATGCGATATTCCCTTTTAGGTAGAGATCGTAGTCAACTTGACGAAGTTGCTAGGTGTGCCAAACATTTTTGCATTATTCCATTTATTTAATATGCTGCATTATTGTTAGAACGCTACGAAATTTTGATTTCATGCTTGGATTGGATGGCTGCTAAGAATGGAACATTATTGTTTCAAACCCTCAAATAGGTGTCTCGTATTAAATAAAACTTTACGTCGTTTTGATTTTTTGACTTTCAATCAACTGTTTCAAAATTTCTCTCGGGAAAAAAAATTATATCTCTCTAGAGGTCGGTGGAAGTTCTGACGAAATTCCTACAATGCTTTTATGACTAGTGCTGAATCAAGAGAACATTTCCGTAATTTTGAGATATACTTGGACAATTACTTTGTGCCATATCGGCATCTTTATATTAGTAAAGCAGAATATAAAGTTTCATCACATAATTTCACACATTGACACGAACATCAGTATCATGCTTTCTATTTATGGGGACGAAGGATTTCTATTATTATAAGTGTTACATTATTTATCATTAAACATCATGCAGCCCATCAAAATCAAAAGGCCATTAATTTATGGAATGCAACTAATCTTCGAGAAAAGGTCTTTGTTAAGAATTTCAGTGATTCTACGATAGGCATTTTCTGTTGCATGAATTCCATCCCAAAATATGTAAGTATTTGGATTAGGGCAAAGTGGAACTCCAGGGTTTCCACAAAATCCCGGGCTTAGTAAACTGTAAGGAGGTTCTCCGCAACATGCTTGTAATAAAGCACTTGAATTAAAACCTGTAAAAAAAAAAAAAACATCAATCAAATTACTTCAACGTACAATTTGACCAAATTCGAACATCCCTCGAAACGTTAGAAATAATACTAAAAATAAACTTACCAAGCAAAGAAGCGTTGCGCAAAACCGATAAGTAGGCGTTGTAATAGTCCGAGTAGACGATCTTAACAAAGGGAAATTCAAGCCTAAGGGACCTCAAAGTTGATTGTAGATCGTTATTTTGGTAAATTACGATATCGTTCAAGCTCCTTAAGCATCCCAAATCATCGTACGCCGAACTATCATTACTTGGACGAGCGTAAATTGCGAATGGCGCGCATCCAATTGGTAAATTCCCAGGAACCACTATTTGCGTTGCGCCAAGATTGATTATTTTCTAAAATCAAGAAACGGAAAGAAATGTAACATAATTAGAATGATGAATATGTTGAGATTTCTACATATAAGATAGCACAACTCATCATACTTGGGCTTGTTTGGTTCGTATGTTTATATTTATGAGGGTTTAAACGACTATGGTTTATATAAAACTAATTAATGCGTATAAAATAAAATGTGTGTTTGGTTAGTGGGTTTAAATAAACACATGTGAGTGGTGTGTTTATTTAAACCCGTTGGGATGAGTTTAAAGCAGGATTACATAAACCTATGGTTTATTTATACCTATGAACCAAACACTTGAACATGTGCTAAACCCACGCTTAAAATAGCTAAACTCATGAACCAACAAGGCAATTAGTATATCAAAGAGGCAATTCGCCTATCACTGGTTGGTTTTTAAGTTGAGCCCTCAATTTCTAATAAATAAATCAAATATGATAACCAATGTGTTGAAGATTATACAAACCCTAATGGCATTTGCAATGGCTTGATTTATAAAAGGGACCAAATCTCTGATCTGCTGAAGTGATAGGTTTTTGTTAGTGATTGCATAGTTTATGTCATTTCCTCCAATCCTACCCAGGACAATCAGGGACCTCCTCAATCTGTTAGCACAACCTAATCACAATGAAATAATAGTTTATACATAGTTAATTATGATCATTTAAAAAAATCAATATTTTTGAATAATTGTTTCTGAAAATAGGACATAAATCAAAATTGAACCTAGTGGGGTGTAACAAACTGAAGTCAAGTATGTAGTAAACCATGATACTTGCTCGGACAATGGCGGGATATTTGGTATGGCGATTACGCCCCTCGAAGCCAAGAAAATTGGGTCCAACGCTGTACTTCCGGCGACTGCAAAGTTAACGCCGTTTTCGAAAGAAGCAAATGTGTCCAAGTAAGGGTTTAACAGTGGTAGACCCAAAGCCATGGCTGTCATGAATATTACCATAAACTTAAATATATAAACGTGGTATATGTACTAAGGACGTGAAAATTAGAAATGGCAAAATTCTGTGAGGAGGAGGATTGCAAGAAATGAAACATTTTGATAGATAAATGATATAATTTCCTAGTTCAATGATTTCATTGTAAGAATAAAATTAAACTAATGCAGTATGTCAAATAAGGGTTTCGCTTGGCAAATAAACATCAAATATTGCGCAGTAAGTCCTGTATATTTAAGGAGTGGCATTTTAAGTACATCTAAGGTAGGAGGTCATATTTTAGTTTAGGACAACACTTTTCAAAACTGGAGCAATTTGATGACATTAAGTTTCAAAATTATGGGGCTAATTTTTCTCAAATCACTTCGATTTTGAAACTTACTATCCTAAAATAGCAACCGTCAATTCATTTTTCCTCAAACTACTTCAAATTGAAACTCAATATCCCAAAATTGCAACCCTATAGTTTAGGTGTATGTAACGTCATCACCCTAATATACATGACCAAAAAAACATGTAAGCCTATTATTAATCATACACTAGTATTTAGGCACATTCTATGCATGTACAAATTAATTAAGAGGTAGCTACTATGAGGTTCTGACAATAAAATAAAAAGATATAACTAAATTATTACCTGTGAAATCGGTGATTACCCGCCCATCGGACCAGCGGCCCGTTGGCTTACCCGGGAATGTCTCACCATAGGGCAGGCGGGCGGCGGGTGCAAATGGGCCCACGGGCGGGATACGGATCAAGTTACCCGTATCAGCAGTTGAAGCTCCAAATTGGTACAAATATTGTATAGGACATACAAAAGTTGCATGAACGTAGCAAGTACACAAACTCATTAAAGCGAACAAAAGTGCATATGATCCATACTGGTAAGAAAATACATCGTGCAATATTTTCTTTGAAGTTTGAAATATTGAAGATACAACACAAGCATTGGCCTACTTATAGCAGGGAATGGGAATAATGGTGAATTGTCAACCCTTTCTTTTCTCCTTTCGAGTACGATAGGATTAATTTCGTATTTAATCTCCTTTATTTCGATTGCTATTTGGTGACGCGTTCTAAATCATTCCAAGCATTTTCTCCATCATTTGATTTATTACACGTGCTACTATTTTCCAAAGTTGAATATAGGATGTCTCTAGGGTCTGTTTGTTTTCCTAGATAAGGCCTGATAATATAAATAAGAATCTATATTACTATGTTTGGTTTCTATGCTGCAGCTCGTTAATAAATGAAAGCCCGCTAAAATAAAACGGGCTCTGTGATAAATAGTCTTGGATAAATGGGCAGGATAAAATAAGACGGGCTTGACAAACAATTATCTTGGGCCTTATCTGACATATTACAACCAAACACACCCTACAATATTAAATGTGTGCAGTACCCTACAAATTTTGACTCTTTTAGGGGTTGGTTTGGTGGGAATTTTTACTTTCTTATTTTTATTCTTGATGAAGTGTTCTGTAACCGTAAGTTCACATCGCATTTCGACTGAGTTCAGCTTAAAAAAAATAATGAAATTGAACCACTACAAGAGTTGAATGCATGATATATTTATTGGGAGAGAATACTAATAATTAGACACATATATTGAAATCAATGAGGACTAATTCCATTGAAAGTTGATCGCAGTCACATAGTCGACAACTAAGTTCAGGAACAATACTAAATTTTGAATTTGTATGGAATTTTTTAGGCCTAATTTTAGCCCAAGCCCATAATAGCTCGTGAAGTTTCTTTCTGAAAACAATTGACAATAGTATGAGTTTGCATACAAGCTTATATACTTGACCAATTTCTTCGGTGTGGAACTTGGATTTGACATCAATAATCCTCATCTCAAACTCAAGACCACCCAATTATCCTCTATTTCAACGAACGATTACCTGTAGCAACCGCTTCCACACAATCATCTGCGCCAAACGCTTTCATCGCAATTCATCAATCGACTTACAAGGGCGGAAACACCACCCACATCGTATCCAGGCTACAAACTCGATCTATTTGAAGCACACCCATGTGTGTTTGCTCCATGCTCACCGCACCGAGAGATTTTTTTTCAGGCCCAATTACAGCTCAAGCCCAAGCTCAGATCATACAAGCTTGTGTGGTTTCTCTCTAACTAGTGGGCAATAGATGAAGTTAGCCCACGAGCTATATATACTTGACAAACTTCTTCGATTTATCTGATATGGGACTTGAGTTTGACATCCAACAAAATCAATAGCTCAAGGGCTTTTATTTTTATAAAACTATTTTACCTTGGAAAAGTCGAGTACAAAAGGAGCTATTTTCTGGAATTTAACTCATATATTTGATACATCAATATCATCAAATAGGGTTTTCGCTCGGTTAATGTACTCCCTCTGTCCCAAACGGTTATGTACATTTGAGGTATGCCACGGTTTTTAAGAAACTGAATATTTTAATAACATAGTACAATTAAAAGGTGAAAAAGTGTATATTTTGACACGTCTCTTAAGAGTATTTAATATTATTATATTGATTGTTTGCGGTAGTTTTTGCTATAAAAGGAAATGCACAAAAGGAAACGAGACGCCCGATATAGTAAAATGTATAAATGGTCTGGGATGGAGGCAGTATAAGTTTTACTCTATATTATTAACTCGATATACCTATAGGCTATAAAGTAAAATTACAATAACCTGTGAAATCAATGATTAGTCTGCCATCGGACCACCGACCCGTGGCCGCGGGCGGATACAGATCAAGTTGCCCGTGTCCGGAAGTGAATCTCCAATTTGGTACAAATATTGTACAGCACACCTATAAAAGGTTGCATAAACATAAGTATACAAACTCATTAAGGAGAATAATAATGCATATATTCCCATTTTGGAAAGAAAATACATCATGCAATTTATTCAAGATTGAATGTTGAAGACGCATACTTCCATTGGCTATTTATATGTGTGTGTGTATATATATATATATATATATATATATATATATATTTAGGAAGTACGAATGGTGGATTGTCAACCCTTTCTCATTTCAAGTACGAGAACTTTATTACTAATGTAATATTCCCTTTTGTTGGATCCAGCTAATTAAACGGTTGAAAAGTCAAGGAGAATATCAAATTCTCTTCTTCAACTAATGATGCATGCAATGACGGATTATGGCTTGGCTTCTTGCTTGTGTTCTTGCCTATATAAAGGCATGGTGCTATCATTTGTAATGTACCCCAAATGAGAGAAAGAGAGAGCGAGTGAGGGAGAGGGAAAATGAGAGGGAAAAGAAAAAGAAAAGAAAAAAAAGGAAAATCTTGTCCGGGCGGATAAGGGTGAGAGCGGGTGTAGTTTTTTACTAGGTAGTTGAGAGTTGGTAAAAACAATACCTGGGTGGGTAAGGGGTCTCGGATTTTGGGTTTAACACGAGCGTTATTTTGTACGTGTAATATTCTCAAATATAGTAAAACTATTGTCTCTCCGTGGATGTAGGCGGTATTGGCCGAACCACGTAAAATCTCGGTGTTCTTTCGGTGTCATTTCGACTTTAATTAATATCCGATAAATTGTCGCGGGGTTCCAATACAACTACCGCTGGCCCAGAATTAAATATTACCGCTCAATCCCAACAAGTGGTATCAGAGCCAAACCTGCTGGTATTCTGAGTATGCTCTGTGGTTGCAGCTGTGTCTGATCTTCTACATCAAAAAAGATATCAGAAGGGAACGTCGATCGGGGGGAGCCAATGTCAGAGCGAGGTTCAACGAGTTGATGCCTTGTACTGAAGAAATAATGGTACAAGATGGTTATCGTTGATGGGATGCTCGGTGTGGGCGGAGCTTGTGCGGCGGTGGAGTTTCGGAGGGATAAGCGACAGTGTGCTGGTGCGGGTAGGTTTCACTCTGCGGTAGAGAAGAGTGAAGGATGTGCTCTTTTGTCAAAGCTGGGTGATAAGCTTTGATGGGAGACGGAAAAGTCGGAGTAAATGACAAATGATTTAGGGTCATGATGTGTCGGAGAGGAAGAAGTAAGGCCCTGTTACTTCTTATCTCGCTTCCTGATTCGGGTGATAATTTGATCACAACCATCCGGTACGAGATGGCGCAGACGGTGGATGGTGGAGTCAACTCTTTTGGAGCAAGAAAAGAGAAGGCGATCAAACTATGGTGATTGTCGGGCGTTGGCTATTTTCAGAGTGAATAATAGAGGAAGGTGATACGCCAAGAGATTTGGAGACAACAGCAGACCCAAATCCAGGTGGCGGGAAGGGCATGTGATGCTACAAATGTGGTGAGCCGGGACACATCAGGAGAAATTGTCCGACTTGGAGGAAGAAGGACAAGCGGCTAGGAAAATTATACAACGGAGGTAGCACACGGTTTATCTTAGAGACGTTCTCACAGTCTCTAATGATGGCGCTCGTTCTTAGGAAGAATGATATAAATTCGGGTTTGCTCCAAGAGAATATTTTGATGCGTTCTGGAAATTGCGAACGGTTTTTTTCGATCTCCATGGGCTGATGGATATCGTTGTGTTGTTCGGTGTGTTGGAATGGGGAAGATCAAAATGGTTGACGGAGCGGTACGCATTTTGGGGGTGTGACGTTGTCTCACAGTTGCATAGAATTTAATCTTGAGCCAGTCAGATTCCAGGGCTATGGGGTTTTCATAGCAGGGGGAGTCTGGAAAATCATACATGGCGGAATAGGTCCTACCAAAGGGAGAAGAGTGCAAAGGTTTGTATCGTCTGGACGTGAGTATATTATATAATACTCAGACTTCGATGGGTTCATGAAAATCGTCGCGCATGGTATAAAAGGCAGACGATGGTGAGAAGGAAAGTCCTGCTGGTGGGATTTTATTAAAGATGGACAATAAGAGGGGATGGAAAATGAGAAAAACATAGCGGGATATAGAATCTATATATATATTGTATGAAATAGAAATTTGTAAGTGTTAATAGTTCTTTGTCTGAACATCCAAATAAAATTTCTTCCAAATGTTTGTCCTCGTCCTTTCGAATTGTAAGTTATTTGATTGATCTAATGATTAAGGGCATGCAATTTATTTCAAAAAAAAGTACATCAAATGCTTCATCATCAAGAACGAATATGGCTAAAGAATAGTCGATCGAATATCGAACCGAAAAATACGCAAAAGAATTCGACTAACCCTAATCCCAACGAAAGAAATGTAACAGAAAAACCCTAAAAATCACAGAAAAAAAGGTTCTAAAACTTCAATTTGATGCACAGAAGAATACCGAGCCCGCCAACTGCTAACGAAGCCAAGATATAGACGAAGAAGTTGAAAAAATGGGCTGCATTTATCATCTCTTTTCGTATCATCTACGATTTCACGAAGAAATGCATTGAGACTTTCGAGCTGATGAATAGTTTGTCGCTGACTCCGCGCTATGTTCGACATCTATCTCGAAAAAGAAAAGAAAAAAAAAAATTGCTCAAAGAGAATTAAATCTGAAATATGAAATGCATTTCAGCATTGCAATGTAAATAGAATTCCTTACCTCTTCAATCAAAGAAGGGTCTCTTTGCAGCTGAGAAGATGAAGATGAATTAGAATAACCGAAAAACCATTGCAATTTTCTGCTATGTTCTTAGGGCTCGAAAAATTTCTTCTTCCCTCGCTCGCTGGTAGCATCGAATTTAGATCTTCGATCATTGACGTGAAGTCGTCCATTCGATCGTTTAACGACGAAATCTGTTCGTAGAGGCGATTCGCTGCTCCCTAATTGGAAATACGAATGATAACACAACTAAAATTATTACATAACATGATATGTCGTAAATAGTCGAAGTAAATACCTCGCTTGGTAATAACAATGTTGCTGGTGAATCTGATGTTCTATCCTCGAATGTCCTCTTCAGTTTTGAAAGGCTTTTGTCCCTATTAGTCGAATATGAATGCGACAAACTACTTTTCCACGAATAAAATGGACAAATTAGGGTTGCGAATGGATATTAATTATAGACAAAAAAGATTAGGGTTCAACAATAAAAGATGAACAAATATATTACAAGAAATAGAATAGAGTAACACAAACCTCTTCAAGTTGCTTGCTTTTCTTACAGCCGTGGCTCGAACAAACGCTTCCTTAGGGCTCGAAGAGACAAAGTCTTCATCTACGCTAAGCTTCGTTTTCAAATCATCTGGCATCGCCTTTATAGCAAACTTTCAAGATTACTATAAACATCCCATAAATTTTTAAAGAAAAAAAAGAAAGAAAAAGACCGACTTTATAACATACCATAACCTCGTTGACTAAGTTCTCGATTTGAATCTGTTCGATGTAAGTTCTTGGCAGATAAGAACCATCTAATCCCAGTTGATCAGCTATGTTCTTTACTGAAGCCCTATCTTTGCCTTGTACCTATTTTAAAGAAGAGAAGTGATGGAAATAATCACATCAGAAAACAACTAAGTTGGAAATATATTTACAGTAGTGATATTTCTTACCTGAATGTAATGACGGTTTAACTGTTCAAGCCAATCGATTTTTAACGCAGACCCTTTCATCGCAAACGACTTGGCTATTTCTTTTCAGAATCGCTGCTATCGTATATCCCAAAGCCATTAGCCCGCCGAGGAGGCGAACGCTAACTTCGAAAGATATTCTCGGGGATATTACGAATGGAGGGTCAGTTACCCATTCCTACGATTATTCGCAGCATAAAATCAGATACATCTTTCTTGATTTAAAATACATGAGATTTTACTACCTCAAACATGAGATTGTACTTTCCATCCTGTTTCTCATCCTTAGGTAAGACTGACATGTCTCTGAATCTTCGCCGGGCGGTAGGAGATATATGTCGTAAGTCTGCTCTGTAGTAACTTGGTGTTCTTCGAGCATCACAGATCTGATTTTCTCGACGCTCAACTCCTTCGAAGACTACATAGGATTGCATCAAATACGGTAAGGAAAAAGGTTATTACGTAAGGAACTTGATATTATTAAATCCCAGAAAAAAAGCCACCTTCAATATGTACGTAGGATTCTGAAATCCCGAGAAAGGATTGAATTTGTTGATGATTTTGAAGTGGGCTTTGCGAAGGTCGGGCTCGATGAATGCCTTATACATTGGATATACCTACGAACAAAGAAGCCTAAAAAAGCTGAGAAAGTTGACAGCAGAGGATCATCGCTGTAATAACTTAAACCAACCGTTGAAAGTAATAAAGAACACAAACTGTTTCTGAGATTTGCTGTATGATTTCTTCGGGTTCTTGGCCAGCCCTTTGTATGTCCCTCAAAACCCTTTTAACGAGGTCGAAGTGGACCCCACCCGTCACAGAGACTCGAAGATCTAATAAAGGTAGCAGCTTTTCGTTCAGAGCGTAGATCCCTTCTAAGATCAAGATTCTAGAGCTTGGGACTTCAACTCTCCTACCATTAACGAATGATTTCTTTGTCAGAGAAAGACATAATTACGTTGAAGTATATTGCAAGAACACACCTATATCCGTGCCGAGAACTCGATTTGAAATCATATATGGGCACGTCGACTGATTTCCCTTCCTTAAGATCATGAATGTTCTTCAGCAAAGTATCGTAGTCGGTCAATCTTGGATCTGTTACAAACATGTCACTAAAAAGTTAAGGAAATCACTTGTGCACTTATCTTCCATAACATGCCCATTGTATAGCATAATGCAGTTATATAACACATAGCGAAGCTGTTCTAAAGATCAAAATCATTTGCATAACACATTCGCAACAAATTGGCTGCTCTAAGTATCATCTGTATAGCACATTTGCAAAGTTGTTCTAAGAAATAATGCAACTGTATAACAGACACATTTGCAGGAAATTGGCTGTTCTGAAGTTCAAAATCGTACCGTCGAAATTCCCATCAACGATTCGACTGGCATCGTTATAGTTGTCCATCGAAATAACAGCAACGTTTGGCATGAAGTTAGTTATCTTCTCCGTGAAGACAGTTTTCCCAGCGCCCGAGGGCCCGCTATTCCAATGAGTACGAGCCCTTCGTTGTTCATAGTCAGCAATTGGCAGGAACGAACTACGGCGAAGAAACCTTTTTCGAAGGACAAGTTATTGTGAATCTGAGCAATTTCGTAGCGATTGGAGTTCTTTCTTTTGATCAGTTTCACTTGATCTTTCAAAGGGCCAATCCTCCTATTGTTTAAGTCGCCGTTGGCCATACATTCGCCCATTTACGAATTATGGGTCGATCTCTTATTCGTCTGAGGATAAGAAAACAGACGAAAAATTACTTCACATTTATGTAGACAAGAACATATCACTAATTACTCGGCTTTTAGCAGAAAAATCCAGGAAAATAGTGCTACTTCGATCAAGGATTAACAAGCTAGCAAAGAATCTAGTTCAAATTGTGGATAAAATCGTCGAACAAACTCGTAAAAGGATCAAGGATTATCAAGACTGGCATTCAAGCTCAATAATAATCTAACAATGTGCCTTCAATACAAGTTTCTTTTGCAGCACCAATGCACCAAATTATCATATAAAGCAGACATTTTTATGCACTGAAAAGCTCATTTTACACCGACCCATAATCCAATTAAATCCATACGCACACAGCGCTAAAGCATTTACAACTGATCGCCATTACAATTGAATGAAAAAACTGAAGAACAACGCAAACCAGAAATAATAAAAGATCGCCTAAGATTAAGGGAATTTCAGACAAGGGCATACTGAGAATTGGAAGCCAAAGCCAAGATTAAGACATTTAATCGGATCTATAACCAAAGGTTCGACTAAAAATCAAGAGTCGACTCCTCAGACAAGAATGGCCCAGAGAAAAAAGTCTGAAAAGAAGATTCTTTTGAATGACATATCAAGAATATGATTTTGAGCATCATAGTAAATCTCACTATGGTCTGCGGTTACAAAAGTGGGGCTCAGTAAGAAAAGCAAAACGAAAAGGAAACATCGAAGCTTTTTTGTATACGTGTGCAGTTCCGTTTCTTTCAGTGCTCCTTTAACTTTATGTTACTTTCTTGAATTTTTTGTTTTGTGCGTTTTTCTTCTTAAAGGAGATTTCTTTGCGAATCAGTTTTCTGGGAAACAGAGATTTGCTCTGAAACTGAAGACTGAATCCGATTTTGAACTTTGAAGACGCATTCAAAGGAAATGGGATTGTACGGAAATTTGATTTATATTTTGTTTTATTATCACTCTTAAATATATAATATCTTGCACACTCAGAATTTGATTTATTTTTTGGTACTCTTGTAGATGTGCGTGCTATTAATTTTAAATTTAGTTATTGAAATTGTATAAATTTAATTATGTATATACATATATATTATACAACTAATGGTATATGACAATAGTGATTAACTAAAATAGTTCCTAAGTGAGTAACTTTTTTAAATTTAATTAATTAACTTTTTTTGTGTAATTGATAGATCAAGGGTCAATTATACTCACCATTCGCGCTTAATAAAATAAATAAATAAAATTTTGGCTTTCTCTCAGAAAAGCAAATAATTTGTAGATTTTTATTCCAAAGGAATAATAATTTCTGATCCTAAAGTGCCTTGACGATTCTCGTCTTAAATAGTTCACATAAAAGGAATTTATTTGCTAATTAATAATATTACAAATTTTTTTTTATTTTTAACATTAGTTTCGATCAAAATTAGATGTGAAAGACTAGCTTGAGTCTCTCGAGGCTCGAGTTCGAGTTCGAAATAATTGTTACGAGTTTAAAGATCCAAATTTCAAATTAGCTAAAATTTAAAATATGACAAAATAATTTGCTAGACTTAAGTCGATATTGAGATCGAATTAAAATGGTGGATTTTTTTCAATGCGATTACATATTTGTTGTTTGCTCCAAATTTTGTAGGAGTCAATAACCCGTTATTTGTGGCGCAATAATAGTAAAATGAACATCCCAAGAGATACTTGGCCACTAGTAAAAGAGAATGTCCCACGATAATTACTTGATATTTTACGCCACATTCAATATACTTGTAAAATATTTACTTTCTTTCCAATATATTCATAATTCATCAGTCCAATGCCACTTTCTTTTCTTTTTCCGTCTAATAGGACTTTCGAAAGGGCCAATTAATAATATTGATTGACTAGAAAAAAAGGTTACTCCTAGTTGAACGAATATATAAATGTTTGCATCCTTTTTTAGGGGCAAATTGATGATGAAAGGAATAAACACATTTATAAATTGGTAAATAAAGTCAACGTTTGAATAATTTTTTTAACACTTTCGCAAAACTATGAAGATTTCATTGTTGCTTGCAAGTTTCTATTATTCTTGAAACAAAAAATTGCCGTCTTCTTGTCAACTCGAGAGTCGATTCTAAACAATTAAAAATTCATTATATAATATAATTTAACCAAACAAAATTTTATTTCGTTCTCACCTAATACACACGGCAAGTGATCGTACAATAATGTTCACGCAGTTCGAAGTGAAACAAAAAAATTAAGACATCTCAAATTATTTATTACAATAGTCACATCTTATCTTACAAGCAAACGCCAAGCTGCCCATTATTCCATTTATTAAATTTGAAACAAATGGCAAACCAGCTAAGGTATTATTGTCACATTAAAATCATACCAAGAATTTATTACATGTATATATATTTAAATCAAGAAAGAAAAAGAGACTATTCAAAGTGAGGGGCCGTATAGTTACTACATTTTTTGCGATGCAAACAAAGGCGGTAAGAACAAGCCAAGATCGTGGGGAAGCCACAGTGAATAATGAGAAGGAAAAGCGTAAGATGAGTTTTTAAGATATGCATCACTTTCTATGGGTGGACATTTTCTAACATGAATATGTAAGAACTTGATCATTACATATGTCCTAAACAACAAAAAAATGTTTCGATCCCATTTGCCTTATCATCGCCAAGATACACGAGATTCGATTATTTTCAAATTACTAACAAGGGTTACAAAATTTGTAGGCCAACATTTACTTAGGACACAGACACATGCGGTTTATCAAAAAGGTGAACAAAAAAAGTTATTTTTAACCGAAACCCTAAATTTGGCCCACAAGGTATGGCTTGTGTTCATCTATAAAACGTGTTATTATACGTCGTTTTACTCATCTTAATTGCGCATTCATGAGTAGTTGTAAATGCTAATGAAAATTATGTAAAAAGAACTTCTAAATGAGTTGGAATGAAAAGGAAATTATGAAATCAAAGCATGGTCTTTGCCTTGATAAAGACAACGACAGCAGTCAATTATATATAACACGTCGTTTTAGTAACGCATGAGTGCGTACTATCATATGGTGATCGGAAGAGAATGATAACTATTAAAATCAATCAATTATACATTGAAAAGGCAACTCATATGGCATTCATCTTCAACTTAACATGATTATAGTCAAATATGAAATGTAAGAGAAAAAAAATACCATGTTTAAAAGTACTAAGTAGGCATAGAAATAACCTCGTTTACCGTGATTAATGCGTATATATAAGTCGCGTCTGAGTATTATTCAATCAATATCGTCGGACAAAACAGAAGAAGCCAAAAATAATGAAGAAAAATACAGTTGGAACAATAGCATTAATACACACGAAAGGCTGCTCTTTGTGTCGATAACAATACAGATAACTGATGGGAACTGCATTAAATAATAATAATAATAGAGCTTTTGTATCCATTTGAATATCATTGGTTTCATACCATTTTTGCCATTTTCTAGGGTAGAGAGCCTTCTCTCTTCAGCATCTCTTCAGCATCCATCGCCACACTAAATTTCAGTAAGATAAATATTTAAAAATAGAAGTTAAGAGAAACAACAAATTTTTAATTGGGTTAAAGAATCAAAATTTTCCATGTAATACTCGACCAGAAACGAACACGAGCTCAAAGATAAAAATAAGACAATGAAGCAAAATAGGAAACAAATTTTCAACATAAAAAAAAAACATAAATTACTATAAAACTCATACGAACAGTTCATAAGGAATATCTGTTAAGCAAAGCAGATGAGAACTGAGAAAATAATAAAGAAAGCAATAATATGTCTGATTTTTTTTTTAAAACAAAACTTATTCATAAAAAATAAAAAGATAAAAAATGTCTTTTGATGACATAGCTATATAGCCTATAGAATTTATTTGTTTTGCAGAGACAGCTAAGCAGTTGTACTACAAACAGTACTCTACACATATATCCATCCGCTCGTGTGTAATAATAATCTTCATGCAATAAAAAAAAAAAAGAGAGAAGTGTTCCCAACTGTATTAAATAGCAAGCTAGTCAGAATTCTTCCATAAATACTAGTCGAACCCAAAATTAAAAACAAAAAAAAAAAAGAAATGAATTTTAGCAAGATTTTCGAAGAAGACAACGACGAAGAACGCAGCAGCAACGAATCGGGTTGGACTACGTACTTAATTTCGCCCGAACGCAATAAAGATCGAATCGAAGATGAATGTTACGAAGATTATTATTACAGCTTCGAAGATCGTTTTAAGTACAAGAAATATGCTAAGGAAGAAGAAGAAAACTTCGATAGTGATGATTCGATGGCTTCTGACGCATCTTCGGGTCTCCCTAGCGATCATCAAATGCTATTTCATGGCTACGATGAGAATACAAAAGAAGAAATTAGTCGAAAAAATCAGAAATTGATGGAAGAGAAAAGGAAGAAATATGATGGGAAGAAGATGGAGTGCGTAAGGAAAGAGAAGCTTGGTTCACACAGAATAACACACAGTGGCGAAAGGTCGAAGTTTAAATAAAAGTAACGCAAATCTGCGTTAGTATTTAGGGTTTTTGGTATACATAAACCTTGTGTTTTGTTTTTCTTGGTTTTTCATTGTTTTCTTTTTCAGTGTTCTGAATATTAAGGCTCTGTTTGGGGATAGATTTTGCTGTTAGAGGAAACATAGTATCCTTAGTAATCGCTCATGCCTCTGTTTTTTCTCATCTTCACATCGATCTAATTAATTATCTGTATGAATTCATTCATCTGAAGCCTTCGTTTTTCGACCATTTTTAACCCTACGATCCTCAATTTTCATATGGGTAATACGACAGTTTTGGTCCCTCAATGTTTGGGTACCCATATTCTGAATGTCAATTTTCGTTTCCAATATTTCTGATTTTGGTCCAAAGTTAATTTAATCGTCAATTTATATGAACGTTAACACATGAGCACATATATGATATATTTTTAATCAGACTTAAACTCTAATAATTCATCTTTTCGTCTTAAACACCAACACATCATTAAACTTAGCTGTAAGTTTGTCAATCATTCCGTAAATGTGATTAAATTCCTAACTGACGATTAGATTAATTGAGGGACCAAAACAGTTAAAAATCAGTACCATTAGGGACTTATAGTGGCATATTGGAATATGACGGATCATAAATATAGGTACCCCAAACATTATGGACTGAAGAAACGCCGATCGCCCATAGAATGTGCGAGCAATTTTCTTTTTCGATAGTTTTCAAGTTCCCACTCCCGAACAAAGCCAGATTATACTACATCATTTACTCATATTGGTACTTTCTGCACACTCTATGCGTGTGCTTAAAACTATATTATATTTATGTTACTTTAATTTTAAATTTTAATTTTTAATATTTAATAGATGAAATATAGTTTTTAAATATATAAATGAAAACTAACGTGTAGGAGTATAATTGCAATATCTAAAAAATTTAGAAGTGAAATGATTAATTATTAATTTAGTTAAATCATAAATAGAGGGACTAAATTACGAATAAAATGACAGACCAAATTGACAGTTTTTAGCCACCCTAACCTTTTTATTGCACGAAGGCTACGAACATTTCTTATACTGCAACAAATTTTAGATTACATCTTTGATCAGTTTTACGACAAGGTTGGTTATTCGAAGAAGGATTTTCCCCACCTTCTTCACCACCACCACCACCACCTTCTCCTCCTCCGCCGCCGCCTTCCGGCGGTGACAGTGGTGGTGGTTGATGATGATGACGTGGCGGCGTCATAATTGTGCCTCCACATTTGCTAGCACATTAGCAAACCCTATGCGAACAAGTCCCAAACACGAACTTTTCGTTCTTGCAAATAGTTTTGCAGTTACTCGAATGATACCCGAACATATATATCCCCCGAAAACGCTTGCTTTTTGAGTAACACGTTCGTGCCTCGGCTTGTTTTACGACGAAATAACCATCTGCATTATTAATTTTTCTGTAATTTCAGATATTTATATGTGACATATTAGTCATAATTTTATGGAAGTTTGCTTACCCGTGAAGACAAGTGTAGGAACATCTTCTCCATTCTCTTCGGTATTTTTCTCGAGTTGAAAATTGGGAGGTTGGAGAGGTGATAACATTATGGTTATATAAATGTCATGTAATAACACATGATGTTGTTGATAGTTCGAGATCCCAGCTCCTAGTTAATGGGCTAACAGTACTTATTGTAAGGTTGAAAAGATATATATGTATAATAATAGCTTCTCAATCATCCCATTATAATCAACTTCTACTTTTTTGCATTGCATCCTTTGTCGTGTGTGTATTTATAAAAGAAATCATGTAGTACATTTTTTGAGAGTCCATTACCTATTTAGCTCAACCATTCTTGATAAACGAAGAAATCCAAACTAATGTATCAGAAATATCCACATTTAACGCTGTTGAAAATTGTTATATAGCTTTTAGGGGGAAAAAATATTTATCTTGATACCATAGCTGAGGATATATAGGTCATGGTCCGAAAAATCTTCATGACCATCCGTAAAAGAAATATCAACGTATAGAGTTAGATAAGACCGATTCCAAATTGACACAAATTATAAGATAAACTAGTAATATATGTTTGATAGGGGTAACCTTTAGCCCAGCATTCCTCCTAACCGTACTACCTGAAGATAGTGATTTAGCGGACATATTGACAGGTGGGGCGAACCCCTGGGTATCTGTGACTATGTACGGAAAAAGCAGATGGGTGCTGACGGGAAAATAGTCTAGGCGGGAAATATTGGATATGGCCGACCAGGGGACACGTGGGCCATTGTGAGTGGTTGACATGGTGAGTAGGAAGGAGGCGCGCCAGTCTGACATCCGTACGCCTGCAGGTGCTGTGTCTCCTATGAGGTACCAAACGTCACCATCACGTGGTCCCGCAGGACTGCCAGCTGGGACGAAAGAGAGGAAACGGACGAATTGAATAAGGAAGGATCAGAGAGAGAGAGAGAGAGAGAGAGAGTGAGAGAACGGATTCATTACAAGACACTTAGAGAAATACTATATTCATCTCCTTCATTCTTTCTAACGCCATTAACACACTGTAATGAGCGAAGTGAGCTTGAGAGTGTATTTTCGACTGTGACTAGTGGATACTATTTCCGACGGCCCGTGGACGTAGGACACCTGTCCGAACCACGTACATCTGCGTCTCTGTCACTTCTTTCTTTCTCAGCACCAAAATATAGATCCTAAAAGACAATAAAAACGCAAGTCCTAGCCCGTTTCACCCATCACTCTCTTCCCGGACAAAATACTGTTGATCGGGGTCGTACCCGCATCAAATGGCGCCGTCTGTGGGAAAGATGGTCTGAGACGTGAGAGCGCTGGGCAGTGATAGCAAGGAAGGCAGGCTGTTTCTGGGCCTGTTTGAAGATAAGGCAAGGAAGGTAAACCGAGTTCGTGTCTGATTGAAGGCAAGACGTGAGAGAGATCATAGGAAGGTGCTGTCGTCAGAAGAACAGTAAGTTTTAAGGACGTACAGAAGTTGGATACGATGGAAGAACAACCATCGTTGGCGCAAGACCTGCAAGGAAGGTTTGAGGAAGTCGCCGGGGAAGCAGGGAAAGGTCCCGCGTCGGCCCCAACGTTGGCCTCGCCGATCGAGACCCCGGTGGTGGTGCCGACACCCACCTTTGCAGGACCGTCTGGAGCGGTTCCGCCTCAAACTCCCATAACCATGACGGTGGAACAGCTAGATCTGTTGGTAAAAAATGCAGTGGATGCGGCTATAACTGCTCGAGGAGCAAGGGCAAACGGAAGCAGCCCCTCTCCGCCCAAGGCAGGACCTCGGATGGACATGTCTCAGAGTGGGCGGAGACGGTAGGAGAAGACGCGATGGCTGAAGAGGAGACCTTACGTATATTACCAGAAAGGAACCCGTCTAGGAGAGAAGTTGCCCAAGAAGGAGGTGATGATGGACCATTGAATCCAACACCCAGGCGAGGTGAGGAGCCTGTTCGAGGAGTCCAGGAGGGGCCAGTAAACCAAGGGAATGTGGCACCTCCGACAACCCTAGCCAGTGGATGCAGGATACAGGGAGACAGAAGAGCCAACGAGCAAGAAGTGGAAGGGAGAAGCGGTAACACGCGCGGACAAGGGAGAGCTGTCAGTTCGGGGGGATAGGAGCTCAGAAGGCAGATGTTGGACTTAAAGAAAATGGTAGATGAGATGCGGAACAAGACGACTAGGCCACATCTCCGAGGATTGCACCAGGCCGGTACGCCTTCCGCAAAAGGATTGTTGGAGGGGGAAGTAGCGCTCAACTTCAAACAGCTGCCGTATGAGTACGATGGTACCACTGAACTTGAGGAGCATCTGCTACGTTTTAAGAATACCATCTTGTTGCATAACTTCTCGGAAGGAGTGAAGTGTAGGGTTTTCCTGACAACATTGGTGAGAGCTGCCTAACAGTGGTTCAGCCAACTAGAACCTGAGGTTATCCATTCATTTGAGGAGTTCCAAGAAATGTTCATCACCCAGTTTGCTAGCGCTCGGAAGCCCCCAAAGTCTGATATGTCTTTGTTTCAAGTCAGGCAGCGACCAGACGAGAGTCTTCGGTCCTACGTCAGGAGATTCAATGTGGCTGGCCCAGACGTGGCCGCGCAGATGCGCACTTATTTAGCCCAGATGTGGCTGGCCCAGATGTGGCCGCGCGCAGATGCGCACCTATTTAGCCCAGATGTGGCTGGCCCAGACGTGGCCGCGCAGATGCGCACTTATTTAGCCCAGATGTGGCTGGCCCAGACGTGGCCGCGCAGATGCGCACTTATTTGCCCAGATGTGGCCGCGCAGATGCGCACCTACTTAGCCAAGATGTGGCTGGCCCAGACGTGGCCGTCCAGAGGCGCACTTATTTAGCCCAGATGTGGCTGGCCCAGACGTGGCCGCAGAGGTGCGCACTTACCTAGCCCAGACGTGGCTAGCCCAGACGTGGCCGCGCAGATGCGCACTTATAAGCCCAGATACGGCTATGCAGGTAGTTTCGTGTTGAGGTATTCCGCCTCCAGGACAATTTAGACAATCGCTCGATAGGCCCGGACGTGGTTACTACTGATGAACCTCGCTGGTCCCCAGGTCAGCCAACGATGACCTCGCAAAAGGAAGAGGTCTGCCGATACGCAACAGGCCGGATGGAAGAATGAAAGCGAGTAACAAGCTCGAGGCTTTGTTGAGATCCCCCAGGTACGTCTTTCTGTCAGTTAAATAATTTCTTGAAGAGAGACTCCGATCTGAGCACAGCCAGACGGCACAACGATGGGAGAAAGTGACGCTGGTGAGGTCAAAATGAAGCGTTCTTGGTATACTTCGAATATACTGACGAACCTCAGCACTATTCGAAGTAGGGGAGTGGAGAGTGGTAGTAGTGTAGGGGCCTTATTGAACGTGAATTTGAAATGAAAGATTTAGGAGCAGCTAAGAAGATTCTTGGTATGGAGATTAGACGTGATAGAGGAGCTGGTAAGTTATACCTGACCCAGGAAAGTTACCTCAGAAAGGTTTTGGAGAGATTTGGTATGAGCGATGCCAAACCAGTCAGCACTCCTCTTGCTAGCCATTTTAGGCTAAGCGCAGCTCAGTCACCATCATCAGATGAGGAAGAAGCGTACATGGCACGAGTTCCTTACTCTAGTGCAGTCGGCAGTATTATGTATGCAATGGTGTGTACTCGTCCTGATATTTTACAGGCTGTTAGTGTTGTTAGCAGGTACATGGCTAACCCAGGAAAAGAGCAATGGCAAGCAGTGAAGTGGATTCTTAGATATTTGAAGGGTACTCTAAGCTTTTTGTTTGGCATTTGGCAGAAACAATGATACTCTCGTTGGCTTCGTCGATTCAGACTACGCAGGTGATCTCGATAAACGACGATCTCTTACTGGTTATGTATTTTCTATTGGAGGTTGTGCAGTTAGCTGGAAAGCTACTCTACAGCATGTAGTGGCGTTGTCTACTACTGAAGCAGAATACATGGCGATTACTGACGCGATCAAGGAAGCATTATGTTGACAGGGTTATTCAGCGAATTAACCCAGAATCAGGGAGTCATTACTATTTTCTGTGATAGTCAAAGTGCGATTCATTTGACTAAGGATCAGATGTATCACGAAAGGACTAAACATATTGATGTTAAGTATCATTTTATTCGTGATATCATTGCAGATAAGAAGGTGTTTATCAAGAAGATTAACACGAAGGATAATCCTGCAGATTTGTTTACGAAGGCTCTTCCAGTTTCCAAGTTCAAGCATTGCTTGGACTTGATTGGTGTTTCAAAAATGGTGAACTAGCCCGTCGGGGCTAATGTCGGAGGGAGATAAAAGTATTCTAAATTAAGGTGGAGTAATTTTCGAAATCAAGCTCAAGGTGGAGATTTGTTAGGTGAGCTTGATGTTTTTGACTATTCAACATAATTAGCTATTAAGAATGGAAAACGTGGACAAAGAAAAAGCAAAGGAAGACTTACTATTCATGTATCGGGCGCCGTGGTCAAAGAACCATATGAAGGGAAGAATTTTTTTGGCAGCCACAGTTTATATTCAAAAGGAGTAGCTCTTGTTCACATATGAATTTGATACGGATGCTCGCCTATAAATAGGCTTCATTCGACAGAAGAAAAATGCACCACATACCACAACAAATAAATCTTCTGTCAGTCCGCTCATTTTATTCTCCAGGTGTTGTAGCTATTTTTGTATCACGTCAGTGTAGGTGTTTGTAATCTCTCCACATAATAAAGTTCTACCCTCCGGCCCGTGGACGTAGGTCATTCTGACCGAACCACGTAAATCTCGTGTCACTGTCCAAATTTATTTTTCGTCTCTATTATTTATTATCGTCATTTTTTCGGACAAATAATTATCGGGATTTCCGCATATCCTAACACCATTATAATCAACTTCTACTTTTTGGCATTGCATCCTATGTCATGTATTTATAAAAGAAATCATGTATTTCTGACAATCCATTTACCTAGAGCTGGCAAAATTACCCGCGGCCCGCGGGGCGGGCTCCGATTTTCAGGCCCCCCCCGCGCGGGCCGCGGGCTTCGGCGGGCGGGCCCGCCAATAATAATATTATATATTAATTGATAATTATATATATTTATATATAAATTATATAATTTTTTATACAAATTATATAATTGTTTATATTTTTTTGGTAAAATTTTATAATCTATAAAATTAAAAGATAAATTAATTAATATTTTCTGAAGTTAAAATATATTAAATATATTTATTTATTTTTTTGGTTTTTCAGGGTTTTTTATTTTTTTAAAAAATTATGCGGGCTAAGCCCACCGGGCCCGCAGCCCGCCAGTGGGCGGACGCTGGCCTAGCTTTCTTAAGCCCGCCCCGCCCCGCCAGTGGGCGGGCTTTGGCGGGCTACGGCCCGGCCCGCCCCGCCGGCCCGTTTTGACAGGTCTACATTTACCTAGCTCAACCATCCTTTTCTTAGATAAACGAACAAATAAACAAATAAAATGTCAAAAAATAACCACATTTAATGCGCTGTGTTGAGAATTGTTATTTAATTTGTTACATAGCTTTGAGGTAAAATATTATTTATCCTGACATAAGAGCTCAAGAGGTTATGGTGCCAAAAATCTTCATGATCACCAGTAAATGAAATACTCCCTCGGTTCCTAAAACAATATTAGTCTGGCCTAACGAGCAAGATATGGTTCGATGGGTTGGGGACAAGCAATGGAACTAAGGAGGGGACCTGCAAACTCCAGAACGGCTTGTTGCCTGCGTTGTTGACATGGTGGCCGCGCGGCTCACATACCATCACCGCTACAGCTGGCTGCCCTTCGGCGTCTTTTGGCGAATTTCTTGGTAGTTTCCTTTGGAATGTGCGTTTTGTCTTTTGGTTTTTTTTTTATTGTTCACCGATAGCCTGTTATTGGTTTGCTCTGTGTGGAGCTATTGCTCCGACACACTCTGCGCGTTCTCTCCTTATGATATGCACACGTGACTTGATCCAAAAAAAATCGATTAGAATTTATTTTTGTTTTTAAGTACAAGTCGTTTCATAGTTTAAGGTAAAAAATATTGATTATTTCATGTATTAACCCTTATCTTAAACAGAAAAGTTAAATTAAATAAGATAATATAATTAGGGTATAATGGAGATTTTACGTTATTTCTTAATATGTGTAAATTTCTTAAACGACATGTAATTAGGAACAGATGGGGTATCAATGTATAAGGTAAACTAGTAATATATGGTGATGACAATGGATTTTTATTATCTCTGTTGACCTTTTTGGTCCATGTGTGTTAGAGAGTTTTGATGGACAATGTAATTGTAATAACGTTAGGTCTATAAATTAAGCAATTCGATCTATGATCAATATAATGTCTAAGTATATGATCACACATGCATAAATTGTGAGCTATAAATTTATTAAAGTGTTGAATATTTGATTCGCATATGATTGGTGATTAGTTGTTGAGACTAGGTGATCGCATGTTATAGACAGCCCATGTGATAGGATATATCGTTATGTGCTATATATGGAAATAATGCATGAGATATCCTACTGAGTTATAAAAGGAAAATATGTTGTTTATATATGGAAAGTGATATATTTGTTCAAAATCTGTTATTCCTGACGAAAATCACATATACGATTCTTAGCATGATTTCCACTGAATTTAATGTGCAATATTGAATAAATATCTTTCCTTATGATGATTGGAATATTATATTTAGGGAAGATTTGATTTGATTGACTTTGTGGATAAGATGCTATTATATGGTATGTGCTATAAACGGATGTGATATCCGAAATAAGGAAAGTTCTGCCATGATTGATAAATCGAATGAAGTATGCTCTGATCTGATTTGTGTGCTAAACATGGTAAATATATTGATCTAATACTATGAGCTACATATGGAAAACGTGCTGATATAATGTTATCTCGTGTGCTATAATTGGAAAGTTGATCTGGATTGATTTAGAAACAGATAGCAGGGTATCACTTATGGAAAATCTTGACATGGTAAATATATGCGAAGTGATTGAATATGCATGAGAACGAAATTGAGTCTTTATGTGGAATATATTCATGCTAAATGAACTCTTATATGGAAAATAATCATGCTTTAGTATGATATATGACCGTTGTGATGATTTATTAAGAGCATGATTTATATGGTATGATTGACTCGAAAATTGCATGGAAACTATGCTTGATTTGGTTATTATTAAATGATATGATTTTCCATGTGAAGTGTTGATTGAAAAAGATATTACATATGAGCCACACTTCAGTTTTTCGAGAAACCAAGAATTTGCAAATATAAGCCTACAAGAGATGTTTGAGCAGAAAGATACTAAGAGATTCCTGAGCCTTCCATTTGCGATAGCTTTCTGCCTTACTGAGCGTTAACTTGCGATTCCATCACTGAGCGAGTGATTCATCTAATATTCCATCATTCCCTCCATATATTCTGTGTTCGGATGTGTTGTCTTCGAACGTGAGCAATACCAAGGAGGCAATGTCGACGTTTACGCACACGTGAAGGAGAACGAGTTCCGAGGGCCCTTCGGTAGCGAGCTGTGTCTGTCAGGATCAAGGAGATTCCGAGGAACGAAACTCGGCGTGTGGTAACCTAGCAGTGGCTAGTGTACGACTTGTTTCGGTTGTGTATTGGGCTAAGCAATTAGTTTTGTAACCAGCTACGGTGCATGTTATTGGTTAAACTCTTGGGAAGCAAATCCTAAGGAGAGGAGTAAACCCCAGTTGGGGATATAACCTCTATTAAAATCCTGTCTCGCATTTACTTTTCAGTTATTTCTTTATCACTGTGAGACAGACCCGACACACATCTGACGGTACTAAGATATATCAGGCATACTCGTCACACACATTAGTAGGCATATCTAAGTTATTACACTTAGGATTTGTGAAAATAAGCATAAAATCTTTATAAGCCTAATTCACCCCCCTCTTAGGCATATTTATATCTTCAATCTCAATACCCAAAGCAGCATAATCACAAGATGATTATTATTCTTATTATTAGTATGATGATGATCATCATCTTATTATCATACAACGCACCATGGTCATAAGATTTTGTTTTATTTTTCAACAATCGATCTTCTTGAGAAGGTCTTCGTTAAGAATTTCAGAGATTCTACGATATGCGTTTTCTGTCAAATGTATCCCATCCCAAAATATAAGAGTATTTGGATTAGGGCAAAGTGGAACTCCAGGGTTTCCACAAAACCCTGGGCCTTGTAAACTGTAAGGAGGTTGTCCACAGCATGCTTGTAATAAAGTGCTTGAATTAAAACCTGAAAATAAAAACAACTTCAACTTTTATTAAACTTATTTGATCAAACTCAGAATATTAATTCGCTGAACTTACCAAGGAAAGCTTCATTTCGCAAAACCGATAAGAAGGCATTGTAATAATCCGAATATATGATCTTAACAAAAGGAAATTCATGCCTAAGTGATCTCAAAGTTGACTGTAGATCACTATTTTGGTAAATTGCTATATCGTTCAAACTCCTTAAGCATCCAAATTTGTCGTACGCGGTAGAATCGTTACTTGGACGAGCGTAAATCGAAAATGGCACGCATCCAATTGGGAAATTCCCAGGCACCACTATTTGCTTAGCACCAAGGTTGATTAATGTCTGCATATGATTAGAATGAAAAAAAAAAATAAATATATTAAATATAACATGAAGCAGTATATTATTGCTGAAAAAATACCCTAGTAGCATTTGCAATGGCTTGATTTATAAAAGGGACCAAATCTCTGATCTGCTGAAGTGATAGGTTTTGATTAGTGATTGCATAATTTATGTCGTTCCCTCCAATTTCTCCCAAGAAAATCAGGGACCTCCTCAGCCTAGTAGCACAACCTAGTCACATGTTTCGTCGAATATTCATCATTTCAAAATTAAAAAAAAAAAATTGAATAAGATTACATCGACAATAAAATGGTTGATTACATTTTATCCTGTAATTTAGGGGAGATGTGGCATTATAGGGACAAAAAGTTTAGGGGTGAAATAACTTTAAAAATTAAGTAATTTATGAACAACATACGCCAGAACCCTAGATGTTAGCCCAAAGTTGCGAACTTTCGAAAGTTAATGTCCGTATAATATCATCACATAAATTTGTTGGTACCCTATATTATACGCCGGAACCGTAGATTTTGGGCAAAAATCAAGGGTTCTTGCGTATAATGTCCCTGTTTTTATTTGAAAGTTATTATCTGTATAATACCAACCCTCAATTCACTGTCCCTACAGTGACAGTCCCTAAATTACAGGACGAAAAAAAATAATTAATCCAAAATAGAAATTACTTAGCGAAAATTTTACCTACTGGAGTGTTAAAACTTGACGCCAAGTATGTCGTAAACCATGATATTTGATCGGAAAGTGAAGGAATATTTGGTGGGGCGATTACGCCCTTCAAAGCCAAGAAAATAGGGCTCAGCGCTGTACTTCCCGCCACGGCGAAGTTTACGCCGTCCTCGAATGAAGCGTTTGTGTTTAGGTAAGGGTTTAAGAGTGGTAGACCAAAAGCAGTTGCTGTCAATAAATGCAAATAAATTTAGATGCATATATGTTCCATGTAACAATTTTCTGTTGAAGGTAACATATAACAACACTCTTTTTGAGACGTCTAGGGTAAGCTAAAAGAGGGTTGTTTGAAATAGACAGGTGTATAAAAAATGATACAATTTTCTGGTTCAATAATCTTTCATTGTAATAATGAACGAAGCTAGCTATTCGGATTCAGACAGTTTTTTTTTTTTTTTTTTTTTTTTTTTTTTTTTTTTTTATCAAACGAGGGTCGTCTTCATTTGATTGTGATTTCAAACCGAAAACTGTAAATGTCACAAAAGCAATGGAGAAAAATAATAGTGAGTAAGTTCAAACCGAAACACATTACATGTTGTGTTTATCCTTCTGTGTTCCTTTTGATTAGTAAAAATATAAAAGAGCCGTACAAGAAAAACGAGCTCTTTTCTGGAATTTAACTCATATTTATCAATTTATGTATAAGCCTATCAATATACCATCAATAGGGTTTATGCTCGGTTAATGTATAACTTTACTCTACATTTATTAATTCGAAATATATATAAGTAAAATTATAACCTGTGAAATCGATGATTAATCTGCCATCGGACCATCGACCCGTGGGCTGACCGGGAAATGTCTCGCCATAGGGTGGGCGGGCCGCGGGCAAAAATGGGCCCACGGGCGGGATACGGATCAAATTGCCCGTGTCCGAAAGTGAATCTCCAATTTGGTACAAATATTGTATGGGGCATATATCATAAGTTGCGTGAACATAAGTATACAAACTCATTAAAGGAAACAAAAATGCATATATTCCCATATTGGAAAGAGAATACATCTTGCGATTTATCCAAGAATGAATGTTGAAGACACATACTTCCATTGGCTATTTTTATATATATTTAGGAAGTATGAATGGTGGATTGTCAACCCTTTCTCATATTCATTTATTACTTATGTAATATTCCCTTTTAGGTAGAGATCGTAGTTGGTGAATTGTCAACCTTTTCTCATATTCATTTATTACTTATGCGATATTCCCTTTTAGGTAGAGATCGTAGTCAACTTGACGAAGTTGCTAGGTGTGCCAAACATTTTTGCATTATTCCATTTATTTAATATGCTGCATTATTGTTAGAACGCTACGAAATTTTGATTTCATGCTTGGATTGGATGGCTGCTAAGAATGGAACATTATTGTTTCAAACCCTCAAATAGGTGTCTCGTATTAAATAAAACTTTACGTCGTTTTGATTTTTTGACTTTCAATCAACTGTTTCAAAATTTCTCTCGGGAAAAAAAATTATATCTCTCTAGAGGTCGGTGGAAGTTCTGACGAAATTCCTACAATGCTTTTATGACTAGTGCTGAATCAAGAGAACATTTCCGTAATTTTGAGATATACTTGGACAATTACTTTGTGCCATATCGGCATCTTTATATTAGTAAAGCAGAATATAAAGTTTCATCACATAATTTCACACATTGACACGAACATCAGTATCATGCTTTCTATTTATGGGGACGAAGGATTTCTATTATTATAAGTGTTACATTATTTATCATTAAACATCATGCAGCCCATCAAAATCAAAAGGCCATTAATTTATGGAATGCAACTAATCTTCGAGAAAAGGTCTTTGTTAAGAATTTCAGTGATTCTACGATAGGCATTTTCTGTTGCATGAATTCCATCCCAAAATATGTAAGTATTTGGATTAGGGCAAAGTGGAACTCCAGGGTTTCCACAAAATCCCGGGCTTAGTAAACTGTAAGGAGGTTCTCCGCAACATGCTTGTAATAAAGCACTTGAATTAAAACCTGTAAAAAAAAAAAAAACATCAATCAAATTACTTCAACGTACAATTTGACCAAATTCGAACATCCCTCGAAACGTTAGAAATAATACTAAAAATAAACTTACCAAGCAAAGAAGCGTTGCGCAAAACCGATAAGTAGGCGTTGTAATAGTCCGAGTAGACGATCTTAACAAAGGGAAATTCAAGCCTAAGGGACCTCAAAGTTGATTGTAGATCGTTATTTTGGTAAATTACGATATCGTTCAAGCTCCTTAAGCATCCCAAATCATCGTACGCCGAACTATCATTACTTGGACGAGCGTAAATTGCGAATGGCGCGCATCCAATTGGTAAATTCCCAGGAACCACTATTTGCGTTGCGCCAAGATTGATTATTTTCTAAAATCAAGAAACGGAAAGAAATGTAACATAATTAGAATGATGAATATGTTGAGATTTCTACATATAAGATAGCACAACTCATCATACTTGGGCTTGTTTGGTTCGTATGTTTATATTTATGAGGGTTTAAACGACTATGGTTTATATAAAACTAATTAATGCGTATAAAATAAAATGTGTGTTTGGTTAGTGGGTTTAAATAAACACATGTGAGTGGTGTGTTTATTTAAACCCGTTGGGATGAGTTTAAAGCAGGATTACATAAACCTATGGTTTATTTATACCTATGAACCAAACACTTGAACATGTGCTAAACCCACGCTTAAAATAGCTAAACTCATGAACCAACAAGGCAATTAGTATATCAAAGAGGCAATTCGCCTATCACTGGTTGGTTTTTAAGTTGAGCCCTCAATTTCTAATAAATAAATCAAATATGATAACCAATGTGTTGAAGATTATACAAACCCTAATGGCATTTGCAATGGCTTGATTTATAAAAGGGACCAAATCTCTGATCTGCTGAAGTGATAGGTTTTTGTTAGTGATTGCATAGTTTATGTCATTTCCTCCAATCCTACCCAGGACAATCAGGGACCTCCTCAATCTGTTAGCACAACCTAATCACAATGAAATAATAGTTTATACATAGTTAATTATGATCATTTAAAAAAATCAATATTTTTGAATAATTGTTTCTGAAAATAGGACATAAATCAAAATTGAACCTAGTGGGGTGTAACAAACTGAAGTCAAGTATGTAGTAAACCATGATACTTGCTCGGACAATGGCGGGATATTTGGTATGGCGATTACGCCCCTCGAAGCCAAGAAAATTGGGTCCAACGCTGTACTTCCGGCGACTGCAAAGTTAACGCCGTTTTCGAAAGAAGCAAATGTGTCCAAGTAAGGGTTTAACAGTGGTAGACCCAAAGCCATGGCTGTCATGAATATTACCATAAACTTAAATATATAAACGTGGTATATGTACTAAGGACGTGAAAATTAGAAATGGCAAAATTCTGTGAGGAGGAGGATTGCAAGAAATGAAACATTTTGATAGATAAATGATATAATTTCCTAGTTCAATGATTTCATTGTAAGAATAAAATTAAACTAATGCAGTATGTCAAATAAGGGCTTGGCAAATAAACATCAAATATTGCGCAGTAAGTCCTGTATATTTAAGGAGTGGCATTTTAAGTACATCTAAGGTAGGAGGTCATATTTTAGTTTAGGACAACACTTTTCAAAACTGGAGCAATTTGATGACATTAAGTTTCAAAATTATGGGGCTAATTTTTCTCAAATCACTTCGATTTTGAAACTTACTATCCTAAAATAGCAACCGTCAATTCATTTTTCCTCAAACTACTTCAAATTGAAACTCAATATCCCAAAATTGCAACCCTATAGTTTAGGTGTATGTAACGTCATCACCCTAATATACATGACCAAAAAAACATGTAAGCCTATTATTAATCATACACTAGTATTTAGGCACATTCTATGCATGTACAAATTAATTAAGAGGTAGCTACTATGAGGTTCTGACAATAAAATAAAAAGATATAACTAAATTATTACCTGTGAAATCGGTGATTACCCGCCCATCGGACCAGCGGCCCGTTGGCTTACCCGGGAATGTCTCACCATAGGGCAGGCGGGCGGCGGGTGCAAATGGGCCCACGGGCGGGATACGGATCAAGTTACCCGTATCAGCAGTTGAAGCTCCAAATTGGTACAAATATTGTATAGGACATACAAAAGTTGCATGAACGTAGCAAGTACACAAACTCATTAAAGCGAACAAAAGTGCATATGATCCCATACTGGTAAGAAAATACATCGTGCAATATTTTCTTTGAAGTTTGAAATATTGAAGATACAACACAAGCATTGGCCTACTTATAGCAGGGAATGGGAATAATGGTGAATTGTCAACCCTTTCTTTTCTCCTTTCGAGTACGATAGGATTAATTTCGTATTTAATCTCCTTTATTTCGATTGCTATTTGGTGACGCGTTCTAAATCATTCCAAGCATTTTCTCCATCATTTGATTTATTACACGTGCTACTATTTTCCAAAGTTGAATATAGGATGTCTCTAGGGTCTGTTTGTTTTCCTAGATAAGGCCTGATAATATAAATAAGAATCTATATTACTATGTTTGGTTTCTATGCTGCAGCTCGTTAATAAATGAAAGCCCGCTAAAATAAAACGGGCTCTGTGATAAATAGTCTTGGATAAATGGGCAGGATAAAATAAGACGGGCTTGACAAACAATTATCTTGGGCCTTATCTGACATATTACAACCAAACACACCCTACAATATTAAATGTGTGCAGTACCCTACAAATTTTGACTCTTTTAGGGGTTGGTTTGGTGGGAATTTTTACTTTCTTATTTTTATTCTTGATGAAGTGTTCTGTAACCGTAAGTTCACATCGCATTTCGACTGAGTTCAGCTTAAAAAAAAATAATGAAATTGAACCACTACAAGAGTTGAATGCATGATATATTTATTGGGAGAGAATACTAATAATTAGACACATATATTGAAATCAATGAGGACTAATTCCATTGAAAGTTGATCGCAGTCACATAGTCGACAACTAAGTTCAGGAACAATACTAAATTTTGAATTTGTATGGAATTTTTTAGGCCTAATTTTAGCCCAAGCCCATAATAGCTCGTGAAGTTTCTTTCTGAAAACAATTGACAATAGTATGAGTTTGCATACAAGCTTATATACTTGACCAATTTCTTCGGTGTGGAACTTGGATTTGACATCAATAATCCTCATCTCAAACTCAAGACCACCCAATTATCCTCTATTTCAACGAACGATTACCTGTAGCAACCGCTTCCACACAATCATCTGCGCCAAACGCTTTCATCGCAATTCATCAATCGACTTACAAGGGCGGAAACACCACCCACATCGTATCCAGGCTACAAACTCGATCTATTTGAAGCACACCCATGTGTGTTTGCTCCATGCTCACCGCACCGAGAGATTTTTTTTCAGGCCCAATTACAGCTCAAGCCCAAGCTCAGATCATACAAGCTTGTGTGGTTTCTCTCTAACTAGTGGGCAATAGATGAAGTTAGCCCACGAGCTTATATATACTTGACAAACTTCTTCGATTTATCTGATATGGGACTTGAGTTTGACATCCAACAAAATCAATAGCTCAAGGGCTTTTATTTTTATAAAACTATTTTACCTTGGAAAAGTCGAGTACAAAAGGAGCTATTTTCTGGAATTTAACTCATATATTTGATACATCAATATCATCAAATAGGGTTTTCGCTCGGTTAATGTACTCCCTCTGTCCCAAACGGTTATGTACATTTGAGGTATGCCACGGTTTTTAAGAAACTGAATATTTTAATAACATAGTACAATTAAAAGGTGAAAAAGTGTATATTTTGACACGTCTCTTAAGAGTATTTAATATTATTATATTGATTGTTTGCGGTAGTTTTTTGCTATAAAAGGAAATGCACAAAAGGAAACGAGACGCCCGATATAGTAAAATGTATAAATGGTCTGGGATGGAGGCAGTATAAGTTTTACTCTATATTATTAACTCGATATACCTATAGGCTATAAAGTAAAATTACAATAACCTGTGAAATCGATGATTAGTCTGCCATCGGACCACCGACCCGTGGCCGCGGGCGGATACAGATCAAGTTGCCCGTGTCCGGAAGTGAATCTCCAATTTGGTACAAATATTGTACAGCACACCTATAAAAGGTTGCATAAACATAAGTATACAAACTCATTAAGGAGAATAATAATGCATATATTCCCATTTTGGAAAGAAAATACATCATGCAATTTATTCAAGATTGAATGTTGAAGACGCATACTTCCATTGGCTATTTATATGTGTGTGTATATATATATATATATATATATATATATATATATATATTTAGGAAGTACGAATGGTGGATTGTCAACCCTTTCTCATTTCAAGTACGAGAACTTTATTACTAATGTAATATTCCCTTTTGTTGGATCCAGCTCATTAAACGGTTGAAAAGTCAAGGAGAATATCAAATTCTCTTCTTCAACTAATGATGCATGCAATGACGGATTATGGCTTGGCTTCTTGCTTGTGTTCTTGCCTATATAAAGGCATGGTGCTATCATTTGTAATGTACCCCAAATGAGAGAAAGAGAGAGCGAGTGAGGGAGAGGGAAAATGAGAGGGAAAAAGAAAAAGAAAAGAAAAAAAAGGAAAATCTTGTCCGGGCGGATAAGGGTGAGAGCGGGTGTAGTTTTTACTAGGTAGTTGAGAGTTTGTACAAAAACAATACCTGGGTGGGTAAGGGGTCTCGGATTTTGGGTTTAACACGAGCGTTATTTTGTACGGTGTAATATTCTCAAATATAGTAAAACTATTGTCTCTCCGTGGATGTAGACGGTATTGGCCGAACCACGTAAAATCTCGGTGTTCTTTCGGTGTCATTTCGACTTTAATTAATATCCGATAAATTGTCGCGGGGTCCAAATACAACTACCGCTGGCCAGAATTAAATATTACCGCTCAATCCCAACAAGTGGTATCAGAGCCAAACCCTGCTGGTATTCTGAGTATGCTCTGTGGTTGCAGCTGTGTCTGATCTTCCACATCAAAAAAGATATCAGAAGGGAACGTCGATCGGGGGGAGCCAATGTCAGAGCGAGGTTCAACGAGTTGATGCCTTGTACTGAAGAAATAATGGTACAAGATGGTTATCGTTGATGGGATGCTCGGTGTGGGCGGAGCTTGTGCGGCGGTGGAGTTTCGGAGGGATAAGCGACAGTGTGCTGGTGCGGGTAGGTTTCACTCTGCGGTAGAGAAGAGTGAAGGATGTGCTCTTTTGTCAAAGCTGGGTGATAAGCTTTGATGGGAGACGGAAAAGTCGGAGTAAATGACAAATGATTTAGGGTCATGATGTGTCGGAGAGGAAGAAGTAAGGCCCTGTTACTTCTTATCTCGCTTCCTGATTCGGGTGATAATTTGATCACAACCATCCGGTACGAGATGGCGCAGACGGTGGATGGTGGAGTCAACTCTTTTGGAGCAAGAAAAGAGAAGGCGATCAAACTATGGTGATTGTCGGGCGTTGGCTATTTTTCAGAGTGAATAATAGAGGAAGGTGATACGCCAAGAGATTTGGAGACAACAGCAGACCCAAATCCAGGTGGCGGGAAGGGCATGTGATGCTACAAATGTGGTGAGCCGGGACACATCAGGAGAAATTGTCCGACTTGGAGGAAGAAGGACAAGCGGCTAGGAAAATTATACAACGGAGGTAGCACACGGTTTATCTTAGAGACGTTCTCACAGTCTCTAATGATGGCGCTCGTTCTTAGGAAGAATGATAAATTCGGGTTTGCTCCAAGAGAATATTTTGATGCGTTCTGGAAATTGCGAACGGTTTTTTTCGATCTCCATGGGCTGATGGATATCGTTGTGTTGTTCGGTGTGTTGGAATGGGGAAGATCAAAATGGTTGACGGAGCGGTACGCATTTTGGGTGGTGTGACGTTGTCTCACAGTTGCATAGAATTTAATCTTGAGCCAGTCAGATTCCAGGGCTATGGGGTTTTCATAGCAGGGGGAGTCTGGAAAATCATACATGGCGGAAAAGGTCCTACCAAAGGGAGAAGAGTGCAAAGGTTTGTATCGTCTGGACGTGAGTATATTATATAATACTCAGACTTCGATGGGTTCATGAAAATCGCGCGCATGGTATAAAGGCAGACGATGGTGAGAAGGAAAGTCCTGCTGGTGAAGGGGTTGCATCGAAGTCCCTCTTCGGGAATCGACGGGTCGAGTCGTTTCAACATAGCTGCACATAGGATCAGAATTCTTGATTCGGATTATGTGTAGGTGCTACAAGGAAGGTCAATGAACGTTCGTGGTATTTACGAATGGATTACTCTCATTCTCGGGTTCGCTGGAGTGCTCTCTGGAGAAGATGCTGAATGTCGCTGGAGGGGGAGAATTGTTGGATCCAGCTCATTAAACGGTTGAAAAGTCAAGGAGAATATCAAATTCTCTTCTTCAACTAATGATGCATGCAATGACGGATTACAGCTTGGCTTCTTGCTTGTGTTCTTGCCTATATAAAGGCATGGTGCTATCATTTGTAATGTACCCCAAATTGAGAGAAAGAGAGCGAGTGAGGGAGAGGGAAAATGAGAGGAAAAAGAAAAAGAAAAGAAAAAAAAAAAGGAAAATCTTGTCCGGGCGGATAAGGGTGAGAGCGGGTGTAGTTTTTACTAGGTAGTTGAGAGTTGGTACAAAAATATTACCCGGGTGGGTAAGGGGTCTCGGGTTTTGGGTTTAAACACGAGCGTTATTTTGTACGGTGTAATATTCTCAAATATAGTAAAACTATTGTCTCTCCGTGGATGTAGGCGGTATTGGCCGAACCACGTAAAATCTCGGTGTTCTTTCGGTGTCATTTCGACTTTAATTAATATCCCGATAAATTGTCGCGGGGTCCAAATACAACTATCGCTGACCCGAAATTAAATATTACCGCTCAACCCCAACACCTTTTAGGTAGAGATCGTAGTCAACTTGACGAGAGTTGCTAGGTGTGCCAAACATTTTTGCATTATTCCATTCATTTAATATGCTGCATTATTGTTATAACGCTACGAAATTTTGATTTCATGGTTGGATTGGATGGCTGCTAAGAATGGAACATTATTTGTTTCAAATCCTCAAATAGGTGTCTCGTAATAAAATAAAACTTTACGTCGTTTTGATTTTGACTTTCAATCACTGCTTCAAAATTTCTCTCGGGAAAAAAATTATATTTGACGAAATTCCTACAATGCTTTCATGACTAGTGTTGAATCAAGCGGACGTTTCCGTAATTTTGAGATGTACTTGGATAATTATATAAGTATCCAGCAGAAAGAATGAACCAAATATATACCTAAATACTTTAAGCGAATCTTCTCGCCTTTCCTTTTTTCATCATCGTCGGAAAATATTGTTTTGTACCATATCGTCATCCTTATATTAGTCAAGCAGAATAAAGTTTCATCAAATAATTTCACACACACGAACATCAGCATCATGCTTTCTATTTATGGGGACAAAGGATTTCTATTATTTTAAGTGTTACTATTATTTATCATTAAACATCATGCAGCCCATCAAAATCAAAAGACCATTAATTATGGAGCACAACCGATCTTCGAGAAAAGGTCTCTGTTAAGAATTTCAGTGATTCTACGATAGGCATTTAGAGTTGCATGAATTCCATCCCAAAATATATAAGTATTTGGATTAGGGCAAAGTGTAACTCCAGGGTTTCCACAAAACCCTGGGCCTTGTAAATCGTACGGAGGTTCTCCACAACATACTTGTAATAAAGCACTCGAATTAAAACCTGAAAAAAAAAGAACTATAAATTCGAATATCCCTCGTCGAAATCGAGTATGAATATATAAAACGTTAGAAATAATACTCATAAAAAGAACTTACCAAGCAAAGCAGCGTTGCGCAAAACCGATAAGTAGGCGTTGTAATAATCCGAGTAGATGATTCGAACAAAGGGAAATTCAAGCCTAAGAGACCTCAAAGTTGATCGGAGATCATTATTTTGGTAAATTACGATATCGTTTAAGCTCCTTAAGCATCCCAAATCGTCGTACGTCGTAGAATCGTTACTTGGACGAGCGTAAATTGCGAATGGTGCGCATCCTATTGGTAAATTCCCCGGCACCACTATTTGCTTCGCGCCAAGATTGATTATTTTCTATTATCAAGAAACGTAAAGAGTAACATAATTAGAATGATGAATATGTTGAGATTTCGATTTCCATCCCATGTTTTAGTTCAGCTCGCCCGACTTGATAAGTATATCAAAGAGGCAACTTTCATCTATTACTGATTGGTTTTATGTTGAAGCCCTCAATTTCAAATAAATAAATCAAATATGATAACCAATGTGTTGAAGACTATACGAACCCTAGTGGCATTCGCAATGGCTTGATTTATAAAAGGGACCAATTCTATGATCTGCTGAAGTGATTGAGTTTGATTAATGATTGCATAGTTTATGTCATTCCCTCCAATCCTACCCAAGAAAATTAGGGATCTCCTCAGTCTGTAAACACAATCTGGTCACATATATAATATATAAATTGATATAATCATTTCAAAATCAACAATTTTGAATAAATGATTTTCTGAAGAAAGAAACATCAAAATAGTACCTAGTGGTGTGTTACAAACTGACGACAAGTATGTAGTAAACCATGATACTTGCTCGGACAATGGCGGGATATTTGGAATGACAATTACGCCCTTCGAAGCCAAGAAACTAGGGTTCAACGCTGTACTTCCTGCGACTGCGAAGTTAACGCCGTTTTCGAAAGAAGCGTTTGTGTCGAGGTACGGGTTTAACAGTGGTAGACCCAAAGCCATGGCTGCGGTGAATAATAATTCCATAAACTTACATATATACATTTGTTATATGTAATAAGAACGTGAAAAATTAAAACTGGCAAGATTCTGATGAGGAGTGTAAAGAGGGTTTAATATACGGATAGAATAATGATTAGCTTTCTCGTTCCATGATTTCATTGCAATAATGAAATTAAACTAATCTAGTGTGTACTCAATACGCATAGTAAACTCGTTTTTATTAGAAATTGAAGGGTCCTTCCTAAAACCAACGGTGTTAGGAAGAGAAAACCTCTTATATATATATATATATATATATATATATATATATATATATATATATATACTGGCTCGAAGAGCTTGAATTATCGGACGACACCCACTTTTTTGTAATCTCAACAATTTTTTGTGTAGACTAGATATCATCAAATAAGGTTTTGGCTCGGCTAACCATAAACACTAATCTAGTGTGCTAATTACCTTTTGGGTCGTATATTTTGAAGAGTGACATTTCGGGACACTTAAAATAGGGAGGCAATTTTAGGACAACATGTTTCTAAACTGTAGAAATATGGGGACACCTGAATTCAATATTGCAAGTAGGGTTGCAAACGAATCGAATCGAGTCGAATACCGCAATATTCTATTCGTATTCGGGTAACAATCGAATACGAATACGAATAGGAATACTCGAATATTTAATAGAATCATAAAATCGATTCTTCGAATATTTTCTCGAATATTCGAATCGAATACCGAATATTTGTATTCAAAGTCATCTTTCATTTTTCATTTAATAAACCATAAACAATATTATATTTAAAAGATATATTGAATTATAATAAATTATATTTAAACATATATTGAATTATAACATATTATTTTTTAATGTTTTAGTGAGTTAGTATATAATATATGTGAATATATTAATTATACTATATTTTATGTTATATTAATCGAATCCAATAATTCGATTAATATTCGAATCGAATATTGTGATTTCATATTCGTATTCGAATATTTCTCGAATCAAAAAAAAATATTCTTATTCGGATTCGTATTTTAAATATTCGAATTCGAATCTTAAAATTTCGAAGCGAATCGCGAATCGAAACAAAAAGTTTCGATTAGTTTGCAACCCTAAATGCAAGTTTATGATAATAAGTATCAAATTAAAGCAATTAGAGCATATTAATTTTCAAAGTCGAATCTATCTGAGGAAAAAAAAAAAGTAAAATAAAATTTGATCGTCTTATAAAATTTGATCGTCTTCAAATCACTTCAATTTTAAAACTTACTGTCCTAAAATTGCAAACCTTAATTCAAGTATTCTTAACATGCTTTACTTTCGAAACTTATTGTCCTGAAATCGCAACCATATACGTTAGGTATCATTATAATGCTACCTAATATTACAAGACCAAAACATAATAAAGCCTGTTAAATTAGATACCCAAAATTAAACTATTACCCGTGAAATCGGTTATTATCTGCCCATCGGACCATCGCCCCGTGGGCTTACCCGGGAATGTCTCACCATAGGGCGGGCGGGCCGCGGGCGCAAATGGGCCCGCGGGCGGAATACGGATCAAGTTACCCGTATCACCAGTTGAATCTCCAGGTTGGTAGAAATACTGTATTGGGCATATATAAGTTGCATGAACATAAGTACAGAGACTCATTAAAGAGATTAACAGAAATGCATATGATACCATATTGGTAAGAAAATACATCATGCAATTGATTAAGTATGAATATTGAAGACACAACACAAGCATTTTTTCTATTTATAGGGGAATGGGGAATTGTCAACCCTTTCTCTTTGGGGTACGATAAGATTAATTATGTGTTTAATCTCCCTTCTCTTCGATGAGCATTTGGTGACGCGTTTCTAGTTCATACCAAGCATTTCTCCATCATTTAATTTATTACATGTGCTACAAATTTCCAAAAGTTGAATATAGGGTGGCTCGCTACATTATTATTTAGATGTGTGAGGTGCGTGCGCTATAAAGTTTGTTGTTTTTAGGGGTTGGTTTCGGGAAAGTTTTATTTATTTATTTATTTATTTTTTTTGCCGACGTGAAGTATTCTGTAATCCTTGAGTTCAGTTTAATGCATGATATAGTCGAATGCATGATATATTCCTTGGGAAAGAAGTTTTCCACACCCATATCGTTGTGCTATAAAATGTAATTACATAATATTATTATTTTTATTTAAGGTAGTGAACTGAAATTATAATTTAAATTTTATGTATATAAATTACTCCCCTCCCTCCGTCCCGATAACTTTATCACATAAGTTACCGTGCACGTAAATCAAGGTGATATTATTATAATAATATAGGACAATGAAAATGTAATAAAGTGTATATTTTGAGACGTCTTTTAAGAGTATTTAATATTATTATATTGATTGTTTGTGATAGCTTTTTTGCTAAATAAGAAAAGGTGATAAAACTAGTGGGACGCCGAAATGGCAAAATGTGATAAAATTAGTGGGACGGAGGAGTATAAAAATAAAGTTACAAGAATTAACTAAAACTAGCAATTAACTAAAAATAGTAATTAAAAATAGTTGATGATTTCTAGAATTCATTACAAATTATTTATTTGATATTGAAAACCCACCCTAACGCTATATAGGCTTTTTAATTAAAATATGGTTATTTTAATAACCCAAATTCGATAAAATAGGGTTAATTTGACAAAAATTAACAAAATCGAGCGAATCGCGTTTATTAGACGCGACGACGCGTCTATTAGACCCGACGTTCTTCGCGCGGGCCTGGTCGGGCCCGATATTTGAAAATTGGGCCCGATTTTTAAAAAATTGTCTGGGCCGATTGACAGCCCAGTAAACCTACCGTCGCGGCTACTAGCCGCAACGTCGCGCTTAATAGCAACGACGACGCGAATAATAAAGCCACGGCCGCTTCTTCTTCTTCCCCATTTCTCGTCTTCTCCTCCCCACCGATTCCGGCGATTTACAGCGGCGAATTACAGTGGCCAACACCACGTGATAGATCCATTCTTCCTCGTCATCGTCGATTAAGCTTCTTTTGGGTATGAAACTCCTAATTTATTTAAATCTTGATTTTGATGTTTCGTTAAATTTCGTTGAATTCTTGCGTTTAAGTTTGTGTTTTTGGTATAATATGTGCGTTACATATTGTGGGTTGCTTAGTAGATTGATATAATACGTTAATTTTACATAATTCACTCGATTTAGGAATTTCCCCTACTTTCGAAACCTAATTTTGGAATTAGGTTTCTAGGTTATTTGATTCGTTTGTTAGTACATGATTCATTTTATGTGTTTGTTTATTGTTATTTGTTGCGATATTGACTTTGAAACGCTAATTCACGATGGATACGAATGAATATTACGGTCCGATCGACAGATCACTTCTGATATTTCAGGATAGTCATCGTTGCAACGATGTACTATCCAACGCTGATGATGCCATCGACACGCCTTTGACCGTTAGGAGTTTGGAGAGTGTCGTCTGGGATAAGCTTTCACGACCGGTGCGGTTACACAGTCGTATTCTGGAGAGGTTGGATACTATGTCCCTCTACGGCGTGTATAGTTGTGGATCTCAGAAGTTAGATCCACACTTGATCACGGCCCTCGACAAAAAAAATATTTATTGTGACTACTTTCCTGGTGGCAAGAAATATGCCATCGCTATAGATATTGATATTGTGACAAAAAAAATGATGTCATGAATTGAAGAAGAAAGTGGCAAAAAAATTCCGCCACAACTCGTTGTCACTAATTGTGATAAAATGTGTCAATATTTTCTCAGGTCACTACTCTTTGACACTAAAACTTGGCATTCTTTCGTGGCAAAAGAATGGTGTCATTATTTCAAAGCAAAATAATGATAACATTAAATATCATCACTTTGCCATCAATTGAAATATTTATGTCAATATGATATCCTCACTAAAAATATAAGTAAATTATTGATAAAATAAATAATCAGTAATTATCATCAAATACACGATTTCTACCTTCATTCCCGAACCTTCAATTCCAATAGTTGTGAACAACATCTCTCTCAACTCGTACTCTACAATCACCTTCGATTCCATAGCTGAAGAAAATCCCTCAGTCAGTGGAGGAAGGAGACGCATACGTTCCATTGCCTGTGGGTGAGGCCACCGTCACTCTTGAGGAGCTGACTGGTTACAGACCTATTGTGGGGGCGTACAGCGGAACGAAGGTGTCGCTAAGGAAATTTGCAGATTGGCTAGAAGCCAACGAGATCGATGATCACAGCTCAAATTATGAGGTCGATCAGCGAGCACGTGCATATGCGCTATTGCTCATGGGATCGGTTTTGTTCCCCGACTCCAGTGGAAGCTCGACGTCCATGACTTTACTCCCGCTGCTCGAAGACATAGACCGTGCACACTTACAGTTGGGGCAGTGCCATGCTGGCTTTCTTGTACAGAGAGCTCTGTACTTCGTGCCAGCGTCAGAAGATGAACATCGCTGGAGCTTTGCGGTTGCTACAGGTACGTTCTTTTGTGTAATTGAATTTTCTTGAGGTGTATACATATTAATTTAAATTTTGTGTAGGTATGGCAAGGATTCGTATATTACCTGTGCAGCCCGTTATTATCTGTCCTCGAGTGCGGATGATGCCCACCGAGGAAGATGGAATTCAGTTGCCCATGCCGCCACATGCTGCGAGGTAGTAAGACAATGTTTATTACACTAGTGCGTACTGCTAGAATATTTTTATTAAAATATTTTTAATATATTTAACATATTTTTCTTTTAAAATTTAATATATTTTACTGAATTTTCTTAAAATATTTAATATTTTTTTCCTAAATATTTTAATATATTTTTGTTAAAATATTTATATTTAAAATATTTGTTTTTATTTTAATATATTTTAATAAAATATTTATATATTTTTTTTCATTTCAGGTGGAACGATTAGTACGAGATTATGATACAGTCGTGAATGTTGATAGTATTCGTTCTTCACACGAACGATTAAAAAGAAAGCATTGCTGTCGACGGAAGTCATGTCGTACATCATACTAAAAAATTGATCGAAATTGGTATCGCGACGAATCCGTCGATAACCGATGGGTTGAAGACTATACTGTATGGTGTTTGATCCGTGTAAGATTTCACCACCATAATAAACAACTATTTGAATTTTTCTAGACACCATATTGGATATGTATGAATTGATAATCGAAAATCGAGCGGCTTAAATAGGGAAAATGTCGTTTCTATTAAACGCATCGTCGCTGGCAACAGACGCGACGACGCACCCATTAAACGCGGCAATAACCCATTATCTTAGTGGCCGTCGTTAGTGGGTTTAGTGGCCCTTACTGCTGTCTAGGTCAAACGTCGCGTTTATTAAACGCGTCGTTGCATCCAATACATGCGACGCGGGCCACACGCGGGCCCTGCCGGGCCCACCTGTATTTTTGCGAGGGTTAAACGTGCCACATCATCCGTCGCGTCTAATGGATGCGTTCCACTCGATTTTAATAATTTCAGTCACATTACTCCTATTTTAATGAATTGGGTTAAAATAGCCCTATTTTATTTAAAAAGCCCTATATATATATTATATTATATATATATATATATATCTTATATCTTAATATTAGAATACAAATGTAGTCACCCTCTAATGATGCCACGTGTCCACATGGTTTATTTATAAAAAAAAACTATTTTTTTTAAAAACATAGCCCACGTCGCCGGTTAACGCACAAATCAATCAAACAAAACTCAAAACCAAAACTGAATTACGAGAGAAATTGGAGAATAGATCACTGTGAAGTGCGAAGAACCACAAAATCCTCAGCGATCAACGTCGGACTAGGCTCCATCTCGATCTCCTGATGTATCATTCAGCTTCGATCTCGATGGCGTCTCGGCACGACCCAAGGCAAAGAAGAAAGAGAAATCGCGAGCGGTTCATGAAGAAAACTCATCTCCACTGAGAAACATGAATTCGATTTCTGAACTGAAGAACCTCTTCCCCGGTGATTTTAATTCGTTGAAGCATAAGATGGAGATATCACAATCGGAAATTCTGATGGACGTTGCAAGAAAAGCTTTGCCTTTGGCCTCCCCGTAAGTATTTTGGGAATGTTTTGTGGTGTGAATTCTTACCTAATTGATGTATGTGACCTGTGAGTATGCCTGCTTTCGAATTCCGCTGATGTGAATATTCGTCCCATGTATATATTAAAGCTTTTGAAGATTATCGTTTTTACGAATTGGTTGGTTCATTGCAAAATAAGTTTCGAGACCTAACTGATGGATAATTAGGACCAGGCCTGTAAATACGATACTCTCATCTGATGATTTTGTATAATGTTTTTCATCTTTTAAAAGTCATTTTGTCATGTAAATAAAAGAGGGGTCCAATGGAGTTTCTCGACGATTATGCCAAGGAAGGTGATGATGAATAAGAGGACAGAGATGATTAAGATTACGATGGCAATGGTGGCGGACGAGGTGGCAAGAGACACGGCAACCCAGTTGACGAGGAAGCTGTGATGGAGCGACTATAAAGTTAAAGGCGAAGAAGGTTTGGCTTTCTTATGTGATAGTTTTACTCATGTGTTTGAATAATCTTTCTATGATGTTTTTGCCACTATCTTCACCTCTATCATCATTCACCCGTGATGCTTTTTTTATATAGGCAACTTCTACTAAGCTGTGAGTTTTCCTTCTTAGACGTTAATGTTATTGCACCTTTACTTCGTGAACTAGCGTGGAAGAATTGTATGAATGAGAAACATACCCGTTTGAATTCTGACCTGTTGAGATGCCGTACGAGACATATAATGGAAACATTTATCCTTTGTTATTCTTCCATTTATTATTATTATGCCGTTTGCATCTTACATGTTGTATTGTTTTTTTGGGTATCTTGAACTTATGGTTAGACGTTGCGTTCAACTTCGAAGTAACATTTGTTTTTGGTTGGTGATATATGTGGAGGAACTTTGTGAAAATTGAAACTGTTGGACGGATCTTTTGCAACACCCTAACTTCCGAGTTAATTAAGGTATGAAATTACATGAAATCATTTGAATTCGTAAATAATCCAACTTAGGTTTCAAAGACGTTCAGACGTTCTTTGTCAAGCCACAAATCCAAATGTTGCTCAACTTCGGCATTCAATATTGCATCATCTGGCTTTGTGTCCCGTTAGACTTAATTAAACTTTCTCAATTATTTTCAATTTGTTAGGCGTTTTAGCTTTGAATTAAGTTTCCCCATTGCTTACTGATATAATAGGGGGAGATTGTAGTAGACTCCACGGATGGTATATCAGAAAGACAAGTCTGTATTCAGTGGTCACAACTTGGGATATTTTTATGGGTTTCGTCTGAGAAACGAGTGACATTTTCGCAACCCCTGGAGGTACATCAAATGTGATAATGTAGTTCCTGGTGTGCTTTACTGTGGTACTTTTTACAAAGTTATTCGTGTTCAGATGCCTGATGCTTAGCCTAATCAATTATCATGGTCTGAAAGGTTGCCAACGTTTGAGTTAAGATAAATATTTAATGATTCTACGGTGTGTTTTTGCAGCTGATACGATTTAGCGAAGAATGCACTCGGGAAAGGTTCGCCCTTCATCATGAAATGAGAAGGCATCTTCGGAGTGTATATCATGAATAAGGGAAGAGGTGCTTTCCTTCTTTCCTGCTACGAACTCGCAAAGCATTTTATGAGTCAAAGATTGTTATAAATATGATATCTAAAACAATGAACCCTTGAACGAAGAATCATATGTATAAAATTTAGAAATGAAACATAGCTCTTTGAGCTTTGATAATCAATGACACAGTATCTAAATAATCAATAGATCTCTGAACAACGTAAAGAAATGGAACATACCTCTTTGAGCCCTGGTGGCAAAGAACCAACATTTGAGGTAAATAGCTCTTCTCCGTCACGTCTTCGTAAAACCCCTAAAGTTGTAATCATCAAGATCGAGGCTCGAAAGATCGATCAGTGTCACCGTCTTCGAAAGATCGAGCAATTGCACTATTCCAAGAAGTTGAGAAGCTTAAAGCTGATCGAAAAGCCCTTACGAGCAATTGCACTATTGCCCTTTTAATAATCTAACTGGAAGTTTGTGTGCAGGTTTGATCAATTTCTGTTTCTGTCCAACTTAGCAATCATTCTCATATAAACTCTAATTCTGCTTTTTATTCCCTTATTTATGTCAATTGGTTACCATGATGCCACTGTAGGACGCCCCCATTATCGTGATTTCTCTCATGACTGATTTCTGAAAAAAAAAAAAAAAAACAGTAGGCACTATGAGGACCCATGTATACCTTCAGAGTCTTAACTATCAATTATTAGTGTAAGTTAATAAAATAATTTAATAAATATTCATATTAATATGTTAATTAAATAGTTTTAAATCATAATTTTTAAAACCATTTTAATTTTGGAATAAAAATATATTTTATAACTCGTGCAATGCACGGGCAACAAACTAGTATATATCCTATATATACACTTAAATGTAGTTTTGTTGTGGTGTTAGACACATGTTCCACAATAATAATCACAATAAAAGTAAATATAATATTAAAAAAATACCCATTATGTTAGCTTAGTGATTAAAATACTCATTTATCTTAGCTTAATTATTAGTAAACAAACTAATATAAATAGTTAATATTTATACATAATTAACTCCGTGCATCGCACGGGTAATTACTAATATATATATATATATATATATATATATATATATGGAAATGTAGTTTCTCTGTGTAAAGCTGCCACGTGTCCTCCAACTTTTTATTTGTAATAAAACTTTATTTTTAAAATACACTACCCGAAACCACCCCCTCTATTTTTCTTTTTTTAGTAAAAACAATTAATTATTCGATGATACGTTTAGGCTTTTGTTTTACATAAAAAAAATTCATATATTTTTAGTCATAACCCACGATCAATAATTGAGATTTTAACTTCCTCAATATCTCCTACACCCACATCGAATTGATAACGCTTCTATCTTCAGTCGGTTCTGCCCCGATCAATGAGCAATCGCCACAGAAATTTGGTGAGCTTTTTTGATTCGATTTTAGGTGAAATAAGGGGCAGCAAACGAACTTTGGTTTCATCTCTTTGGGTTGTAGTTGCTGTTATTACAATTTCTTGCTTATTTCAATGATTATGATAGAATGGACTATTTATATTTTTTGTCATTTCTCTGCTTTGGTTGTTACGCGATCATTTGAATTGTAAATAGCAATTTTTTTTTTAAATTATTTTCTTGCATTCAGTTGTTTATGACGACGACGATGACTCCGATCAAAGAGGAAGCCGATGATGCTGACAACGACTTTTAACGTTCAAAACAACGATGGTGAATGTGTGTTTTTGTTTCAGGTTATCACGTTGAATCCGATTACAATTAGCATCCCTGAAGTTTTCTTAATATTTCTTCTGCTGAAGTACTAATCGTTTTGTTAATATTCTATCGGGTCTCAATTTTTTTATGTTTGTGCTTTATTTTTAAAGCCATTCTTTCAAATTCGATATATTGTTTTTTTTCTTCTATTTTACGTGTTGTTTATCTGGTTTTTATTTGATCAAACTTTTAGACATCATTGCTAACTTATAATGTAGATTAGGATTTTGTTCAATGGTGTCCGTGCAATTCAGTCGATTGGAATTTGAGGCCTTTTGACGATAAGGTCCTATTTTGTAGTTTCTTTCTTTCATGCTATCTGAGTTATTTTTTTAAGATTGTTGTTCTGAGTCATGTGCTTTATTGCAACAATGCAATAAGTTTCTTCTTGCTAATTTTGATTAATTTTTTTGGTAATCCTGTTGTTTTTTCGTTCGTTGGATTTGGATTCAAAACTGTGGGACGTGATGTGCGTGATGTTTGGTTAATGACGGCGACGGTGCTTGAATTTTTATGCTAGCGATTTGTTTATTTTTCAGGCATTGTTCATGATTCGGTTCTTTTTAGTCACTAATAAAGAAATTTTGGCGATGGTCACAAGCTATCGGTTCAGATTAATGTGCCTTGTATAACAAATTTGGTGAGAAGTATGTTTTTTTGCTAGCATAACTTTATTGTGGGGCTTCTGGCTTAGACTATTCCTTAAGAGCATAAACAAATTGAACTTCAACAGAAACAATGTGTTATAACTTAACTTATAGTCTTGGTCGTATAGTATTTTTATATGTGTTCATTTTTTAGTCAAAAATTTGGGTGGACTTAGCTACATTGGAAGATGATATGGTATGGGGTACGACAAGGATGATTTAATTATGAAGTTGGGTAGCAATGCCAATCAGGAACTTCAGTTATGTGCTTACTTAGTTGAGCATTATTGAGGGTCTAATTGACTGCAGGCAATAACAATGGTTTAATTTTTACAGCATTGAAAATATGCGGAAAAATGGAGATCTTAACTACAGTGGAAGTTGTAAGGACAGCAAAGCTGATGTATGTATTTACTATAATGTGATTCTATAACTTGCTCTCCTTAGTTTATTTAACTTATTTTAAGAAGGTCGGTGCGGTCAAAGGTTGCAAGAAATGAAGTTACATAAGGTTTAGTGCATTGACTGCAAGACGTCGTGGATGAACTTAAGCTACAACGAATAGTGACATGGAGAATCATATAAACTCTTCATAATTCAATTTCGTCGTCGAAGTTCTTCCCCGGTTTTCTTTTTCCCTTACTTATGTGATCTCATCAGTCCCTTACATCGTAGGAAGAGTTTATCATCAGTCTATGAAGTTGATACAATCGGACAACATTGATCTCTCCAAACACAAGCAGTTGCGAGCAACCACGATTCATCGCATCCTATTGTTAAATAAAATTCTTCTCATTTTCTATGGTTTTCTTTTTGTGTTTGCGTTTGGTTCTCTAACTGCTTGAGGATCTTGGCCAGCATCAGATGCGATTGGGACAAACTTGAGTTCCATGGGCATGAATTATTCAGGCAAATCAAAGGCGCCTCAGCTGTGTAATGATGCGCTTGAAAGAAGATTACGATTTTGGAAATGGTTTATACTGCTGCTAATTCGGTAATTGTAGTTTTTTGTTCTGATTTTTTAGTAATTTCTAAACTGAATTTTCCCAGGTATATTTGAGGGTGCAAATAGTAAGGAAGGCCGTGAAAGATTCAACCTTCGAATGAACCCTCGGTGATGATATCAAATTTGATTATTCGGACATAGTCAAGGATCCTCGAATGAACCATTTTGAACAGGGGCGGATCTATTCCGTGGCCCCCCCCGGAAATTTTCGAAAATTTTAGTACTATATAGATGTTCTCTTCCGTAGATTTCACATAAGAATGCTTGGCGTATTGGTTAGGGAGTGGGTTATTCTACTATAGGTTTAGGGTTCGATTCTCTCCATATTAATTTTTGGCTCTCATTTAACATTAAAGAATATTGGTGGGTTGGCTGCCCAAAATGCAAACACTCTTGGCCCAATTAGGGTTTGTGCCTAAAATTTAAAAAATCGATTGAAAATAATCAGATCAAAGCAATTCAAAATAATCAGATCAAAGCAATCGTCAAAATATAAAGGCAGCACATCGATCGAAACCTTCTAATACAACCTTAAACCTATTCAGAAAATCAATCGCAGAATTCGCTGAAGGCTACGGGTAAGAATAAAATCAAAAAATACGGTTTGAACTTGATAGACATCATGGAATCTCACTTCTGTGTTTTGTTGTTTTTTCGTATGATATTTCATCGTTACTGTTCTAATATTAATATAATTTTTTTATGATGATAGGTTTCATATATACATGGGAAAGTCTACGATTGATAAATTTTTTCAAAAGAAGAGGACAAAAGAAGATTTATCTTCTACCATAACTGCATCGTCAACGCCAATATCCAACGTAAAATGGAGGATGATTTTCTCTCGGACGCATTAATGGTATATATTGAGAGAGAATATGCTAAAAGTGTGAGTGTGGAAGCTATTATTGAAGACTTCGAAAATTTGAAAGAACGTCGCATTCCATTTAGTTAGACTTTATCCCTAGTTATGTATTTCAAACTACCTTATTTTTTGTCTCGTCGCGATATATTAATCTTTTAAATTTGTCTTTATATTTATTTTTTTGCGGCCCCCCAAGCATAAATTTCTAGATCCGCCCCTGATTTTGAAGATGGGACATCATTAAAGTTTCTATGAGATGTAAGTTTCTGCGAAGCTGGGTTGCTACGCTACCTCTCCCACACCAATTTAAAAGATTTTGATGAAAGGGAATATGCGATGTAAGAAAGATTCTTATTTAGTTTTTAGAAGTCATTTTTGCAAGAGATTTTAGCGTACTTTTTGTTTGTCCAAACATTGATCAGGCACACAAGATTTGTGCATGGTATGCTGATTGTCATTAAATTTCGTCAAACGTTTATGCTTACTCACGTGCATATTATCTCAATGAAGCATTCTTACACGTACAAAAACAATTATTTTTTGCACATTGAAACATTTTTTTTTTTTTGCTTAGGTTAACACGATATCTAGAAGAGGTGATCAAACTATATTACAATATACTCCTACAATTTTGAATTTATATAACAGATACTTTGAGTTGGCCATTACGGTGAATTGAACACATTAATTCATTCTAACTATAATAGTTCTGAACTTCATTGGTTACATATAATGACGAGCATTTTTATACCAGTAATAAAGCTTGAATATCTATGCAAGACTATTGAAGAAGACCACGATTGATGCCAAATACAGTAGTCAAGCCATCAACACAGCAAGTCTTACCTTCTTAATAAAAATTTCTGCATCTGCGGATCACATCTACTCATTACTGTTCCTGTATCTTAAACGCATTACCTAAATAGACATTTGATTTCAAAATTCTACTTTATTCTGCATGTGCCCAACACATATTATAATTGACACATAATTGTTTAAACCCGTGCATTGCACGGGCAAAAAACTAGTATATATATACACAAATGTTATGGTGCTCACATTGCGTGAGCACCTTCCGTGGGCACCTGTTATGTGGTATTTTTTTGTGCAACGGCAACATGCCAAATCAACTCCCGACGGGTTCACTAATCTCATGTGTAGGTTATAGATCAATAAAAAATCCCATCGTATGCCGATTTGGCACGTTGATGTAGTTGGTGCTCACGAAGGTGCCCACGCAAGGTGAGCACCATAACATTACTCATATATATATATATATATATATATATATATATATGTGTGTGTGGATTATATTCATTAAAAGTTGATGATTGTCACATAGCCAAAATGAGATGCAGATTTGAACCATAATAAATTTAGTGAGAGTGTATAAGATGGCATTATGGGCTTTTTAAATAAAATAATGCAATTTTAATCAATTTAATAAAATGGGATTATTTCGTCTGAAATTAATAAAATAGGCAAAACGCAGTCATTAAATGCGACGTCGCGGCTAATAGCCGCGACGATGACGTGGCAAGTATGGAGGCCTTTTTTTTATTTTATATGCGTCGCCCCTAGGGGCGACGTTCACTTTGCTTTTTTTTTTTTTTAACTTATTTTATATTCTTTATTATTTATAAAATCCACAAATCATAAAATCATCTTTATTTCATCAGATTTACATAATAAAAATTAATAATCACATTTAATTTATTGTTTGCTTTGCGATGATTAAATGTGATATGCATCGATAATCAAACATTTTTTTTATTTTTGATAAATTAAAAAATACTTAAATTGTAATAAATTAATATTTTTTCCGTCGCAGACACGACTTTTTTAAGCAGACGATATCAACAGTTTCAAAAGATCGTTTGTGAAACGTCGTCCGTTCATTCATTTGCATAGATAATTGTTTTTCCCGTCAAAGTCACAATCATTGATAGTTCAACTTTCGTGGTTCCCATTACACAAAACAGATTTACTGACTTTGCATTACAACGAAGATATAATGTAAAATATGTAAAAGAAAATTAAAAAAAAAAAAAGTTAAGAGAAATAAAAGAGAAGGTCGAATATCGGAAAATGATATGCATATCTAATTTAATTGTTTTTTAAATTTATTATAATTTAAGTATTTTTTAATTTATCAAAAAAAAATTTGCTTATCGAAAAATATAAGATGTGCATAACGTTTTAATCCTCGCGAAACAAACAATAAATTAGATGTGTTTATTGATTTTTATTATGTAAATCAGATGAAATAACGATGATTTTACGATTTGGTGGATTTTATAAATAATAAATAATATATAATAAGTTATTTTTTTAAAAAAAAAAAAAAAACAAAGTGAATGCCGCCCCTAATGGCTGCGACGCATATAAAAGAAATAAAAAAAAGGGCCTCCTTATACGTGTCACTAGCCGCGACGTCGCATTTAACGTCTGCGTTTGCCCTAATTTATTAATTTCAGACGAATAACCCCATTTTATTAACTTTTGATTAAAATTGCATTATTTTATTTAAAAGCATGCATTAGGTAGGAATAACAAAAGTCATGAAAAAAAAACTTATACTTCTCTAATTATTACTAAATAATATATCGATTGATGTGTTGACATTTACTAGATAGGAAGGAATCAGGAAAAAAAAAAAAAGGTCAAGGGCTTTCATTTTTAATTTAACCTTGAATTTATAAACACCAACACCAAGTTTAATTATTTACAGTCGAACTATGCCATAAGCATGGCTGATATATTATGTTTGGGTTACAACGGTAAGGGAGTAAAATGAAATTCAAAATTACGTAAAAGGAAAATAAAAAATAAAACGTCGGAGGATGCTAGTGGAATTTCCAGATTTACCCTTGTGACTTCGTCGTCGACAGATATAATCGTCGATACATTTCCCATCTAAGGATTCCCTTGTACGTTTCTGATCGATTTCATCGTATGTTACTCTGCGTAAGCGTGCGAGCCTCGGAAATCATTTCTGTAGGAGGTAAGTTGATTGTGTTCTTGAATTGGGTTTGTGAAATTAGGGTTTCTTAATTTTTGTAAGCCACGTCTTTATTCAATTGTGTATTGCGTGTTCCTTTTACGGGTTTTATTCCATGACTCTTTTTGTGACGAATTTTGATGAATAATTGGAGCTTTAGCTGTATGGGTTTACTTTCATTTGCACTTGTGTATGAGCTTGTGATTGATTTGATATTTCTACGTTACTCAAATGAGCGTGATGTGTCGTGGTTTGTGCGTAAGTTGTGTAGGTAAATGATCTTTGATTTATGGGAAACTGGCTTGAAGAAAGGACTTGTGGTTAATATTGTGCGTAGATTTGGCATTTGTTAGGAGAACAAGAGATTCTGCGAGAAGTTTTTGTTTCAGCTTTGGGTTTAAGTCGATTTTATGGTAGAATGGTATTATGCTTAACTTGGTCTGCTTTTTGACTGTTACTGAAGAAGAAGCATTCGTATGATTCTTTCTATTATACAACTGTTATGGCTATCAGCAGTTGGTTGTTGAAACTTTTTCTTCTAACTTAGCCATTAGTTGAACAATCTTGGTGTGTTCTGGCTCTCTTTAGCTTACTTGTTATCTTTTTCTTGATTTTTGTGCAGTATATAATGAGCGGAATAGCAGGGAATCCTTCTCATCCCCGACCATGTTCTGGAAGAAAAACATTCCGAGGGTTCGAAAACTTTGAGGATAGGGATCATGTTATTCTGATAGATGTCGATCCTGAAAGTTCTGATAATGTAGTAATAATCGATGTTCCCGACTCGGTGCCCAGAAAAAATAAGCGTTCAAAGAATCTCAATGAAGACAATGGCTGGTCATTTGAGAATGTAATATGCATCGATGATGATGATGATGATGATGATGATGATGATGATGACGAGGATGTTGGTGGTGATGATGATGCCCTTGAAGGTGGTAAAAATGGACGTTCCACCTTTGTTGGCACTTCTAGCAGTCAATCTCGTAAGAGATCTGCTTCTGATTCTGAGGAAGAACGTGGATTTACTCCCGAGAAGATGAATCCCGTCAGACTATCGAAGTGCAAGCGTACTTACTCTGGAAAAGGTTCTGCAAGTAACACTTATGGTCTGAATGTTGAATCTGAGGCTGAGTCATTCGATGATGATGATGATGAAGGTGTTGACTGTGAAATAGTGGAAGATTCTTCAGGTGAATTAAAGGAGGTATGGGAGAGAGCTTTTTCCAAGAGAGCGAGTCAGTGTTGTGGAACTTCTAGCACTAGGGTTAATGATAATAGTACCTGGGGAGCTTTTAATGAGGATCGTTTTTATGACATAGATCATAATATGGGTGCTGAAGCTAACGCTTCTCAGTTTGTGTTTGATATTGATGAGGATCCTTTGGATTTTCAGCCTGGAAATTGCAGAGATCATTTTGAGGAAAGAGGCGAAGATCCGTATTCATCAAAGTCACCTTATGAAAACTTCGACCATCCCATACCTGAATTCCGTCAAACAACTCCTGAAGTAGAGCCCTGTCCCGATTTGCATCATAATTCCTCTAACGGTGAATTTGCTGAGGACGAGACTACCATAAACATGCGTCATAATATGTTTGAATCCGAGTTTTTTGAGGAGAGTGATGTTAGGGAAATGGAGAATTTCGAAGGAGAGCAGAAAACGAGTGGTGTTGAAAAGAATGTGGGTGAAGATTCAGCACTTGGATTATCTTCTTCAATCAATACTCTGGATTTGGGGGATGATAAGGAAACCACACTATCGTGTACAGAAGAATGTGTAATTAGTGAGCGCGAAAAACTAAAGGAGACTGATGAGTATAAAAGGGCATTAGAAGTGGAGTGGGCTTCACGTCGACAAGCTCTAGAAATCCAGGTTTGTAGCGTTCTTAAAATCGGTTTTATTCAGCTCTTGGTCGAGTTTTGTCATCGAATTAGCTGCACGGGCACCCATTTCGTCAAGAAATCACAATATAAAACTGCAATCTGACATGGTTTGATTAACGTTTAATCAAGAATTGTTTGTCCCTTCATTGCTGTCTTGGTTTGATGTACTTACTAAAAGCACTTATCTTGTTTGCACTTTAGTAGTTGTAAGAGTTTCTTCTATGGAGAATTGTGGATACAAGCTATTAACATGAGTTGATGCTAATGGCTGATTCTTTGCTTCAACATTTCTGCATTTTTTGGAATTTCTTTTCTGGTTGTAGGCTGAAGAAGCAAGACGCGAACGACGTTTGCTGAAGAGGAGAAAAGCTGAGAGCTTGCGATTGTTGGATATGGAGAGAAGGCAAAAAGAACGCGTCGAGGAAGTTCGAAATACCCAAAAGAAGGTATAACAATAATTTGAACCCTCCTAATAGTTTCAGTAGAATCAAATAATTCATCATTCAGTCTGCTCGATATTTTGGTTTACATATATATGAACGAAGATTCCCGTTTTTCATTTTAGGACGAAGAAAATATGAATCTAAAAGCCGCAATTCAAAGCAAGGTCAGGGAAAAAATCAAGAACTTGGAACTCAATTGCCAGAACTTGGCCACGCTTTTGCATTCGCTGGGAATCAATATAAACGGATGGCCTAACCCATCGCCCCAAGCGGTAAGAGATTTATTTTCTCGGCTGTCTCATTATTACGGAGTTTTCTAATTCGATTTCAGATTTATTACAAGAACGATAAAGATTCGACGTTTTTTTTGGTTCTCAGGTTCATGCGGCTTATAAACGCGCGCTTCTAACTTATCACCCAGACAGAAGCTCGCAATCAGATCTTCATCGTCAAGTCGAAGCCGAAGAGACTTTCAAGCTTATAAATCGTCTCAAGGAGAAATTTTCGCCTTCTTTATGATGACGTAGATATACTATACTACATTTGTTAAACCTTTTCTTACTCGGAGTGTTTTTCTTTTTTTTTTTTTTTTGTAAGGAGGAGAAATATGAGTTTCCAAGTGTTTTAAGGTATTGAATGAAATAAAGGTATAAAAGAAAATAGGTTATAAAGCCCAATATAATATTGGGCATTGAAAGAGATTTGGCCCAATAAAAAGCTATCTCGGCCCAATAATGAAAAGGGGCATTCCGAGAATTGAACTCGGGACCTCTCGCACCCTAAGCGAGAATCATACCACTAGACCAAATGCCCATCTTCTACTAAAAATTGTTAATGGTTGTAATGTTAGTATTATTATCATTCACTAGACATGTTAACGAATCACGAAATTGTACTTTCCGCACAATATCTTCCCAGGAGTGGGTTCTCAAATCTCGACCTTGTTTGAAAATTACGATAAATGATGTAAATTAAATACAATACTGGATTGCTACTCACCGTCCCCTTTTTCCTAGTCACCGCCCCCTAAAGGGCTGATAAAAGACGATTTTGCCCTTTTGAATTTAAATTTCTATTTAAAGTTATTTTCCATACAACACTTTTGATATCGCAATCAGACATCCAAATCATAGTCAAACATAACCAAAAAAAATGAAATTGCAATGAATCGTCTATTTGGGAAATGGAAAGGTCAAAAGAAAGTGTCTATTGGCACGAATGGTAAGCAAATTATCGTAAATTTCGTTCGTATAGACGTGAATTCTCGAACTTACATCGGATTCGATCGAAAAATTCGGCCCGACCGAAACGTAGTTTCGATCGACACAAGGGGTGACCGAACAATAATTTCGGTCACCCCTTGTGCCGACCGAAATTACATTTCGGTCGGGCTTTGTGGTGACCGAAATCAATGTCCGGCACCGACTGTCACAGCCGAACATTGCATTCGGCTATGACTGTCGACGCCGAGATCGGATTTCGACTACCTTGGAGGCGGCCGAAATCTTGTTTTGGTCGCCTCTTAGGGTAGCCGAAATTTAATTTCGGCTGTTTTTTTATTTTTGTTTTTTTTTTCAGACGCGGAGATTGTCCCGGAGGATTCCACGGGTGACGGGATAAACTATAGTGAGCATTTCCGCGAAGGAGGACGATTTCCGACCGACGTGGAAGCCATTAATTGGGCGAAAGGCGTCGCTATTGGTCTTGGTTTCGTGGTGATAATTTCGTCGCACAAGAAATTTGGAATAAAAAAATTGATTAGATGTTCTCGCGGAGAACGTTATAGAGGCAAGGAGGATGAATTGAGAGGATGTCGAAGTCTAACAAGTGCAGGTGTCCGTTTGTAGTCATAGCCCAGCAGGATCCAGCTACTAGGGAATGGTACATTCGTACGGGTGCACCCGAGAATTCCATACACAATCACCCTCTGATACAGTATCCCGAGGGACACCGCCAGACGAGTGGGTTAAGCAGCCAGGCAAAGAAGGTCGTAGAGGAAATGACTGCTGCCCAAGCGAAACCAGCACATATCCTCTCAGCGATGAGGGCGACACGCAGAAGATAACGCGATGATCCGACATATATATAATTACAGAGATCGTTTGAAGAAGCAATATTCTGAGGGTCGAGACGTGGTGAGCCAGTTGATGCACCAGGCGACAGAGTCCGGATATTTTGTTGAAGCGCTGAGAGACGAGGAGACTAATGTGCTGACACATGTCTTTCTCGCACACCCGGAGTCACTCGCACTGCTGAGGACGTATTCTTATTTTATTGGGACTCGACGTACAAGACAAATAGATATAAGATGCCTCTAGTTGAGATTATAGAGATGACTCCCTGTAATCACAACTTTCTGTGTGGGTTTGCCGTCATGAAGGACGAGACGGAGAGAAGTTACGGGTATGTTGCAGTCTGTCAGGGATATTCTAGGGCCAGGTGTCCACCCGTCGACGATTGTCACTGATCGTGAGTTGGGCCTTGTTCGACCGGTACATATGGTATTTCCCCATTCTCACCATCTGTTGTGCACGTGGCATATTTATAAAAAATGTGGAGAACAAAATTTATTGGTTGGGGGGAAGAGCAAAAAGACCGCAGCTCACTTCACGCACAAGTCCTGAAAAGCAGCCGTGGAAGCTCCGACGGTTGACGAATACGAGAAGGCAGTGAATGACATGCGTCTGCGTTGGCTACCCGACTCAGAAATCATTAGTTACGTTGAGAAGACGTGGTTGGTGCATAAGGAGAAGTTCGCCAGAGCTTGGACGAACCAGGTGCTTCATTTCGGGAACACCACTACATGTCGTGTGGAGAGTGCTCATAGCGAGCTGAAAGGATGGCTGAACTCAGCCACTGGATCACTTGACACCGTTTGGGTGAAGGTGCACGAGCAGATTCAGAACCAGTTGATTCGCATAAGAAAGGTAAATACATTATTATTATGTGTCAGAGTTCCTTGTCTAATAATTTTGTTACTGTCGACATGCAGACACTTGAGGAGTCCCGGTCGAAACTACCTATTACGATGTCAGGATTTCGATTCCTAATATATGCAATATTAATTATGGGAAATGAGCTGTGGCGGGCGAAAGAGTTGTCGAATGAGGTTTACTGCAGGTGCGGATGTGTAGTACGACGTACGCACCAACTACCATGTGCTTGCGAGCTTCAGCAATGCGTGGACAACAACTATCCAGTTTCGTTAGAATGCTTGCACGACTTCTGGAGGACACTCACAATCGGCGAGGGAATAGTTCCCGATATTTCTGAGCAGGAGCGCTTATACGACCTCGTGCGTGAGGCAGAAACGCGCGATCCCGCCGTTATGCGTGGCCTCCATCGAGTAGTTCACGAACATCTCTATCCCGAGGCCCAAGAGTGGAATGAGCCAGTTGTTAAGAATCTGTAAAAGGTCGGCCAAAGAAAAGAGACTCGACGAAACGTGATCGAAGTGCTTGGGAGGACGCACTCCCAAGGGGGGACGCAGCGGAGGGCGCAGCAGTACCAGCCGTAGCAGCCAGGGTCCTTCCAGTCATGGCCGTATGTCATCTTCGTCTGCGAAGCGATCTCGTACTTCTACTACATGTACTTTTATCTTTCACTCCTATATTCATACGAACATGGATGCACCTCTAATCTGGTAAAATGCTTTGTACATGTGAATCCAACTTCTTCCACAGCCGCTTGCAGTACCACGTAACATCAGTCATCCATTCGTATATAGTTAGTTATAAGGATGTGGTGGCTGACGGCAACTGCGGATTTCGCGCTATCGCTTCTCATATTTACAATGACGAGGACGATGGGTCACCTTAAGGAATAACGTCGCGAACGAAATCGAGGCCCATTGGGATCTTTACTCGACATTGTACTACGGTGATTCATTGGAAATGCAGCTGGATCGTATACGCTGGGAAGGGGGGCCTTGCTTGGCAAACCACTGGATGTTGACACCGTGCGATCTGTGGGCTGTAGCGACAATTTGGAACGATGTAGTTACCCTCTACGGGTACGGCAATGGATCGACCATCAACATGCATTCTTTCACGATACTGCCACTGCGTGCCGTTCGGACTGCCAATGGAACGAACCGAACTATCATCGTAGCGCACCTTGGAGACGAGTACCAGCATTATATTAGTCTGAATTTATGTCCAGACTTTCCTATGCCCGTCTTGCATCCGTATTGGAATATGTATCGTGATCGTCGACTTGCTGGGTGGGAACTTAGATATCAGAACAGATTCGAACAATGGGTGCACCTCATGCGTCAGAATGATCTATTGTAATTCCGTTTGTATTATTAATATTATTTGTTATTATTATTATTTTTTTGATGTTATTATTTTCTAATATTAATATTATTTTGTATTATTAATATTATTTGTTAATATTATTGTTTTTTTATGTTATTATTTTGTATTATTAATATTATTTGTTAATAATATTATTTTTATTAATATTATTTTGTATTATTAATATTATTTGTTAATATTATTATTTTTTATGTTATTATTTTGTATTATTAATATTATTTGTTAATATTATTATTTTTTATGTTTTGTATTATTATTTGTCAATATTATTATTTTTTATGTTATTATTTTGTATTATTATTATTTGTTAATATTATTATTTTTTTATTAATATTATTTTGTATTATTATATTATTTGTTAATATTATTATTTTTTATGTTATTATTTTGTATTATTATTATTATTTGTTAATATTATTATTTTTTGTGTTATTATTTTGTATTATTAATATTATTTGTTAATATTATTATTTTTTTATGTTATTATTTTGTATTATTATTATTATTTGTTAATATTTTTATTTTTTATTAATATTATTTTGTATTATTAATATTATTTGTTAATATTATTATTTTTTTATGTTATTATTTTGTATTATTATTATTATTTGTTAATATTATTATTTTTTTATGTTATTATTTGTATTATTATTATTATTTGTTAATACTATTATTTTTTATGTTATTATTTTGTATTATTATTATTTGTTAATATTATTATTTTCTTATGTTATTATTTTGTATTATTATTATTTGTTAATATTATTATTTTTTTATGTTATTATTTGTTAATATTATTATTTTATATTATTAATATTATTTGTTAATATTAATTGTATTATTATATTTGTTATTAATATTATTTGTTATTATTATTATTTTTGTATGTTTGATTATTATTTGTTAATATTAATTGTATTATTATTTTTGGTATTAATATTATTTGTTATTATTATTATTTTTCTATGTTTTATTATTATTTGTTAATATTTATTGTATTATTATTTTTGGTATTAATACTATTTGTTATTATTATTATTTTTTATGTTTTATTATTATTATTCAATAAAAAAGTACGCGTTCGATAGTTAGAAATAATATAAATAAAAAAAAGTACGCATCCGATATACAAACGAAGGACAAATAAAATACAACCACATCACGGGGCATTGCGCCAGCGATCGTTCATGTCGTCCAGCCTCTCTCTGTAGCGCTCCGTCTGCTCCTGGTCGTGAAGCTGCAGCGTAGCTAGCATCTCGGTGCTCAAGGCATACATCGAGCTGTACCACTGTACACATATTTGATTGATATAAAAATTGATTAAACATACAAATATTTAAAATCCAAATCACATTAAATTACGTACGTAGTCGGTGTGGCTGCGCGGGGGTATGCCGCCCGAAGAGGATCCTGACTCCGACGAAAACAGACGAGGATGAGAATGGCGCTCGTACCAGTCCATGTACCCTTCAACGGTCTCACCACGGTACTCTGAGGCCGCCCGGCTGATGTATGACAGGTTGAGGATGTACGCGTAAGGGAACTGCCGCCAAGCAAATTCTGCTGCATCGCCAGAATGGTGCACCTTATACCTCGACGGGTCTGCTGGCATGACCGCCTTCTGCGGCGGTGTCATCGGCGGCGGAATGTACTGCACGTAACCCAGCTGGCGCAGCACTCTCGAGGGTACGTAGGGCTCCACGATGTCGCGATATCTAACCCAACCCACGAAAAGAGTCCTCAGGTGCTGCGCCGCTGGATCGAGACCTACGGCAACCAAGCAACCTGATAATAGTTCACAATTTTTATATAATTGTCGTGAATATAGAATATAAATTGTTAATATACCTCGCTCGCTGTCATCATGTCTAGCTGACGGCGGATCTCAATTAACCGGTGGCCCGTCCGCTCGTACTGAGATACGGACCCATGCGTGATCGTGCATGGCCAGGCTCCACCTGATGGGGTAGACGGTGTGGGCGAAAGCATGGGAAGTACTCGTAGATCCACGCCTGTAGTAACGACACGCACCCAGTAAACCCCTTGCATCCGCTCGGCTTGCGAGGCCAAGCTGGCGATAGAGGTAAGCAAGAGCGGCCGAACCCCACGAGTAATGACTGGCAGATGGCAGAGAGCGATAGAACTCGTACATGATGTCGGGCTTCACCCGATTCCTGCTCTTGTCGACGAACAGGGTCGATCCCAATAGAATCCACAGCCAAGCAATGGCCTGGAACCCCGTCGGCCGACCCACCTGCATCCTCTGCATCACGTCTTTCGACGCAACCCCGCCGCCTCTCCAAAATCCCCTCAGCACGTCTGCTGAGACGCCCATAATCTCCCTCGCGGCGATCTGCTGGTCGCTGGCGTCTGGTGCGCCCGATACCGTCGTCCCGTCGATCGGGATACGCAGGATCTGCTCGACGTCGTGGAGCATGATCGTCATCTCCCCCCACGGCATGTGGAAGGTGTTCGTGTCGGGATGCCAGCGCTCCACAAAAGCGCACAGAAGAGGCTGGTCCAAGTGTACCAGCATAGCATCTGTGAGGTGTAAAAGGCCTGTGCCATCGATCTCGCTCTGTGTCTCCGGCGGAAATTGGCAGTACCACTGCTTAAGCTGCCGAAGCACTAACGCCCGCTGCTCGCACTTCAGCAGGGGCCTCTCCTCCTCACCCATCCAGATGCCGGGCGCGATGTGCCCCAAGTAACTAGGGATCACCTCGCCATCTTGTGGACCACCTGGCTGTGGCCCCTGCACCCTCCAGGAATCGTCATCTACAACCCTGGAGCGCTTGCTCCCTTATTTTTTACGAATACCACATAAATAAAGTTAATTTTTGGTACGAAAGTTAAGACACGACATCGCAAGTCAGTTTATAATGAAGAAGTGATGTACCTGAGGAGACCAGTATCGCATGGTCGTCGGATGACTCAAACGATGCCGCATCACCTCCTCATCCGCATGCGCCTCCTCGTCCGCATGCAGATCGTGATCCGCATATACGGAATGAGAATCACCCGCTCGCTGCCGCCTCTCCTCCTTCCGTTCCCTACGAACGGATGCATCAACGCCGCGCGCCCTCGTATGATGCTCTCCAGATCCGTCCAACGGGGGGGATCTGCTGCTCCCTCCAAGTAGGGACTTCCCACCCTTAGCCTGCAATTAGATATCTATTAAAAAAAAAATTCGACCGAAACCTATTTTCGCCCGGGTCATGATCCGACCGAAATTCGATTTCGATCAGACTACGCAGCCCGAAATCGGACATCGGTCGCCGCAGACCCAACCGAAATCAACTTCCGGTTGTGACAACTTCCGGTTGTGAGCAGTCCGACCGAAACACGATTTCGGTCGGATCTGCGGCGACTGACGACCGATTTCGGTCGGCAAAGCCATGACCGAAATCGAATTTCGGTCGTGACTGACGCGACCGAAATCACGTTTCGGTCATGACTTGACCGGCCGAAATTTCGCTTCGGCCGTGCCGTTTTTCGCCCTACTTTCCGTCCGATCGACCGTTTTTCAGCCTAATTCGACCCGTTTCGACAATCTATCTACGTACGAATGAATTTTACGACAATTTTCTTACCAATAGTGACAGCACCCCCTTTCCCTTTTCTTGTCGTCGATCCATTTTGATTTGCAAAATTCTCTGTTTTTTTGTCTGATTTGGATGTATTATTTGAAAAGTGTTGCGTAGTAAAGTGTTACTTCTTATTATATTTTACCTTTTAAAATTAATTTAAATAAATAGGGGCAAAAACGTCTTTTTGCAGCCCTTTAGGGGGCGACAACAAGTAAAAAGGGACGATAAATAGTAACTCCCATACAATATGTTGGAAATGTAAATAGTAATAGGAAGGAATCCAAAGATGTCACGCATGATTGGAAAAGCAAACACACATCAACTACCAAGTAAATCCTATCAAATGATGCATTAGTACTAAAAAACTTGAAGACAACTCTCTCTCTCTCACATGCTATAATTAATATGCCTACTACTAACACATCATTATTACTTTTCCACGTTTCATTACATTACACAACCGACAAATGTAAGGCAAAATTCTCAAAACATAGGCTACTAGTGTCTCCACCGAGATAAAAAGATAGAATCAAATTCCCCTCACTTTTTCTCCTTTTCCTCTCACCACATTATCATAACAAACAATGACCACAACAGAGAGAGAAAGGGAGTAAAAAGAACAAATATATCATACTTAGATTACCAAAGCGAAAGAGATAAGCGTTACAATAGCAAAAGCCACCGGCGGTAATAGCCCCACAGAGCCGGCAGTTCCATCGGTGGTCCCAAACCCGCCGCCGCCGCCCGGAGCTAGACCGATCCCCGACGGCGGAGTAATCCCGGGGAATCCGGGAGGAGATAAGGTGGTGCCCGGCGGAACGGTCGTTGTTGGGGTGCCGCCCACCGTGGGAGTGGTGCCCCCGCCGGCGGCAGGAGTTCCGCTCGCCGGTGGGCTGAGAGACGGGTTGGTCGGAGTCGGCGTCGCCGTGCCGCCACCACCTCCTCCGGCGCTGCAAAGACAAGAAGTAAAAACAAAACCTAAGCTAAGCTAAGCCCAACAAAGATAGATTAATTACACATATATACGCAAATTACAGATTTATCAGTATAAAAATCAAACCTTGGACTAGATTGGAACACACACCCACTAGCTGAGCCTTGAGAAAGGAAGATCGACAAAAGGCAAATATCCGCAAAAAAATTAGTGAAGAAAAATGGAACATAATTTTCCGACGAATAATCAGAAGGGATTCTTTCTTTTCTTACTAGGTGGATTGTCAACAACCGTGGCAGTTTTTTGAAAATCACAGCTCTGAGGAGTTTGCTGCTTACGCTGGTAATAACTATTAACAGCGTAGTTACAGTGATCTTTCACAGTGTTAGGGTTAAAACAAGGCCCATTTTGCTGAATAGCTGAGCAATCTGCTCCATTTCCACAAGCATAGTCTATGTTCTTCTGTAGAACTGAGTCACCCACTCCATTATTACACACACAGTAGTTTGCATCTGCACATATACCCAAGAAAAATAAAAAGGACCCAAAAAAAATAAAATTCAGCCCAGAAGGTGAAAGTTGTAGGATATTGAAAAGATCGAAGCTTTCGAGCCAAAAAGATCTCAACTTTGCAAACTTACCTGAGTTACCAGCCAAGGACAGCAGAAGTAGTCCTGTTACAAGAGCAGCAGCCATGGTTGTAAGAATATTCCTTTAAATCAAGAAAATGAGAGAGAGAGAGAGAGAGAGAGAGAGAGAGAGAGAGATGGAAATATGAAGTGTCGTGGCAAAAGATTGGAGGATTCTGGAGAATTAAATATACAGATGTAAGACGGTGACTGTGTTTGTGGCTTTTTAGAACTCTAACGTTATGTATGCATGTGGTGATTTGTTGGAGTGTTTATTAGTGTAAGAATTTCTAATCTTTTGCGCTAGATGTTTAAAGGAACTTTGTCGTTTACCTGTGATATACCGATTTGCAAACGAATCTGTTCTATTTCCGAAATTTTAACGTCGAATTCGAATATATATAATACGCATTTAAGAATATATTGTTATTCAAGAAATATTCGAATATAAAATCACAATATTCGACACGAATATTAGTCGAATTGTTCGATTCGAATAATTTTATACATTTATAAATTTAATATGGAATATTTATGGAATGAGAAAGATTTTTAAAAATAGATCAACGAATAATATTTATAAATTTGAAGTTTTGTTTATTTCTAATGGTAAAGTGAAGAATTAACTCCCATCATAAATTACAAAATTAATATATATGTGTAAATAATTTCATTTGAATAACTGCATTCATGATATAAAGTGATAAATATTACAATTTCTAAGGTTTTGTTCACCTCATAGGAGGTACCAATACATAATATTACAATCAATATATATAAATATATATTTATTTTAGTTATATTTATATATAACTATTAAATATAATAATAGTTATATATTTATTAAATGTAAAGATAAATACTCAAATACAATCCGTTTTCGAGTATTCGAATATTCGATTCAAATTTCTGCATACGAATAAGAATCGATTTTATGATTCGATTAAATATTCGAATATTAGTATTTGAATTCGATTGTCGTCGGAATATAAATAGAATATTGTGGTATTAGAATATATTTGATTCGCTAGCAACATATCTAGTAATGCACTTGTCTTCCCAGTTTGTAGTTTTAAGCTTAGGCGAGATATTTGTTTTAATTTTTTATTTATTGAGGACTTTATTTATTAAAAATTGATACCTTTTTAATCTTCCCATGCCAATTGCCACCGCTCTTTTTACGAAATTCCCACACTACCCCTACACTTGTTTCGAAGAGTAGCCAACTTCATAAACCCTACAAATTACATTTTCAAATCTTCACACAATTTCCGATATGCAGTTGATTACAGCCCTCGCCGAAGCACGGTGGTCGATTGCATTCCATAGCGTCAAATCCATCTCAACCGCCGCCCATCTCCGATTGGAATCCGCCGCATCCTCGGCGGAGTCGCCGTTGTTTCCACCACCGCCGCCGCCGCCGCCAATTCCGATCCTAACCACCCCCTGCTACAACCCCATCACCAACACCGCCTCGTCCCTCCTACCCGTCGGACGGTGGTTGCTCGACCGCACGCACTCCGAGCGCGTGCAGGCACTCTCCCGGAACCTCGACGCGCGCTCCCTCGCGTGCAAGTTCTCCGACTGGGCTGCGACGCACAACTGGTCCGACGTAAAGCTTTCGTTCGAAACGTGGGTGAAGTCTTCGGATAAAAATGGGAAAGCGAATGTGCCTGACGTTGGGCTCTGCAATCACTATTTGATGGCTAATTTGATGATTGGTGTGAGTGCTGGCGAATTGCTCGATTTGGTCGCTGGTATGGGGGAGTTTGGCGTTGTACCAAACGCTGCGAGCTATAATTTGGCGTTGAAAGCGATGCAAGAGTATGGGGAAACCATGGCCGCCGAGAAATTGATTGAGAGGTGAGGTGCTTACTGTTACATTGAGGATGAAAATGTGAATCCTTTAACGTTGCTGAATGTGCATTTTTCTCTGCTGATGTTAGGATGCTCGAGGCGGGAAAAGAACACCGAGATTCCTTGCCTAATGAAGAGTCATATGATTTAGTCATTAACATGCTTCTATCCACAAACCAAATAGATGCTGCCCTGAAATATATCCACATGTCGTTGGAATTTGGATGTATGCTTTCGATGACTTCATTTTCGAGCTGTGTAAGAAGCTGTGTAAATAGTTCAAGACTAGATGATTTGGTATCGGTCATAGAGAGGTGCAAGGTAACAATTGATCGATCTTCTGCTGTTGCTTATTTCACTATCTTGTGACATATATAGAGTTCCTTCTGTAAGGCTTTTTCTTGTTCTTGATTCAGAAAATGAATCTGAACAAATCCTTATGTCCTCCATGGCATTTGTGCAACTACATTGCTGATGTTGCGATGAAATCGGATCACAGTGAACTTGCTTTCTACGCTCTCGAGTTCATGGGGAAATGGATTGCTCAAGGCGAAGCTGCCGACCCTCCAATTCGTCTCTCTGTGGATGAAGGGTTGATTGTGTCTGCTCTTGGTACGTCTGGTAGAACTTTTAGCTCTAAGCTTCTCGATGGTTCTTGGGCTGTTCTCAAACGGTCTTTGCAGGGAAAGAAGAATCCTAATCCCGAAGCTTACCTTGCAAAAATTTTCGCACATTCCAATTTGGGTAACTTGCAGAAGGCTTTTAGTACTCTGTTTGAATTTGAGAAGGCGATGCGAAGTTCTGATCGAGAAGATGATAAGGATATGTTATCCCCGTTTAGTTCTTTGAATCCTCTGGTCTTAGCATGCTGCAGAAAAGGTTTCGTATCTTTAGATTCAGTAAGTTCCCTTCATATGCTGATTTCCAATGCGCCTCCAAAAGATTTTTTGCAATCTTGCACGTTATCCATTTTTTGTCCAGATTTCGTATTTTTTACAGTGATTAACTTATTCGAAACCTTATATGAATTGCCCAGGTTTATTACCAGTTGGAGAATCTAAGCCACGCCAATCCACCACACAAGTCAGTTGCCGCTCTCAACTGTGTGATCCTAGGCTGCGCAAATGTATGGGATGCTGAACGTGCATGCGAGACATTTTCCTCCATCGAAGCCATTTTCGGGTTAAGCCCAGATATACACTCTCACAACGCCCTCATTTGCGCCTTTGGCAAGCTCGGCAAGGTAATTGACAATCTCATATATCTAATCTTTTGTACATAAAAGTCAATACTTATTACATCATGGGCAGAGAGATGAAGCTGTTGAAGTATACAAACACCTCATTGGAACGTGCATTTCGCCCAACATTACTACATATTCCCTAATGGTCGATTCTCACCTTGTTAAGCGAGACCCGAAATCTGCTCTAAACGTAATCAATGACATGGTAACTATATATATTCTGCAAACTTATGGTAATTAGTTTCATTTCTATTTCATTCGAACATGGAATCATCTTTACTCGGAAATGCAGATAAATGCTGGGTTTGCACCTTCGAAGGAAATGCTGAAGAAAGTGAGGAGACGTTGTGTTCGAGAGGTGGACTACGAATCAGACGGTAAAGTTGAATCGTTCGCCAGAAAATTCGACATTCGAATGGGCACTGAGGTTCGCCGCGATTTACTGTTTAAACTTGAATATGCCACATACTCTTCATAGCATGAGATTATGATGTAATATAATAAATGTAGTTTAATGATGTAATGTCTTTTATCTCTTATGTATGATATCAAATGTTCAAGGTGAACCCTTCGTTTTGATATTCGATAATTTTAACTAAACCATCATTTTGCAGGCGGCCGAAAAATTAAAGTTTGACAAAGAAAGCCCAATAATGGGCTGAACTCCCCATTTTCAGCCATAGTCGACAATAAGGTTCGAATTTAATTCGCAACGAACTAAATAGGAATATGGCTATCAAACTTAATATGAGTGGGAATATTGTGGCATTGTATTGTATAGAATACTTCACAAAAAAAAAATCTTGCATTTATTGATCACCCCACTAAGGGGCAAATCGGTAAATTAAATGGCATTAACAGCTGACGATATGAGACCTTTCATATGGTTGGTATTTGAGAAGTAGACGCAAACAACTTTTGAACTAGCTCTTATTATATTTGGAAGTACTATAATCAATTTGTTTTTTTTTTTAATAAAATCTTAGAACTTTAAGACCGTCCGATTTTGCAACAAGAAGCTGCCTTCAAGTAAGTACACGTGCTATTCATTCTATTAATTTTTTATTTTCATAAATTGCTTTTACATGCATGGTATGAAATTCTCTACCTTACAACATAAACTAGCAAGAAAAAAAAGCATAAATATATAGTTCAAAATAGATGCAGATTCAGAGAAGTATAAGGAAGAGCGAGTCTTTTAAATTCCTTATTACACTGTGGTCAGTTCGTAGCCCATGATTATCGTCCCCATCTGTTGCAAAGTTTTGATCTTTTCCTCATTTAATTCTCAAGAATCTGGAAAGTTAGTATCTTTAATTATCATTTTCTGATTTTATTTCTTACAGATTTGGAATTCAAGAGATGTTACTTTTTAATGCCTTTTTTCTGGGCCTGATTCTCCTTTGCTTCACTTCCCTTACTTGAAACTGTCACAATCTCAAGAATCGTCACTTCCTTGCAAAGCTTCAAAGGTATTTGACTCCATCTTCTTCTTACATTGTTTTTTCAGTTCTTTCGAAGTTATATGTAGTTAGATCGAAAGTTGAAGCTGCATTCTATCATATTACTGCTTTGATTCAATAATTTACTTATCTTTAGCTTCAATTTCTCTTTTTCTCTGTGTGTTATAAGCCTGATTTTTCTTCGAACTATCGATAAATCGAAGCGCTTCATCGGAGGAGACAATGAAGGAGAAGCAAGTTATTACATCGAACGCCGCCCCGACGAAAGATTCGATTAAAAAACCGTCGATCGACGAACTTCAAACGGCGGATAACCACTCTAATAGTTCGACGTCCCTCCCGAAAATTTGCAAGCGGTGCGGAAAAGCGTTTAAATCCCTAAAAGCGCTTTGCGGTCACATGGCTTCTCATTCAGACAAGGATAAGAATCCAAACTCAGAAGACGAAGACGAAGAAGAAGAAGAAGACGAAAATAATTCTTGGTCGAGCGAAGACGGAGAAGAAAATAGCGTAAAAAGGGTCCTCTTCGCAAGCGAAGAATCTGACACCGAAACCGAGGATTTGGTCATAAAAACGATCCCTGAAAATTGCAAGAAGAAGCTTCTCAGGAAGATTAGGGATCAAGGATCTTCGTCAATTATTACCAACGACGTCGAAAACGTGAAAGAAAAGGACGAAGTCGCAAAGTTCTTGATGATTTTGTCCCGAGATAGGAGCGCTTTCGCCGATGATAATAATAACAAACCCGCCGAAGATAATGCAGATTCTGGGATCAAACTACTGCGTAGGGATGAAAGTAATAAAAATAATGGCGCGATCTCTGATTATTCGGAGAGTTCCGACTCTTCTTGCTACTTCTTGCACGGCGGCGGTGATAACAACAATGGCGAAGAAGATTCCGAGGCTAATTCGCTCGGCGGGCCCCGCCGAGGACGAAAGCGCTTTAACGGGCAATTAACTAGTGCGAAAAGCGACGAAGAATCTCTAATGAAAGAGTACAACCGGGCGGCCGTGGCCTCCTACTTTGCGGGGATAGATTCGAGGAAGAGAAAGGCGGCGGGGCCCGCGAATCGAGAGAGCGAGGCGTGCGATAACAGTTGGGAGAACAGCAAGTACAAGTGCTTCAACTGTAAGAAGACTTTCAAGTCTTACCAAGCCCTAGGCGGGCATAGGCCGTGCCATAAGAGGACGAACGCCTACTACGAGTCGAGGTTCGAGAACCTTCTAGAAGATTCCAAAGGAAAAGGGACGGCGGAGAAGAAGGAGAATAAAGGTAAGGCGACGAAGAGTCAACTGTTGGCGCACGCTTGTCCTTACTGCGATAGGGTTTTCAAGAACGGTCAGGCACTGGGCGGTCATAAGAGGTCGCATTTTCTCGGAGGAAATGGTAATGAGGGGTATAATGGTAATAACAGCGGGCGTGTTAAGGAGGATGAGGTGGTGGTGATCGAGCAATCTCAGCCGTTCGATCTTAATCTTCCGGCGCCTAAGGAAGAAGGCGAAGAGGAAGGGGGGGATGATGATGAAGAAGAAGATGAAGAAGAAGAGGAGGAGGAAGAATTGCTTGGGTGATTATGAGAAGTTGAAAAGTCATTATATGTGAGCTCTCTCCTCTCTTTTGCAATAAATTTTGAATGGTGAACTAAAGAGATTATATGTTTTATACAGTTTTTGAGTATGTGTGTTTTTGTGTTTGTTGGAGAGAGAGAGAGAGATTGGAAGCTCGAATTTTGAAGATTTATGATTCGTTTTGCTGGTCTTTTATTGTTTTTATTATTTCGATATTTCAATCAATGGGTTATGGGCCTTGCATCACTCGCTCTAATCGCTCAACAGCGCAAGTCAAGATTTAAGTGGATCAAACTGCTTCCTAGGGGTGTGCAATGGTTTAAATAAAAACGCCTGAACCGCCCACAACGCATCGCACGGCACCGTATAATACAATTAAACGCCAAAACCGCGGTTTAATTTTATTTACAAATCCACACCATAATATGGTGCGGTGTTCGTAATTTAGTTTTCTAAATTTTTAAATAAATATATCTAATTTTTCTTTATGGTAATCCTACACTACTCATATGTGAAATTTATTTTTTAGTTTAATTTTTTTTTACTAATAAGTCTTTTAATTATATGCTAATTTTGTTAATCATGTGGAAGTTATATCGTTACTAACATACTTAATTTTATTTTTTATGTTAAACATGTTTCGATAAGAACAAACGGCCGAACATGTAGGGTTAAAATACATACTACTCGAACATTTAATAACAAATTGACTTACTATTTATATTTTGAGCTTCCAATCGGACCACAAAGCTAAACCAACATATTAAAATAAAAAAATTGGCCCTCTAATATAAGTAAAACGTAATATAAAATAAGATAACGATACTAATTTTTTTGGACAATGGTGACATCTCGATGGAGTCGACTTGCGTCTTGTTTCTGAGGTAAGGCAATATCTCATCACCTTTTTGCGCCTAACGCTTTTAAATATTTTTTTCATTCGATAAAATATAAGTATTTTCTTTCTGCGGTTAAAACCGCAAAACCGCACTGCAATCGCACGAAACCGCTCGAAACCGTACGCGTGGTTTTATTTTTCAAAACCGCGGTTTGAGAATTATTTTTGAAAAAACCGCATATAGTGGTTTGGTGCGGAATTGGCCGAAAACCGCACCACGCACACCCCTACTGCTTCGGTGAAAATTGTTATTCCTTTTGTAATAATCATCTAGGGGAAAGAGATTGTTCGACAAGAGAGTAACAAAGACAAATAAAAGAAAAAAAGAAGATAGAACGAAAATCATATTTAGATTTTGAATTTGAAAAAGAAACTATTATGTTACTGATACAAGGTGGCGACTAACAAGACAATTTACAAAAAAATTTATAATCCATGGTAAGGATGATAAATGAGTGGAGTCAACTTACGAAGAACTAAACGAAAACAGTCGATTAAGATCAATACGAACTCGTAAATGTCGAATTCGAACTCAAACATCAAACGTCCAAATATATAATTGAATATATATCATTTAATTCTTTGACAAGTGTTCCGCTCTATGAGAGGTATAAGATAACCGTGTTGCTTGAGAGATCCTTCCTTCAAGTGCTAAAATTATTTTGATTGCTGAAACTTAGAAGTTGCATGAGATTCATCATTTACTTAATTTCTTGGCATTAAATGCAATCACGCACACAACCGCATAAATCTTTTTTCCAATACTAACTAAACAGCTCGACATTTAATCCCAATTTACATATCTTCTCCAATTTCTCCAAAGTCCAAACTCATCACAAGGATGAATTATCACTTTCTTCTTTTAGCACTAATCATCACTTTCTTGGCCGTCGATACTTCTCAAGCTCAGCATCAGATGATGATAGGGCGACATTTCCGCCGGAGCTCCGGCCAACCTCCACTGCGAGCGGCCGCCGGAGTTGTCTTTCACCTCCAAAGCGTCCCAACGTTCCAAGAAAAGCATGAGAAAGATGGCGATGAGATTGATTTAAGGTACGGCGTTGAGAAGAGATTAGTACCTTCTGGCCCAAACCCTCTACACAATTGATGTGTTTATGAGTAAAAATCCTACATAGGTTTTCATTCATGGACGAAAACTCTTGATAGCTTCATTGATTCGTAGCCATTTTTTTTCCTTTTTTTCTAAGTTTTTTTTTTTTTTTCATTTTTGTTCTATAAAATTCTGTGAGTTGTATATAACTTTTCTTTGTTAGTTCAAGGTGTACTTGTTGTGGTTCTAATGTAAATGGAGAGGTGGGTGGGAATATTGCCACATGAATCTTGAAGTTGGGTGCATTTATGATTCATTTGTGCTTTTAAACATTGTTATATTTATTATAAGAGATTTGCTATGGTGCTCACCTCCCGCGCCAGGATTTTGAAGACCGGACCGGACCTGCCGGTTCCGACCGGAAAACCGCGAACCGGCCGGAAATCCGGTTCGGTTCCGGTCCGGTTTACTTTAATTTAAAGAAAAATATAAAGTGTTAAAAAATAATAAGTTATGCAAAAAAGACAGAACTACAACAAAAGTCATCTACTTTGGTGGTGAAAGACCTTATGTGGGAGGTTATGGGCTTGGGTTCGATTATCTTTGGCAAGCAATTATTTATTTTATAATTAACACATCCGCCCAATAATTTATTTTTATTTCATTTTTACCCCAAATTGATAGAATTGATATTTTATACCATTAATATTTAACACCAACACAATTTACTTTTATTAATTTGCCCCTTGATTTATAATTTATGATTTGAAAAAGCATATAAAAACATGTATATTTCTATGTTAATTGATTGATTCATTTATAAAATCTATAAATTATATATAGAGATACCGATATTATTCTGGATTGCTTCCGTTTTATACCGGTTAAACCATTAAACTCTAAACCACTTAAAAATCCGGTCCGGTTTCAGAACCTTGCCGCGAGTAACCACCATTAGCACCATACACAAATATGTCATCTTGAAATGTTCTCACCTAAATCACCCTATCTAACATGTTGATTTTTAAGAAAATATGTCATCTTGGTATGTCGTCCACACATGAGTTTGATTCTATTACTGATGTGTGGACGACATACCAAGATGATCTATTTTTTTAAAAATCAATGTGTTGGAGAACGTGATCTAGGTGGGATATATCTGAGAGGGTCGAAGGAGTTGCTGGCAGCGTTAGAATTGAAAAAAAATCACCGAATTTGCGATATTTGCGTATGGTGCTCACGGTGGTTGCTCACGGTAGGTGAACACCATATAACAAATCCATTTATATAACAGCAATATGGTGATGACATATTTGTCCTTTATATTAGAAAACTTCTACCAAGATCATCTTCAATCCATAACGGGACATATAGCTATGAGTCAATTGATCAAACACATGGTTTTCCAAAAAGAGGTCATCAAATTGCAATTGGTCTACTTAAATTGTTCCTAGTGTGTGGACTTAGGAAACACGGGTCGGGAGGATCAATGGAATCTGAGAATCGTTTTTAGCTAACAATGATGTTTTGGGTTCAATTTAGGTTGAACTTAATTTGGTTGACTGAATGAATGATAACGATAACATGACCTACTGATTGAAGGTGTACTGTTATTTTTTACCCCTTGAAAATATTTCACTTGGTCCCGAGATCTCGAGTGAATTTAAGTACATAGCTGATTGAGTGTGAATGTCAGTCAGTGTAAATAAAATGATACCATTGGGCTTAGCCCCTTTTGTTACCCATTACTAGCTCTTGTGGGCCACCATAGTGGGATGTAGGCCCCAAACTGAAATGCACATCCTAAATACGATGTTGTGGATTTTGACCCTATAACCATTATCAACTTTTCTAGTATTTAAATTCCATCACTAAATAAACATAACGGCAATCTATACATAAATACCTAATAGAAAACTAAAAAGCCACTTCAGTCCCTTGTCAGATATGTTTTTAAGCTAGGTACCCATTTGAATAAAAATTTTACACTTAGGTACCTAATCATCTAAGATTACCAAAATACCCTTATTAAATTATTTACAATTTCATTTCAGTTATTTTTTTCTCTGCAAAAATCGAGCTCCATCCCGTCGTCGACAAATTTTCTTCTTGTCTACCACCTCCTTCCCCTCGAGCCGGTGCTGGACAACGATCGACAAGCCTCTTGAACGTTGGGTTCTCGATTTTGGGTCTTGATTTTATCAGGTAAGCTTTTCTTTTACTTTGGATTTGGTTAATCGATTGCACGCGTTTCTTCAAGGTTTAGCCCAAATCCGGGATCTGAATGCGATCGAAGAGCTCTATATAAGCGTGGAATGTTAGGATTTGATAGTTATTGGGGCTAATCCATCGAGATTTCGGATGTTATATAACTGTTACGACGTACCATTTGCTATGTATATAAAAAACGTACCATTGTATGTTGTTTTATCGTACGTAAATATATTATGCCAGTTTGGTACCGTAAGAAATGCCAACATGGTACTGTTATATATGCAAATTTGGTACTGTAATATATGCCAGTTTGATACTGTAATATATGCCAATGGTAGTGTAATTTATGCCAACATAATACTGTAATATATGCCAATTTGGTACGCTACATATTTGCAAATTTGGTACAATAATATATGCCAGATTGGTACCGTGATATATGCTAATGGTAGTGTAATTCTGCCAACATGATATGTAATATATGCAAATTTGGTACTGTAATATATGCAAATATGGTATCGTAATATATGACAACATGGTACTGTAATATGCGCCATTTGGTACTGTTATATATGCAAATTTGTTATTGTAATATATGCCAGTTTGATACTGTAATATATGCCAATGGTAGTGTAATATATGCCAACGTGATACTGTCATATATGCCAATTTGGTACGCTACATATATGCGAATTTGGTACTGTAATATATTCCAGATTGGTACCGTAATATATGCCAATGGTAGTGTAATTTATGCCAACATGATACTGTAATATATGCAAATTTTGTACTCTAATATATGTCAGATTGGTACCGTAAGCGTAATATATGTCAACATAATATTGTAATATACGCCAATTTGGTAGTGTTATATATGCAAATGTGGTACTGTAATATATGCCAGTTTCGTACTGTAATAAATGCCAATGGTAGTGCAATTTATGCCAACATGATATTGTAACATATGCCAATTTGGTATGCTACATATATGCAAATTAGGTACTGTAACATATGCCAGATTGGTACCGTAATATATGTCGATGGTAGTGTAATTTATGCCAACATGATACTGTAATATATGCAAATTTGGTACTGTAATACATGCAAATTAGGTATTGTAATATGTGCCAACAAAGTACTGTAATATAGGCAAATAAGGTACATTAAACATACCACGGAGTGTACTATATCATTTCAGAGATATGTACCATATAAATTAAGGTAAGGTCGAATTTAACACTTGGGTATATTTCGTCAGAAACGAAACATTTCAGAAGATGTTGATGTGGAAAAAGAAACAGACAATTTCTGACGTTTTGATAAGTTAGGATTTTACGCCATTTTATACCCCATAATAGCATATTTTCGGTCATTGCCTGTAAAATAATATTCGGATATCCTATGCTTACATTTATATTTCATATTTTGTAGATATCGGAGAAAAAGAATCAAAGTCGATGAACTACGACCATTGAGCGCAATTATGAAAGTTTGGGCTACAATTGTGAGAAAATGGTCTATTGGGCTTTTAGTTTAAATCTAGCCCATCAAAGAAAAGTCTACAAAGGCATGCAATTGCAACTAAAGAAGAAGCCACGTGTATCTCCTAGACTCCAAGATATGCTCACCAAAGGAAAAAGTCCAAGTTGCTTATAAAATCTCCTAAGAGATGCGCATGTTTCAAAGGAAGAGAAAAGGTCAAACATGAAGATTTGAATAAGCAATATGATGTCACGTGAGGAGCTAGGAAAGAATATATGAAGATCATGCGAGACTATCGATGGAAAGGAATATCTTTGAAGTCGGTGGAATAATTTCCTTGATATACATACGATCAGCGAATAAATACGAGGGAGAGGAGAACCTTACGGGGGAACAAAAGAAAATAAAATAGAGCGAATAACAGAGGAGCAGAAGGAGAACCTTACGGAGAAAGAACAAAACAGCAGCGAATAAACAAAGCAGCAAAGGAGGTTTTTAGACGGCGAAGGAAAAAGAGCACGCGAACTAGCGGAGATTGTTGACGCTTGCGAGGCGTTTCTTCCGTGATAAGCATATTATTTCTCTATTATTTTGACATTAAATATTTTGTGTTTTTATTTTATTAATATGTTAGCTTAGTTTCTTTTGTGATTAAGGCCATGATAGGCCGAATAATGACTACGTATTAATATTTTTCTTTTCCTATTTGATCTTGTGAATCGAGTCATGTGTTCCATGTTTGCGCTTAATGCTTGTGTATGCTTGATCAACATATGCATGTTTGTTTGATTGGTTTATGAGACGGACAAAGTGATTAGACCGGTTAGAACAATAAACATCGAACATCACTACGTAAAACCGACCAGAGATGGAATTCGGTTTCGTATGTGTGGTTTCCGAATCCTTAAGCGCCGAAAGCGTTTAAGCTCGGGGAATTTCATAGAGATTTAATGCGTGCATAGAAACTACAATCCTATAGACATATACGGTTGGTTCTCTATCGCATAGGATCGCTATTGCGGGACAAACGAGTAGCGATTATCTTAGGAAATTTTACCTTGACTGAGATTCATGATGGTCAGATAGGATAGATTTTATGAAGACGTAGGAATTATTTGTGCTGAACATGTGCCTTGGTCACTCGCCGTCAATTGATTTTTATCTCATCTATTTTATTTGCGTCAATTTTATTATTTGCGATTTTATCTCGTTTAATTAAATCATTAAAACTATAAAAATCCACTTGGTCTAAATTAGAATTAGGTTTAATATCTTAGAATTAATCAAGCTATCTTCGTGGATCGATACTCGGACTTCGTCCGTTTTATACTACTTGCACGACCTAGTACACTTGCTAGTATTTGAGCGTGTCAAGTTTTTGGCGCCGTTGCCGGGGATAGCTATATTATTAATTTTAGGATTTATTCTGAGTTTTAGTTTAGACGTTTTGTTTCTCGATTATTATTATTATTATTATTATTATTATTATTATTATTATTATTATTATTATTATTATTATTATTATTATTTTATATTTTTGCCAATTCGCTTACGCTGATTTTTTTTTCATCTTTTGCAGACAATTCGTATTAGTGCATGACACGGAGCTCGAGGAACGTACCATTGCTATTTGACGCAGAAATTGAAGCAACGTGTCGGCGAAACAATCGAAATCGAAGACTGAGAATGGACAATCAAGAACACGAGGAAGAACAGATGGTTCCGCCACGGCCCACTTTACTAAGTCGAGCGCTCCCAGGAATTTTCGATGACAGCGACCCGATTGCCATCCCGCCAGGACCAAATAATCATTTTGAGATTAAACCCGTTACTATACAGATGGTGACGGGTTCAGCACAGTTTCATGGGCTTACAAACGAGGACGCAAATTCACATATTTTGAAATTTACCCAAATCTGCAGAACTATTAAGTATCCAGGCGTCTCTATGGAAGTGATAAAACTGACATTTTTTCCCTTTTCTTTGACAGGTAAGGCGTCTGAATGGTTCTCATCATTGCCACATGCATCTATCACTAGTTGGGAGCAACTAGTGGAGTGCTTTTTGGGCAAATATTACCCACTGTCACGGACCAGCGAAATTAGGAGCCAGCTAGTAAACTTCAAACAAGAAGGTGGCGAATCTCTGAGCGATGCATGGAGCAGATACAAGAGCCTACTGAGACAATGCCCGAACCACAGCATACCCCTGAGCGTTCAGATGCAGTCATTCTTTTTAGGGCTGAGCACGCCAAATAAAAGAATCGTCGATGGCGGGTGCACACAAAATTTTATGGAGTTAGGCGACGAGGAAGCACTCCAAGCCATCGAGCGAATCGCAGCCTACCCAGCAAGATATACTGAGAATGATCTGGACCGACGGACGGCTGGAGTACATGAGATAAGTAGCTCGTTGGAGGCGCAGCTCGAAGCCATACATAAAAGGCTAGACCAGATACACTGCCAGGACCCTGAGACGGTCAATCACATCCACAATAGGCAAAGGAATGCATACTCCAACACATACGATCCGAACTGGAGAAACCATCCTAATTTGTCGTATGGCAACTCGCACTACTTGAAGCCTCCAGGAGTTCAGAATCAACAAATTGAGCCACCAACAAAGCAAAAGGCCGACTGGGAGATAGCCTTGGAGAAAATGGCGGCGGTTCAAGGCGATCAAAATCGCAAGACGGAGGAGAGACTCCAGGGTCTAGAAGGGAGAGTTCAGGAAGGTTTCCATGATATACGGGCTGCAATAAAGGACTTAACAATGCAAATGGGACAGCTCTCACATACAGTGTCAGATCGCAAACCAGGCACACTCCCAAGCGACACCGAAAAGAACCCTCGAGAGTACGTCAAGGCCATCAAGCTGAGGAGGGGGAAGACGCTAGAATCAACTCATGAGGCTGAGGAAGTGGAGGAAGCAAAAGAGACGGGAAACGATGATGGGAGCAACATCGCGGTCACTGACACGGCTCATCACGGCCAAAGGAAAGATCAGCTAGCCGAAGAAGTCGAGGACGAGCCAGATCCTCTCATGGTGGAAAAGAAGGTCGACCCACTCCCACCAGTCAAGATTCGACCTCCATATCCCGCTGCATTACGAAGGGGAAAACCGGATAAGCACTTCGAGCGCTTTATTAATATTTTTAGGAAGTTAGAAATTAACATTCCTTTTTGTGAAGCTCTTTTGCAGATTCCGAAGTACGCCAAATTTTTCAAGGAGTTGCTATCAAACCGGAACAAGCTAGAGCAATATGGCACGATAGCCCTTAACGAAGAATGCTCTGCGGTGCTACAAAGGAAGCTACCACCAAAGCTCAAAGATAGGGGGAGTTTTTCTATTCCTTGCTCTATTGGCTCATTATCATTTACTAATGTTCTTTGTGATTTAGGAGCAAGTATTAATTTATTACCTTTTTCACTTGTGAAAAAGCTAGGGATTGGTGAGCCAAAGCCTACATCTACGATCCTCCAACTAGCGGATAGATCGATCACATACCCACGAGGAGTATTGGAGGACGTGTTAGTGAAGGTTGGAGAGCACTACTTCCCAGCCGATTTCGTGGTACTAGACATGGAAGAGGACACCGACATGCCTCTTATCTTAGGAAGACCGTTTCTAAATACGGCAAGAGCCCTTATTGATGTTGGTAATGGTAAGCTCATCCTACAGGTTGGGGATGAGAAAGTTATATTTGATGTTTATAAAGCAATGAAGCACCCTCCTGATGATGATTCTTGTTCCTATATTGATAGTATTGACACATGTGCTCTAGAGCATTTGAAAACTTTTAGGAATAAGGAATACTTGGAAGCGTGCCTAGTCGGAGACGAGTCCGAGGAGATGACTGATACCGTAGCAAGCTTAGAAGCAAACCCACCTTATCGGAGGTCGGCCAAGGCAAAAGTAGAGCGGCTCGATCGATCATTAGCCACACAACCTCGACCGTCAACAGAGGACCCTCCTATTTTAGAACTTAAACCTTTACCTAGTCACCTCAAATATGTTTACCTTGGCGCTCTTGATACTTTACCCGTGATTATTTCTTCCACTTTGACAGTTCTAATGGAGGAAAAGCTAGTGAGGGTGCTAAGAGAACACAAACGAGCATTCGCGTGGAAGGTTGCTGACATCAAGGGGGTAAGCCCGACCGTTTGCATGCACAAGATTCTGATGGAAGATTCTTACAAGCCAGTCGCACAACCACAGAGACGCCTAAACCCAGCGATGCAAGAAGTAGTGAAAAAGGAGGTAATTAAGCTTTTGGACGCAGGTATTATCTACCCTATCTCTGATAGCGCGTGGGTTAGTCCGACCCAGGTTGTTCCTAAAAAGGGAGGTATGACCGTTATAAAGAATGCCTCTAATGAGTTGATTCCCACGAGAACTGTTACGGGGTGGCGTGTATGCATAGATTATAGGAAACTGAATGATGCCACCCGTAAGGATCATTTCCCCCTCCCCTTTATTGATCAAATGTTAGAAAGACTAGCTGGACATGAGTTTTACTGCTTTCTAGATGGTTACTCAGGTTATAATCAGATTTCTATAGCGCCCGAGGATCAGGAAAAGACTACTTTTACTTGTCCTTATGGTACTTTTGCATATAGACGCATGCCATTTGGATTATGCAATGCACCAGCTACTTTTCAGAGATGCATGCTCGCTATTTTTCATGACATAGTTGGGAAATTTATGGAAATATTTATGGATGATTTTTCTGTATTTGGGTCTACATTTGATACATGTCTTGATAATTTAGCATCTGTTCTATCACGATGCGAAGAGACTAACCTTGTCTTAAATTGGGAGAAGTGTCATTTTATGGTACAGGAAGGTATAGTTCTCGGGCACAAGGTATCGCATAAAGGAATTGAGGTGGATCGAGCCAAGGTTGACGCGATTGAGCAGTTGCCACCACCTACGTCAGTGAAGGGGGTTCGAAGCTTCTTGGGACACGCGGGATTCTACCGACGCTTCATAAAGGATTTTTCAAAAATAGCTAAGCCTTTATCGAATTTACTTGTTAAAGATGCTATTTTTAACTTCACTGATGATTGTTTGCAGGCTTTTCGAACTTTAAAGGAGAAACTCACCACCGCCCCAGTGATGGTCACACCTGACTGGACACTCCCATTTATACTGATGTGCGATGCTAGCGATGGTGCGGTAGGTGCAGTTCTAGGACAACGCAAGGATAAGGTATTTCAGGTCATTTACTACGCTAGTAAAACTCTGGACGATGCCCAGAGGAATTATGCTACTACTGAGAAAGAGTTACTAGCCGTGGTATTTGCAGTAGATAAATTTCATTCTTACCTAGTGTTGAATAAGGTAATCATCTACACTGATCATGCTGCACTTAGATACTTATTTGCTAAGAAAGATGCTAAGCCTAGGTTGATTCGCTGGATTTTACTACTTCAAGAGTATGACTTAGAGATTCGTGATAAGAAAGGTGTTGAGAATGTGATAGCTGATCATTTATCTAGGTTAGATAATTCGCATGTGCAGGATAAAGAGCTACCTATTGACGAATGTTTTCCTGATGAACAATTATATGCTTTAATCGATACATCATTACCTTGGTACGCGGATTTTGCGAATTATGCTGCTACAGGTGAGATTCCCTCAGGCTTGAGTTTTCATCAGAAGAAGAAATTTCTCTCTGATGCGAAACACTACCTTTGGGACGATCCATTCCTATACAAGATCTGTTCTGATCAGGTAATCCGGCGATGTATACCCGCCGAAGAGGTGAGCTCGGTTTTATCTCATTGTCATGCGGGGTTGACGGGTGGACACCATGGACCCACTAGGACTGCATTTAAAGTATTACAATCGGGTTTGTTTTGGCCTACTTTGTTTAAGGATGCGCATGCTTATGTTACCTCATGTGATCGTTGTCAGCGTACGGGTGCTATGTCTCGAAAACATGAAATGCCTTTGAATATCATGTTAGAAATAGAGCTCTTTGATGTGTGGGGCATTGATTTTATGGGACCTTTTCCTAGCTCATGCTCAAATAAGTATATCTTGGTAGCAGTAGATTATGTGTCTAAATGGGTAGAGGCAGAGGCATGTAGGACCAATGATGCACGCGTAGTCATTCGATTTCTTAAGAAGCATATTTTTACTCGTTTTGGTACACCTAGGGCAATAATTAGTGATGGCGGTACTCACTTCTGTAATAAGTTATTTGCTAATTTGTTGTCTAAGTATGGTGTGAAGCATAAAGTGTCTACCCCATACCATCCTCAGACTAGTGGACAGGTAGAAGTTTCGAATAGGGAGCTGAAGCAGATCTTGGAAAAGACGGTGAACGCCTCAAGAAAAGATTGGTCCTTGAAGTTAGACGACGCACTATGGGCGTACCGCACCGCATATAAAACTCCGATAGGGACTTCGCCGTTTCGTCTTGTTTTTGGAAAAGCATGCCATTTACCTGTAGAATTAGAACACCGTGCATATTGGGCTATTAAAAAGCTAAATTTTGATTTGTCTAAAGCAGGTAAAAATAGGTTGCTCCAGCTGAACGAGATGGACGAGTTTCGTCAACAATCGTACGAGAATGCCAAGTTATATAAGGAGCGTACAAAGAAATGGCATGACAAGAAGATCATAAAAAGGGAGTTCAAAGTCGGCGATCGCGTATTGCTATTCAACTCAAGGCTACGTCTCTTTCCAGGGAAGCTAAAGAGTAAGTGGGTAGGCCCCTACATAGTACAGAAAGTATTTCCATCCGGGGCCGTACAAATCCTTATCAATGGGAAGGACGAGCACACAGTTAATGGGCAGCGCTTGAAACTCTACGACGATGGGGAAATGGGCAAAGCGAACTTGGTATTCCTTGAAGAACCTAGTGCTACTAATATTCCTGCTTTACGTTGTTCTGTGCCTTTCAGGGACACCTCGTCTGGAGAGAATACCAGCGAGCTGAAGGACCTCCAGAGCAACAAAGCAAGCCTAGACACCAAGCCACCCTGATCGTCTCAAGAGTCGAGCTAACGACTTTAAAAACAGCGCTTATTGGGAGGCAACCCAAGTATTATCGATGCATATATTTATATTTAGTCCTATTATTCTGAGTATTTTTTTTTTATTTTTCATCTAATAAAACTCGCTTTCACGGTGCGCCTAGTCATATTATCTCGCAGGCTCATAACTAGTTTGGGGGTTGTCCGTTCGCGATGGTTGCTTGCTCGAGTCAACAAAGTCTTCTACATCAACGGAAAATTCAGGGCAGTGTCACTTCTACTCTCTCTTTACTTTAATTTACACATTGAGGACAATGTGCTATTTAGTTTGGGGTGGGATGTGACAATGCTAGATTTAATATGCTTACATGTTTAGGTATCGACGTATTTCGGTCATTTTAGTGGGTAGAACTGATGAAGGTTGCGATTTGAACGTCATCTGTGGAATCTCCTGTCAATGATGAAAATTTTTGAAATTTTACCATGTCGAGATATGATTCGATGAATTGAGTGTGATAGTCTCACATGTTGCATTGTTGTGATACTAGCATGATTATTTAGCTATATTGACTGCTTTAGGAGAGTATTGCGTATCATGAAGCACAAACCCAGTTATATATGTGAGTTTTTGAGCCTTCAGAGATGAATTCAGAGCAACTCATTATGCTCGGTGTTTATTCTTGTGTGACACGCATGGACTGAATATTTTCGAACTTGCTCTGTTATGCATGTCAATGGTTACTATGTGGATTTTTGTGTGCGAAAATGAGAAGGGCACTAGGATTGAGTCATTGGCCTAAATATTCCCCTACCTTACGTATTACCACTTAGTGAGCCCCTTTGAGCCTATTTGACTTATTTGTTGATTTGGAGCCTAGATATTTAGCCTAATTGCCTCAAATTTAGCCTATACGACCCAGTATCAATGTGTTAATATATCGATATCGTGAAAAGTGGCTTGTTGGTTGAGAAGGAGCTAATCGTCGATGCATGTTAGTTATGAACTCATCCTATGATATAGATCTCTCGTCGTAATATTGCAGCGGACTAGAAACCTCTCCCTTCAAATGAGTCGTACAAAAAAAAGATAGGAGGGGCTGGTTCGAAAAAAGAAAAAAAAAAGAAAAAAAAAGAGTTCGAAAAAAAAAAGAAAAGAAAAAAAAAGAGAGAGAAAAAAAAAAGAAAAAAAAGGAAGAAGCGAAAAAGAAGCGAGCGAGAAGAGCTAGAAAATGTGAAAGGATGAGTCGAGTGAAATTGAGACGACGTTAGAAGAACGAAATAAATGGTGAAAGAGCGATTCGATGATTGACACGTTTGATACTTTTAGCTCACTTTCCCATATGACGCACCTTTTCAAAACCCGAGCCCCATTACAACCCTTGATGAAAGACCCTTTGATTCGTGCATAACTTCTACTATGTGACTATGATGTGATATATTTGCAGGCATAGAGTAAATTCTTTTCATGTCGTGGATTGAGCGTTTTTATACAGATCCCTTCGAAAACACCCCGAGTGATTTGAACGATCCTTATGAGAGTTGTGGATTGATGCGTGGTATAATTCTAGAAATGTCTTTTCACGCTATGATGAGATTGCGACCTATTACCTCATGCCTCGTGTTTTGACTTGATCGTTCATAAGTTGATGATTTTCTCGACTTTATATGCTTGTACGTTTTCTGAGATGAAACGGGAGAAATACATTGATTGATGTTTTATAATCCTAACTTGATTTAGTTTTATTTCGCTTTTATGATCGAGGACGATCGAAGCTAGTTTGGGGGTTGTTGATAAGTTAGGATTTTACGCCATTTTATACCCCATAATAGCATATTTTCGGTCATTGCCTGTAAAATAATATTCGGATATCCTATGCTTACATTTATATTTCATATTTTGTAGATATCGGAGAAAAAGAATCAAAGTCGATGAACTACGACCATTGAGCGCAATTATGAAAGTTTGGGCTACAATTGTGAGAAAATGGTCTATTGGGCTTTTAGTTTAAATCTAGCCCATCAAAGAAAAGTCTACAAAGGCATGCAATTGCAACTAAAGAAGAAGCCACGTGTATCTCCTAGACTCCAAGATATGCTCACCAAAGGAAAAAGTCCAAGTTGCTTATAAAATCTCCTAAGAGATGCGCATGTTTCAAAGGAAGAGAAAAGGTCAAACATGAAGATTTGAATAAGCAATATGATGTCACGTGAGGAGCTAGGAAAGAATATATGAAGATCATGCGAGACTATCGATGGAAAGGAATATCTTTGAAGTCGGTGGAATAATTTCCTTGATATACATACGATCAGCGAATAAATACGAGGGAGAGGAGAACCTTACGGGGGAACAAAAGAAAATAAAATAGAGCGAATAACAGAGGAGCAGAAGGAGAACCTTACGGAGAAAGAACAAAACAGCAGCGAATAAACAAAGCAGCAAAGGAGGTTTTTAGACGGCGAAGGAAAAAGAGCACGCGAACTAGCGGAGATTGTTGACGCTTGCGAGGCGTTTCTTCCGTGATAAGCATATTATTTCTCTATTATTTTGACATTAAATATTTTGTGTTTTTATTTTATTAATATGTTAGCTTAGTTTCTTTTGTGATTAAGGCCATGATAGGCCGAATAATGACTACGTATTAATATTTTTCTTTTCCTATTTGATCTTGTGAATCGAGTCATGTGTTCCATGTTTGCGCTTAATGCTTGTGTATGCTTGATCAACATATGCATGTTTGTTTGATTGGTTTATGAGACGGACAAAGTGATTAGACCGGTTAGAACAATAAACATCGAACATCACTACGTAAAACCGACCAGAGATGGAATTCGGTTTCGTATGTGTGGTTTCCGAATCCTTAAGCGCCGAAAGCGTTTAAGCTCGGGGAATTTCATAGAGATTTAATGCGTGCATAGAAACTACAATCCTATAGACATATACGGTTGGTTCTCTATCGCATAGGATCGCTATTGCGGGACAAACGAGTAGCGATTATCTTAGGAAATTTTACCTTGACTGAGATTCATGATGGTCAGATAGGATAGATTTTATGAAGACGTAGGAATTATTTGTGCTGAACATGTGCCTTGGTCACTCGCCGTCAATTGATTTTTATCTCATCTATTTTATTTGCGTCAATTTTATTATTTGCGATTTTATCTCGTTTAATTAAATCATTAAAACTATAAAAATCCACTTGGTCTAAATTAGAATTAGGTTTAATATCTTAGAATTAATCAAGCTATCTTCGTGGATCGATACTCGGACTTCGTCCGTTTTATACTACTTGCACGACCTAGTACACTTGCTAGTATTTGAGCGTGTCACGTTTTCTGTCATGACTGGACATATTTATGACGTTTTTCTGTTATGAGTGGACAAATTTCTGACATACGAGGTATTAAATCAAAAAGAACAGCTCATATGACATTTCGTTCGCTTTCATAAATTGTTTGATGTCATATGCAATTTTGGGTACTACAACCGTGCCTGAGATAGTACGCTTAAAACAGACAAACAGATACCCGTACAAAGCAAATTAAGGTACGCCGTCCCTTAAATATGTGATACTTCATACTAGGGTTAGTATTTTTTGAGGTCGTACGAATTAGTTTTTCATCTGGAACCACCCTAAAACGCTAATATAGAGTATTAGTTACGTTTCAGATCAAATTAGGTGCATTAGGCCTTATCATGATGAAGTAAACCTTCGAATCCAAGATTCATTAGAATATAAGGATAGAAGCAAGAACATCTTACAATATAATTTAGAAAATTGGGCGAGTCCTACATGTGCGATTTTTTTGTTTTTTTAATCTATTATTGTTAGGAATTGTCAAAATCACGCAGAACAACGCGATTCGCTTAGGAATCTATTTATTTTCGATTGTATAACAAATGGTACGGTATACATGCATATTATGGTACTAAATAGTGATACGGTAAAACTACAGATTATGGTACTATATATGTAAATGATAAGGTACCTAATTGTACAAGATAAGGTACCTTACTGTACAACAGATAAGGTACATCATATATTCTGTTTACGGTACGGTATATACATACCTAATGATACGCTTTACCTGAGCATTATGGTACTTTGTTTGCGCCAGTTTGGTACGGTAATATAAAAGACAAGGTACTTCATATCTTAGGTTTATGGTATGCCATATGTTTACATAATGGTACGGTTAAGCTGCATATTATGGTACTCTGTATGTAAAAGATAGGGTATGGTAATACAAAAGAAGCTTCTTCGTATATTCTGTTTATGGTACGGTGGATATATACAATGGTATGGTTAAGCTGCATATTATGGTACTCTATATGTAAAAGATATGATACGATTATATAAAAGACAAGGTTCTTTATATACTGTTTATGGTACAGTATTGATCGTCACGTGGTGTATTGTGCAAGTGCGACAAGTGATAAAATAAAACGTATACTAAATTACTATCACCGACGTGCGATAGGCAGTGAACCTATCGTTTGTAGTGCAGTAGAGTGAGTAGACGAGTATCGAACACGAGGAATAAATCAAGTACTAGTAATTACCTATCGACTCGATATTTAGCCTAAATAAAATACGCAGAGTTTTGATGACTTAAACTGACACTTAATTCTAAATCGACTAGAAATTCAAAGGGCACGTTAAACTGGTACGAAGCTTTCAGATAATAAAGAGTGCTCGGGATTCGAATCCCGCTAGGTATTATTGGCTAAGACAATGAACTATCGCTCCTACGTGATTCTGACTAGATCGCAGTAATTTTCCTGCCCGCTCGCGAGTTTGCTGTCGCCCTAAACGCTCGCGGGGATCTAAAATTCTTTAATTACTAACGGCGAGGATCGAGTATTTGCTGTCGCCCTATACTCGAATCCTATCTTCTATGAACGGCCTAATCGTTATTTAGCTGTCGCCCTAAACGATTTTCCAAACAATTACTTTAACACATAGACATATTAAAGCAACGAAATAGTTTCATAGAACGATAAATAGTCAAAACACATAGTCACGATAATTACAAGTCTTAACTACGAAATATCCTAGCGTTCATCTAATCCCAAACACAAAGGGAATTAGCTACGCATAATAGAAGGAAAAACAACTAAGGAAATAGAAATTAGGAGAAAAGAACTCATAATCGTTGAAAGCTTGGGTAGATCTTTGTTCTTCGTTCACGTTTGCGTAGAACTCCGTCTCTTGCGCTCCGGGGCGTGATTCTGCGTTCTTTCGTGCTATTTTTCGTCTCTCAGGGGTTTAGGAATTGTCTCTGGTCGAAGTGTCCTTTCTGGGTCGAATTTGGGCTTTTTATAGTGAAATTCGACACTGTCACGGCCTGGGACAAGACAGGTCACGGCCGTGACACTCTCTGGGTCGAATTTGGGCTCACTGCCGCTCGTCACGGCCTGGTGCAGCAGTGTCACGGCCGTGACCCCCTCAACAGCTTTGCGACAGTTTCGTATTTCTCTCGGATGGAGGGGTAAACGATGTCCGATTGACCTGAAATTTTAACCATAGATAGAAGACTCGCCAATCTTGATTCTGAGCAAAGGGATTTTCAATCCGAGATCTGGATTGAGAGATATGAATTTTCTAATACTGCTGCTGCTATGGGTCACGGCCTGGTGCAAGAAGTGTCACGGCCGTGACCATCTTCAGTCTAACTCTCTGCCAAGTGTCACGGCCAGGTGCACTATGTGTCACGGCCGTGACCTTCACCAGTTTTCATCGTTTTCGCGCCGTTTTGCCTCGTTTTCGCTCCTTTTAGCCCGAAACTTGTCCTAAAGCCTTATAATACCAAAACAAGCACAAATAGGATTAATAAGTGCATAAAATGACTACGAAAACTCTATTATGAGCCAATTAAATACTATGATAAACGTACTACGATACGTTTATCAAACCTCCCCACACTTAAGCATTTGCTTGTCCTCAAGTAAATTAGAAGTCAGAGAAGGCACAAATCAAGATAACGGCACGATTGTTCGCAATTTATCATCAAAGCTAGAAAGCACGAAACAGAATCAAGCGAGCAATCATGGACATCACACTAATGACTTGCACTTGTCGACCTAAACTTCATTCGCACTGCCAATCGAGACTCATACCTCACAGGGATTCGCTCAAAATTACTCAGTGTATAGGCTAACATATAGTGAATCGCTCAATTCGTGCACTAGTCTCACCCCTACCATAAACTTGCAAGTTAATCGCATCTCGACTATTCAAAGTGGCAAGTATAAATTTGAGGGTCTTTTCGGGAAACGGGTCGAATAATCATGAAGCGATAAGCATAAATAATGAACACTTAATCTTAGAGCTAGGACACGTGATCGAAAATTATCAAAGAGTACATCATGATCAAACAGACAGTCACACGTCCCAACATAAGACTCGACGTTCTCGCTCCAAAATCCTAGACTTTTCTGCTCGACCCTCTCAACTCAGTTCCCTTTCATTTTCTGCCCTTTCACCTTAGTTACGCTCTACTTTTGTGCACTGCCCTTATTCCCTAAAAACATCAAGGTTCGGCTTTTGTCGCAAAGAATACATCGTCATAGCGAATGCCGTATACCTAGGGATACTTATTACCAAAACCTATATCTTGCCAAAGGGTTATGGGCAGGCTTATGCAAGGGATCGGGTCATTTCAGAAAACGGTCAAGTAAGGGACGAGTCATTTCACGAATAGCAGAGAAGAACATCAAATCATACACTGAAACAGTAACTCTCAAGTTCGACTTCTGCTCTATTCTAATCAACTGGGGTTCATATAATCTCTAGAGGCTTATTCGGGTCAGTAGCTTTTATAATTCACGAGGTAAGCAAACAAATAGGCTCAGGCTCAAAGTGGCTAACTAAGGGGCTTAGTCATGGTAAGAAAAATTTGGCTCTGGACTTAATTCCTAATGCCCTATCATTTTCATACTAACGCACCAGAAATAGTTTCAACACGCATCAGACAGGCAAGTTCTAGAGAGATATAGACTAGGCACGTCACACAACCAAGAAAATGAGCATAAGCTCGTCAGGCTCAACTCTCACAACGAAAAAGGGTTATGTGTACGAATCTCTCAAAGCAGCGCTATATCTATTCAAACAGACACGATTCAATCAATCATGCATATCCTAATTGCTCACAAAATTTCGTGTCATGCAAACCAGCTTGAGATAAGCGCAAATAATCATGCCTGAGTTCAATAATTCATGCTTTTCTAACGAAATTGATAGCTAACGGACACCTCATAGAAAAAATATTTCACGTAAATTCTCAACCTAAATTTCCCTCCCCACACTTAAGACATACGTTGTCCTCAACGAAAAAATGAATAAAGAAAGGGAAAAGAAGGTTAAAAAGAACGGGACTCCCCTGACGAATAAGTTGGCGTGGTCGTGACTGGATGCGTGAAGGTCGCGGATCGTGACTCGTGATATCCTGACATAACTAAAAAGAAAATGAAACGTAAAAAGGAACTAGACATAGATGATAATAATAATAGTGGTAGTAGATTTCCTATGCATCATATTCATAGGTAAATAAAAGAAAGTACTAGATAGATAAAACCTGGGTTGCCTCCCAAGTAGCGCTTTCTTTACCGTCATCAGCCGGACGTGCTTTCGTTCGTTAGGGTGGCTGGAAGTCGAGGTACAACACCTATTTTCTGCTTAAGTCTCCCTCGCCTACATCCATGTCTTGGAGTTGTCGCTTTTCGTCGGGCAGCGGTTTCAGCTCTAGTGGCGGTCGTTCCTCGACTGGGCTCTTGTCCTTAACTTCTTCATTGTTCTCCTCAACGGCTATAATGGGCTCGTCGTCTTTCTCCCCGCTCAACACCTGTGATAAACCTTGCACAGAAGACGAGAAATCATACTCACAAACATCCAAGTAGTAGCATCTATTATCGTACTCGCTACTCTTTTTCATCGAGTCAGTCATATTAAACGTAACTTTCTCGCCATCTACATTCAAAGTCAATGTTCCGTTCCTAACATCTATCAGAGTCTCGCCTGTGGCTAAGAATGGTCTACCTAGAATTAATGGAATATTTTCATCCTCGTCCATCTCCAGGATCACAAAATCAGCAGGGATAACGAACTTATCGACTTTAACTAGAACATCCTCGATAACACCTAGGGGGTATTTTAACGATCTATCAGCTAATTGAATACTCATCCTAGTGGGTCGTGGTTCACCTAATCCTAAGCGCTTAAACATGGAGTACGTCATCAAATTTATACTAGCGCCTAGATCAGCTAAAGCATGCTCGACTACTAAATCGCCTATCAGACAGGGAATAGTAAAACTCCCTGGGTCCTTGAGCTTTTTCGGTATCTTGCTCTGGAGTATCGCCGAGCACTCTCCTCGTAGGTGTACCATGGAGACATGTTCGAGCTTCCGTCGGTTCGTCAGTAAGTCCTTCAGAAACTTTGCGAAACTGGGGATCTGCGTAATAGCTTCAACGAATGGTAAGTTAATCTGTAGTTCTTTGCACATACCCATAAATCTGCTAAATAGTGCCTCGTCTTTGTCCTTCTTCAATCGTTCTGGATAGGGAACCTTCGGCTGGTACGGCCTCACTGGTGGTCGCGCATTCTCTTCCGCCTTTTCTTTTTCAGGTGCGACCTTCTCTTTTTCGGGTTCAACCTTCTCTTTTTCAGGTGCAGCTCCCCTCAACCGAGCTGGGTATGGGATCTTTGGTTGATACGGCTTCACGAATGGTCGCATCTTTCCCTCGTCATCCTTGACCTTCTCGACTCCGTCGCCCTTGCTTTTCTCCACTTCTGGCTCATCGTGGCCCTCGAAATCGACTTTCTCCTTTAAATTCTGCTTGGCGGGAGCTTCTTGTAATCCTCTCCCGCTCCTCAGGGTTATCGCACTGCAATACTCCTTGGGATTTGTCTCGGTGTAGCTTGGGAGTGATCCTTGATTTCGGCCCGCCATTTGCTTTGCTAATTGCCCCACTTGCTGCTCCAACCTCTTGATCGAGGCGTCTGTATTCTGAGCACGGATGTCATTCGCCTCCATGTACTCCTCCATCTTCGTCATTCGGCTCTCGTGGGCTGCGGCGGTACTGCTGAAATTCATGAGAAGTGCCTTCATCATGTCCTTCATCTCCCTCATGTCGTCGGATCCTCCTGCGGGCACGTTCTGGTACTGTCGTGGTGGCCCATTTTGGAATCCGGACGGTCGGGGCTGAAATCCTGACGGTCCTTGGCCCTGATGGTTCTGATTCCCGTATGTCAGGTTTGGATGTGCCCGAGGCTGGAAACTTCGCTGGCCGCCTTGGTAATTTCCCATATAATCTACGTGTTCCAGCGGCTGCCCAAGTTGGCAATCTGAGGTCTCGTGGGCTGCGCCGCAAATTCCGCATAATGGTACGTAAGACGTGTGCTGTGTCGGTGTGGTGGTGGTCACGGCGTTCACGGGCTGAGTCTGCCCGGACTTGGGAAGCAATGCACCAATCACCGTCTGCAACTGAGAGTTCGTCGAGGCGAGTTGTTGCTGGAGCGCCTCAATCTTAGCGTTAGTGGCCGTCTCCTCGCTCACTCCAAATACGCCTGTCGTCTTCATCCTGGTATTGCCCCTCATGAAACTGTTCCTCGAGTAGTCCTCAATCAAATTCCACGCGTCGGTGGCGTTGAGCTTCACGAGCCCTCCTCCTGCGGCTCCGTCTAACATATGGACCGTCTGATCATTGAGACCCTCGTGAAATCGGTTGATCTGGGCTGCCTTCGACATCCCGTGCTGTGGGCACCTCTTCAGTAGCGCCTTGTAACGCTCCCACACCTCATACAAGTTTTCGGAGTCCTTCTGATGGAACAGAGAAATCTCCGTCTTCAATCTTAAACCTTTGTGAGTGGGAAGTAGTGGTTGATGAAGGCGGCTCGCATCTCCTCCCAGGTAGTGATTGATCTGGGCGGCAACATATCCAACCAGTCTCTCGCTCTGAACTTGAGCGAGAACGGAAACAGCATCAATTTGATTGCATCGCCTGGGACACCGTTGATCTTGATAGTGTCGGTCACTGTCAGAAATGCCTTCAGATGGGAGTAAGGGTCGTCATCTGGGTTGCCCTCAAACTGGGCCGTCTGAAAGATCATCTGAAGCCAAGAGTGCTTCAGCTCGAAGTTGTTGTTCTCGATCGGTGGAATGACAATCGCCGACTCGATACCGCCTAGCGCGGCATTCTTGAGGAGATCCTGTAGTGATGGCTCCTCCTCGTGGACGGGTACTCTATGGTCCGCCATATCTACTTCTGTATCTGGACTAAAAGAAATCGACTCGTAAAAGAAATAACGAAAATAACAATAACAAGAAGAACAAATAACGCCGACAGTAATAAAGAAAAGAAAAGGAAAACTTCAAATAAAAATGGCTAAATTACCGAACTACGGTGTTCCTAATATCAATTTATTCCCCGGCAACGGCGCCAAAAACTTGATCGTCACGTGGTGTATTGTGCAAGTGCGACAAGTGATAAAATAAAACGTATACTAAATTACTATCACCGACGTGCGATAGGCAGTGAACCTATCGTTTGTAGTGCAGTAGAGTGAGTAGACGAGTATCGAACACGAGGAATAAATCAAGTACTAGTAATTACCTATCGACTCGATATTTAGCCTAAATAAAATACGCAGAGTTTTGATGACTTAAACTGACACTTAATTCTAAATCGACTAGAAATTCAAAGGGCACGTTAAACTGGTACGAAGCTTTCAGATAATAAAGAGTGCTCGGGATTCGAATCCCGCTAGGTATTATTGGCTAAGACAATGAACTATCGCTCCTACGTGATTCTGACTAGATCGCAGTAATTTTCCTGCCCGCTCGCGAGTTTGCTGTCGCCCTAAACGCTCGCGGGGATCTAAAATTCTTTAATTACTAACGGCGAGGATCGAGTATTTGCTGTCGCCCTATACTCGAATCCTATCTTCTATGAACGGCCTAATCGTTATTTAGCTGTCGCCCTAAACGATTTTCCAAACAATTACTTTAACACATAGACATATTAAAGCAACGAAATAGTTTCATAGAACGATAAATAGTCAAAACACATAGTCACGATAATTACAAGTCTTAACTACGAAATATCCTAGCGTTCATCTAATCCCAAACACAAAGGGAATTAGCTACGCATAATAGAAGGAAAAACAACTAAGGAAATAGAAATTAGGAGAAAAGAACTCATAATCGTTGAAAGCTTGGGTAGATCTTTGTTCTTCGTTCACGTTTGCGTAGAACTCCGTCTCTTGCGCTCCGGGGCGTGATTCTGCGTTCTTTCGTGCTATTTTTCGTCTCTCAGGGGTTTAGGAATTGTCTCTGGTCGAAGTGTCCTTTCTGGGTCGAATTTGGGCTTTTTATAGTGAAATTCGACACTGTCACGGCCTGGGACAAGACAGGTCACGGCCGTGACACTCTCTGGGTCGAATTTGGGCTCACTGCCGCTCGTCACGGCCTGGTGCAGCAGTGTCACGGCCGTGACCCCCTCAACAGCTTTGCGACAGTTTCGTATTTCTCTCGGATGGAGGGGTAAACGATGTCCGATTGACCTGAAATTTTAACCATAGATAGAAGACTCGCCAATCTTGATTCTGAGCAAAGGGATTTTCAATCCGAGATCTGGATTGAGAGATATGAATTTTCTAATACTGCTGCTGCTATGGGTCACGGCCTGGTGCAAGAAGTGTCACGGCCGTGACCAGCTTCAGTCTAACTCTCTGCCAAGTGTCACGGCCAGGTGCACTATGTGTCACGGCCGTGACCTTCACCAGTTTTCATCGTTTTCGCGCCGTTTTGCCTCGTTTTCGCTCCTTTTAGCCCGAAACTTGTCCTAAAGCCTTATAATACCAAAACAAGCACAAATAGGATTAATAAGTGCATAAAATGACTACGAAAACTCTATTATGAGCCAATTAAATACTATGATAAACGTACTACGATACGTTTATCAAGTATATATATATATATTAAAATATATATATATATACATATATGCGTAATGGTATGGGTAAGATGCATATTATGGTACTCGGTATGTAAAAGATAAGGTACGGTAATATAAAACATATGGTACTGCATAAAATACGGACAACCTCATATAACTACACAACAAACGAACATCACTAAGTCATGAACAACTCGAAACAGTCTCCAAACAGTCTCATCCCAACTCAAAATAAGTTAACCAACAAAAACAACACATCCTCCAAACAGTCTCACAGCATATTCAACGGGTTGTCCTACGTTATGCAAGGCCATTATTACACTAAATTCCTGTGGGGAGTATTCTCCCCCAACCTAAACGTGTTCGCCTCTACACTATAACGCTTTATCAATGCCACAATTCGAGCAAACGAATGTGACATCTTAGGCATATAAAAAAAATGAAGCATGGACCTTCTTATAGCTTCTTTTTTATTCGGGGTCAGGCTACCCTGCAAACTGCTTATGGTAGATCGAAAGAGCGCAGGATGGCACCTGGAAGACAGCTCAAATCTTGTTCCGCGGAGGCATTTCTGCCAAAAATCCACTGTTAACAAGCAGTACCATTTTATTCACACACGGTGTACCAATTTGCACAAACAGATGGTACCAAATACAGTGATAATGTAGTACCAAAATAAATTGACTCCATTCGAAAAACCCAAATCAACCCATTCCAAAACCCCAAAATCGACAACAATCAGTCCACCCATTCGAAGATGCACGCACAATTCTACCACACTAACTTGAACCATTCCAAAGAAACCCTAATTGAACAACAAATCGATGTCATTCGAAAAAACGCAGTTATTGTTACGAACATTAACCTAAAATGCTTAAACCCAACGAAAAATGGTAAAATCAAACTAGATACAAGCCTATTAGTAATGGTAATACCACGACGAAATGCAACGACGTACTGTAATGTTGCGAGGGACTTACCTATCGATTTCAGAAGGGGAATACCACGACGAACGAGAAACCACGACGTTGAATCTGAAGCAAAAATAAACGTGGATCGATTTCTGGGGGAGTCGCGCGATTGGGTTGGTTTGGGATGGTGCGATTTTTTTTAAACAACGAGCGTAAGGTGAAATAAGAACTAGGTAAAGGATGTAATCAGTTTTATCAGGGGTAAATCCGTCAGTTAGGTATCTATCAGTAAAATAAAATTCAGGTAGGTACCTAGGTTAAAAATAAATCTGACAGGGGACTGAACTGTTTAATTTCTATTGATATAGGTATTTAAGTGTTAATCCCCTAAATATAATATTAAACTATCTATTGAGAAAGCTTTTTTTTTTTTTTTTTTGCGATTTCGAGGGTATATAACTTTGCAGTAGCATATAACAGTTCGTATGTAACATTTGCGGGTATGTAGTCTTTATTAAATTATTAATATATCGTGAATATTTCAAGGTTGCTGAACTAACTATTTCTTTTTATCGAATTAGAACATAACTTAATAATATTATTATTGGTGTTCTGAATTTTTTTTATTTATTTATTTCTTATGACAATCATTCCTTTCTTGTCTATCTTGCCCGGCTTCACCGACAATTTGCAAATGCAGTCGCAATGTATTGAAAACGAAATTGATTAAAAACTAATTTCGTCCAAGAAATGACAATGACAACGAACTCCTTCAATTGACAGGGAGATTAAAAGATTTATTTGTATTAACATATAAAGAACATATACAGATTTTCGGAATTAATAACTTAATATGTGGGAGTAAATTTATATAAAATTTGTTTAGAAAAAACAGGTCGGAAAAATGGTGCGATAGAGGTTTTCAGGGAAGCTAGTTTGTTATACTTATGTAGTTTATCCAAGGATTAAATATAATAGAGTAATGTTATGGTGTTCACCTTGCGTAGTCACCTTCGTGAGCACCAACCACATCAACACGCCAAATCGGCATACGATGGAATTTTTTATTGATCTATAACCTATAAATGGGATTAATGAACCCGTCGGGGGTTGATTTGGCATGTTGACGTGGCAAAAAAAAAAAAACGGCACATAATATGTGCCCACGGATGGTGCTCACGCAAGGTGAGCACCATAACATTAATATTTAAAAATCATATCAAAATATGTACGTGGACGTGGCAAGACAAAACCATGGTCAATTAAATTCGTGATGTTGAAATTTGTAACACATTCCCACCAATTAAAAACTTAATTTTATCTTTAATCCAATGCAATCATCTCATCCTACACTCAGAAAAAAAAAAAAAAAAAAAAAAAAAAAAAAAAAAAAAAAAAAAAACCAAAAACCAAAAACCCAAAAACTGAAAAATTGCAAAAATGAAAAACAAATTAAAAATAAAACTCCCCCTAAAGCAGTGTAACAGACAAGTGAAACTACATTAAATGCTCGAACATGGAAACTGATTCATTAACGAAGGCTCTCACATGTGAAGTGAAACACCCATTTAATCGCTTTGCTTTAATTAGAAACGTTTCTTGCCAGAAAATTCCCCAAAATCTGTTAGAGGAAACAAAGACAACGCAGACATCACCCTTTGCAACAATAAAAAGATGGTCTTTTTTGAACAGCAAGAACGTGCCTTACGTTAAAATATTTTTTTTTTCTAAATTAAAAATCTGGCAATCATTAATATACCTATTGGGACCAACTATTTTTTTTTTTTTTTTTTTTTTAAAATCTCGAATTTCACGGTGATTAAATTTAAATCAAACGGTTTGTTGGGGGAGGTTTGCTTATTATGTGGAGTTGTTGTTGACCAATCACCTTCTTCCTCAAATCATCATTATGATTCTCATACGATGCTTTTTAGCTTTAGTTCTTTCCCCTTCTTACAAGCGATATCTCTTAACGACATTATAGCTTCTCCTCTTTGCAAAAGTATCAATCTTGCAGATAAAAGAAAAGGGGAAAAAAGAAATTAATAAAGCTCTTAAGAGATAAGGCAAAAGAGGACTTTGTCCCTATCTCAGAAGCCCATAACAAAATCTACAAACTATAAAAAGCAAGTGTGAGGAGGGTATTATCTGATTTGCTCTTCTTCTTACTATATTTATTTCATCCTCGGACAAAAAAAGATCAGATAATTTTTCTTCAATGGGTCTTCGAATGGAGTCAAAGCTTCGCATTATTATATTGCTATCTTCATTAGTATTCTGCTATGGCGAAGAAGTGAAGCTCACAGTTAATGGGTTGTCTTCCATAGCTCAAACAGATGAGAACTTCATCTGCGCTACTTTAGATTGGTGGCCTGAGACAAAGTGCAATTACAACCAATGCCCTTGGGGCAAATCTGGAATTTTGAATCTGGTATTTTTCTTTCTTTCTTTTCTTTAAAGATTCTTGCTTTGAGCTTGTTAAGGCAACCTTTGACTCATGTTCTTTCGATATTATTTTTGTCTTGGTAGGATCTGGGAAACAAGATTCTTGCAAATGCCATTAAAGGTGAAAGAAAGAGATTCATTTTAATGGAAATTGCTCAAGAAAATCATGTCTTATTAACTGTGTGTGTGTGTGTTTTTTTTTAAATCAGAATTCAGACCGCTTAGGATACGAATCGGAGGTTCTCTTCAAGATCAGATTATCTACAAAGTCGGAAATTCGACGAACAAATGCCCTCACTTCAAAAGAAGAGACAGTGGCCTTTTCGGCTTCTCCAAAGGTTGTCTTCCCATGGAAAGATGGGATCTTTTGAACAAGCTCTTCAACGAAACTGGGTTCGCCTTTTTTTGTCCTTTACCCATCGTTTCGTTTTAAAGTTTTTGGGTGCGTTTGGTACGCTGAGTTTGGTACGAAAAAAAAAGTGTTATGGTACGACACGCAAAGCATAATATACAACGATCTGATGCGTATCATTACATTTTCTTTTTTTGTTTTCCTCGTTGGATTCGGCACACCAAACTCACCCTTAAGGATTTCGGCGTAAAAAAACTTCAGTATTGACGCGCAAATTTGGTAATATTTCGAACCCTACATACTCTTTTTTTCAGGCCTCTCGTGACTTTCGGGCTTAACGCTCTGACGGGGCGAAAGAGATCCAACGAAAGCGATTCGCTCATGGTGGGAAATTGGAACCCGAGAAACGCCTTCGATTTCATGAACTACACCGCCTCGAAGGGATACAAAATCGACTCTTACGAACTCGGTAAATTTTTTTTCCCTTTTTTTTGTTTTATCGAAACGTTGCGCGTTTATTCAAAATTTTTCGATTTTTTTTTTCCGGGTTAGGAAACGAACTGTGCGGGAGCGGCGTAGCTGCTCGGGTCGACGCCGAGCAGTACGGTAAGGACATGAAGGCGCTTAAAAGCCTCGTGCAAAGACTCTATCCCGACCCTAGCTCCGAACCTAAGGTGTTAGGCCCGGGCGGATTTTACGATAAGATTTGGTTTGAGGATTTCCTCCGAGCCTCTGGGCCGGGCGTCGTCGACGGCGTGACGCATCACATATACAACCTTGGACCAGGTTATTTTATTACATGAACCTGCACTGAGATTCTGTCCCACATCGGATAATTTAGCTAGTACGACTCAATATATATACCAAAACGGCAACTTCAGCTATTTTAATTGGTGAAACTATAATATTCAGTCTAATTCTATGTTATTTTTTAAGAGTATAAAAAATGATAAGGATATAGTAATTCTGATGGTTGCCACACCAATTAACCCGAGAGCAGTTACTATAAACTCTCTCCGTGGATAAAATAGAAAGATAATCTGCGACTTAATTTTTTTTTAAGCGCTTTTTTTTTTCCTTTCTGTCAGGCGTCGACCCGAACCTTATAAGCAAGGTTCAAGATCCTAACTACCTTGACCAAGTGTCTCAGACGTATAGGGACGTCTCGACGAGCGTCAGCTCGGTCGGGCCTTGGTCCGGAGCTTGGGTCGGAGAGGCGGGCGGGGCGTACAATAGCGGCGGAAAAGACGTCTCGCACACCTTTGCCAACGGATTTTGGTTCGCCTTTTTTCGCTCTATTCTTTTCTTGCGCTTTTAGTCCGCGCTAAAATCGCGTTAATAACGAGGCGAAAATATTAGGTACTTGGATCAGTTGGGAATGGCATCGAAGTACAATCACAAGGTCTTCTGCAGACAAACCCTAATCGGGGGCAACTACGGGCTGTTGAATACCACCTCGTTCGTCCCCAACCCAGATTATTACGGGTCGGGACAACGATACGATTTTTATTTGATGTATAATACGATACATGGATATCTTATTACCGACCCGTTTCTTCGCAGGGCACTCCTATGGCATCGACTGATGGGAAAGAACGTACTCTCCGCGTCCCACGACGGGTCCCACTACCTCCGCGCGTACTCCCATTGCTCGAAAAATGCGGTAATTTTTTCTATCAAACTCATTCGTAATTTCATCTCCGTTGTTCATTGACGATTCGTTTTTTATCTTCCGAAGGAGGGCATCTCGGTACTTTTGATCAACATGTCGAACTCGACGAGCTTCAACGTTTCGTTGGCGGGCGGCGTCGGGGAGAGGGAAGAGTACCATCTGACGCCAAAGGGCGGGAATATTCAAAGCGATGTTCTATTGGTGAACGGCGTACAGTTGGGCCTTACGGATTCGGGCGAAATCCCGATGATGGACCCGCGGGTCGTCGCAGACTATTCGTCGCCCATAAGGGTCGCGCCCGACTCGTTCGTATTCGTCGTCGTGAAGGGATTCGACGCGCCGGCGTGCGATTCGTAGGGGGCGATATTTCTTGCAATTATTTCTTATAATTGTTTATTATTATAATTGTTATTATTATTATTATTAGAGTAAATTTCGTTCCAAGCCCCCTTAAGCATTTTTCATTTGAATTCAGGCCCCACTACTTTAAATTTCAGTTTAAAAGACTCATCTCGAGTTTGGCTTAGAGTTAAGGACCCATTTGTGCTAAAATGATCGATTTGCCCTCGATTGTTGCAAAAAATTACAGGTATATGCCATCATCCCTCATGTTCTAGTTTCCGGTCCATTTCGATTCTTCCAACACCCAAAACGCCCTGAAATCTCTTAAATCTTTGACGTTATTGAGCAACAAGGTAAAGTCGAGTTCAATTTCTCATGGGTCCTCGTAACCAATGAAAATTTTCGATGTTATGTTGGAATAATGCTTCAAACTAAATTTGAAAATTTTGCTACAAATACGAGTGAAATCTTGACTTTTGTGCTCGAATAATGTGGATTCACACCAATTCGGGTGTGGGTTTGAGTAATCGACACTAAATAACAACGAATTTTGCCGCGACCTAATATCCAAACATTTTCAATTTCAGTAACAAATCACTTTATCTGGGTACCATTTTTTGCTCGTACGGAAACTCTACCATCAGAATCTATACCAGATTCTTAACATTGAGGAATAAATGTTGCCTCAGTAATAACAAATAACCTCAGTAACACGTCACTTTATCTATGTACCAGTTTCTACTATTTTGGAAATCCTACCCTAAAAACAATAACAGATTCCTAACATTGAGGAATAAATGTTGACTCATATATAACAAATAACGATAAGACAATAACGGTTTGCTTCTTATAATAACTACATGCAACTAGTACGGAATAGGGCATCAAGAGAAAGATCAATCGTACGACACCCAAAACTCTCTGAAATCGCAGAAATCTTCAACGTCAGTGATAAGTTAGGATTTTACGAACACTTTAGACCCGAAAAATTGCGTAATTCCATAGTTATATGTCTAAATGTCAAGAAATATCCTATTATATGTTACTTTTTGTATTTTACAAGTAACAGAGCTAAAAGGGCTAAAAATTGGGAACGAATTTGGGTCAAAAATCAACCCAAACTACGAGAAGCCCATGAGCCCAAATAACAACCAAATGATTCAGACCCATTAGCCAAACTTTGGCCCATCATATAAGCCCACATACACATAAAAACAAGGAGTGAGAGAGCTAGAGACAATACACATCGAACTACACCCAATATTGAAGAAAATGACCACGGCTCTTTAAGGTCAAAGCATATGGGTTCATGAAATGACAAAATAAGGAAGAAAAGATCAACCCAAGCAGCCAAAGATCAATTTATGCGTGGCTCAAGGCAGCTCGAATCTTGAATAAACTTCTCGCATGCTAGAAAACGGCGTTGATATCTTTTTGTCGAGCACTAAGACTTTATTTAAACAACTACACTTGCAAAGAGAAGGGGCAGCTGCTAAGAGAGTTTGAGAGGACGTGTTGCATCTGCTGAAAGAGGAAGAGGCGCACTTCGAACAGAAAAAAAAAAAAGAAAACCCGCGCAAAGAGAGGGGCCGAGAGGTTGAGGTCTGTGAGCTGTTGTGTCAGATCCGCTGGGCAGCTGCGAGCTTGGGGTTTTCTGCGCAAGGGAGCAGCTTGACGGGGCGTGTTGGGGCTGAAAAAGATATTCGCTGGACTGTTGCAATTTGGGAAAGCAGCGAAGATAGAGGGACAACACGTACAAAATTGGGTAGTTGTATACTTGGGAGTTTCGATCTGTTAGGGAACAGGGACCTTTTTGCTTGAGGTCAGCTGTGTGTGGTTCATCTACGAGCGGGCAGCAGCACCTCAATAGGTGAACTCGAGCAAGCGAAACTTACCCAGGCGGGAGGTGACGATTCGCCCACCACCCGTTCGACGAAAGTACTGTGAGGGGCGTTTTATTCTATCTTTCCTTTTACTGTGTTTTATTTATGTGTTTGGTTAAACCTATGTTGCTTTCGCTAATTAATATGTTAGTGTAAGTCGTTTTGTGGTTAAGGCCTTATTAGGCAGGATTATGAACTCATATTAATGTCTTCGTACTTTATTTAATCGTATGTGTTAAGTTACGTGTTCGTTATCAGTGTTTAATGCCTGCGATGATTGATCACCATATGCTTGTTTTGTTGATTGGTTTATGATACCGAGAGGTGATTAGACCGGTTAGAATTAAAGTGTCGAACACCACGACGTAAAACCGACCAGAGATGGAATCGGTTTCGTCCGTGTGGTTTCCGAGACCTTAGGCGTCGAAAGCGCCTAAACTCGGGGAAGTACATAAAGTCGAATGCATGCGGAGTAACTACAGTCATATAGGGATATAGTTGATTGGTTCACTCTCGTATAGGGTTGCTATACACGCGAGAGCGGGTAGCACGTATGTCAGGAATTTTTACCTTGACTTAAATCGCATTGATTAGATAAAGTCGATTGCATGAAGACGTAGAATAATCCGTGCCAAAATATGTGCTTTAATCACGTTTGTCATTATTGATTTAAAACTGTCATTTTTATTTGCGCTTTTATCTAGTTCGGTTATTTTATTTTTATATCGAAAAAAAAATCATATTAAACATCTTATTTAATATTCACTTTAGTCTAAAAAAAAACAAAAAATTTAGAATAGTATTTTAGAATTAATCGAGCTATCCTCGTGGATCGATACTCGGATTTACGTCCGTTTTATACTACTTGCACGACCTAGTATACTTGCTAGTATTCGAGCGTGTCAAGTTTTTTGGCGCCGTTGCCGGGGATAGCAGTATTATTATTTTAAAAATATATTCTGAGTTTTAGTTTTAAATTTTTTTATTTCTATTATTTTTATTAGTATTTTCTAAAAAAAAACAGTTTTAAAACAGTTACATATAAAAAATATATTTTATCTTGATTATTATTATTATTTTCTTACGTCACTCTATCTCTAAAAAAATATTATTAGTATTATTAATATTATTATTATTATTATTTCTATTTTATTTTATTTTTATTATAATAATTATTATATTATTATTATTTTGCAGTAGAAGTATTATATAAATATATTATTTTTTAGTATATAATTAGCATTACTATTATTATTATTATTATCATTTTAGATATATATATATATTTACTTTAGTATCTATTACTATTAATTTTTTTTAGTTATCACTACTTTATTATTATTATTATTTTTAGTCTTATTATTATTATTATTATTATTTTTTTCTTTCACGGCACTTATTTACGTTGATTATTCCGTCTTTGGCAGAATTATACTTGGTGTATGACACGTAGCTCAAATACAGGACCGTTATTATTCGACAGTGAAATAGAAGCGACGTGCCGCCGTAACAACCGAGATCGTAGACGAAGGATGGAAAATCACGATCACGCAACCAGGAGGAGGTCCACGACCATGATGGACAACATAACCACGGGACAGTTCCTCCTCGTCCCACGCTGCTTAGTCGTGCACTTCCGGGACTATTCGATGACAACGATCCGATTGTCATTCCCGGAGGGCAGAACCATTTTGAGATTAAACCGATTACACTACAAATGGTGATTGGTTCGGTCCAATTCCATGGGCTGACAAACGAAGACGCAAACGCTCACCTATTAAAATTTTCACAACTTTGCAAAACGATTAAATACCCCGGTGTTTCAGCGGAAGTTATACGATTAACGTTTTTCCCATTTTCTTTGACAGGAAAGGCGTCAGAGTGGTTCTCATCACTTCCACACGCCTCCATCACTAGTTGGGAGGAACTGACGGAGTGCTTTCTAGGGAAGTACTACCCTTTATCGAGAACTAGCGAGATAAGAAGCCAATTGGTAAATTTTAACCAGGACGGTGGCGAGACCCTGAGCGATGCATGGCATAGATATAAGAGTCTTCTTAGGCGATGCCCGAATCATAGTATACCCTTAAGCATTCAGATGCAGTCATTTTTTCTGGGACTGAGTACACAAAATAAGAGGATTGTCGATGGCGGGTGTACACGAAATTTCATGGAGCTAGCCGACGAAGATGCACACCAAGCCATCGAGCGTATCGCAGCTTATCCCGCAAGGTATACTGAACAAGACTTAGACCGACGAGCGGTTGGAGTACACGAAATAAGTAGCTCCATAGAGGCTCAATTTGAAGCTATACATAGGAGGTTAGACGAGATGCAAGGCAAGGATCCCGAAACAGTAAACCACATTCACAATAGGCCGAGAAATGCATACTCAAACACGTACGATTCGAGTTGGAGGAATCATCCGAATTTGTCATACGGAAATTCCCATTACCTAAAGCCTTCAGAAGCTCAGAATCAACATAACACCCCTCCACCACCAAAACAGAAAGCCGAGTGGGAGCTAGCATTCGAGAAGATGACTCACTATCAAAACGATCAAAATCGCAAGAAGGATGAGAGGCTCGACAAGTTAGAGAATACATTGCAAAGTTTGGCAAGCTCGATGAATCATTTGATGAGCTCTTTGTCCGAACGCAAGCAGGGAACACTCCCAAGCGATACAGAGAAGAACCCTCGAGAGTATGCTAAAGCCATTCAGCTGAGAAATGGAAAGACGCTCGAGCCAGCTCCGGAAAAGAAGAAGGCGACAATGGAGATCGGACCAGAAAAGGCCGATCAGAACAAAGCCGCGACCAAGGACGAGAACATTCACGCCCAAGAGGGAAAGCAAAAGGTGGAGAATGCACCGGACAACTCACTAACAGAAAAGAAGGCCGAACCACTGCCTCCTATCAAGATCCGACCTCCATTTCCCGCAGCGCTACGAAAAGGAAAACAGGATAAACATTTTGAACGTTTTATTGACATATTTAGAAAACTTGAAATTAATATCCCTTTTTGTGAAGCACTTTTGCAGATTCCGAAGTACGCGAAGTTCATGAAGGAAATATTATCGAATCGAAATAAACTGGAAGAACACAGTACTATTGCGCTTAATGAAGAATGCTCGGCTGTGCTACAAAGGAAGTTACCTCCAAAGATTAAAGACAGAGGGAGCTTCTCTATCCCTTGTTCAATAGGCTCACTTTCTTTTACCAATGTTTTATGTGATTTGGGTGCGAGCATTAATCTTTTACCATTTTCTCTTCTTAGGAAACTTGGAGTTGGCGAGCCGAAACCCACATCTACAATCCTTCAGTTAGCGGACAGATCGATCACATACCCACGAGGAATCATTGAAGATGTGCTAGTTAAGGTGGGAGACCACTACTTTCCGGCAGACTTCGTAGTGCTGGATATGGAAGAAGACACCAACATGCCACTGATACTAGGAAGACCATTTTTAAATACGGCGAGAGCTCTTATTGATGTCGGTAATGGTAAGCTTATCCTTCAGGTAGGGGATGATAAGGTAGAATTTGATGTTTACAAAGCAATGAAACACCCTACGGATGATAATTCGTGTTCTTTTGTCGATACTATTGACAAATGCGCTTTTGAGTATGTCAAAGTTTTCAGAAACAAGGATGAGTTGGACGCATGTCTAACTGGAGAGGATATCGAGAATCAGGACGACTTAGCGTTTATCGAGGCGAGTCTAGACGCAAATCCACCTCACAAGAGGACGGCCAAACAGAAAATTGAGCCGCTCGATCGACTATCGGAACCCCAGCCACGACCCTCAATCGAAGACCCTCCAATTCTAGATCTTAAGCCTTTACCTAATCATTTAAAATATGTTTATCTTGGCGCATCTGACACTTTGCCAGTGATTATTTCTTCTTCCTTGACAGATACTATGGAAGAAAAGCTTTTACGAGTGCTAAGAGAACATAAACGAGCTTTTGCATGGAAAGTGGCGGATATAAGAGGAGTTAGTCCAACCATTTGCGTACACAAAATTTTGATGGAAGACGCATATAAACCAGTTGTACAACCGCAGAGGCGTTTAAACCCAATGATGCAAGATGTGGTGAAAAAGGAGGTAATCAAGCTTTTGGACGCAGGTATCATTTTTCCTATCTCCGACAGTGCATGGGTAAGCCCAACACAGGTAGTTCCTAAAAAGGGAGGCATGACTGTAGTTAAAAATGATTCTAATGAATTAATTCCCACTAGGACAGTTACGGGTTGGCGAGTGTGCATAGACTATAGAAAATTAAATGACGCAACTCGTAAGGATCACTTCCCACTCCCCTTTATTGATCAAATGTTAGAAAGATTAGCTGGACATGAGTTTTATTGCTTTCTAGATGGCTACTCAGGATATAATCAAATTTCGATAGCACTAGAGGATCAAGAGAAAACTACTTTCACTTGTCCTTACGGAACTTTTGCATATAGACGTATGCCATTTGGATTATGTAATGCACCGGCTACATTTCAAAGATGCATGTTAGCTATCTTCCATGATGTAGCGGAAAAGTTTATGGAGATTTTCATGGATGATTTTTCTGTTTTTGGTTCTTCATTTGATGCATGCCTCGATAATTTGGCTTTCGTTCTGAAACGATGTGAGGAGACTAGCCTTGTCTTAAATTGGGAGAAATGTCACTTTATGGTACAAGGTCTTGGTCATAAAATATCACACAAAGGAATCGAGGTGGATCGAGCAAAAATCAACGCAATTGAGAAACTACAACCACCCACGTCGGTGAAGGCGGTTCGGAGCTTTCTAGGCCACGCAGGATTTTACCGACGCTTCATAAAAGATTTTTCGAAGATAGCCAAACCTTTATCTAATTTATTGGTTAAAGATGTTGATTTTAATTTTACTGGTGAATGTTTACAGGCCTTTCGAACTTTGAAGGAGAAACTCACCACTGCCCCAGTGATAGTCGCACCGGATTGGACGCTTCCATTTATACTGATGTGCGATGCTAGCGACGGTGCAGTTGGTGCTGTTTTAGGACAACGCAAGGATAAGATTTTCCAGACCATATACTACGCTAGTAAGACTCTCGACGATGCACAGAGAAATTATGCTACCACCGAGAAGGAGCTACTAGCTGTGGTATTTGCTGTAGACAAATTTCATTCTTATCTTGTGTTAAATAAAGTAATCATATATACTGATCATGCTGCATTGCGACACTTATTTGCTAAGAAAGATGCTAAGCCTAGGTTGATTCGTTGGATTTTACTGCTTCAAGAGTATGACTTAGAAATTCGTGATAAGAAAGGTGTTGAGAATGTGATAGCTGATCGCTTATCTAGGCTAGACAATTCACATGAGCTTGATAAGAACGTACCGATTGATGAATGCTTTCCTGACGAACAATTACATGCTTTACTTAATACATTGTTGCCTTGGTATGCGGATTTTGCGAATTATGCTGCTACAGGTGATATTCCTACGGGCTTGACTTTTCATCAGAAGAAGAAATTTCTTTCTGATGCAAAGCATTACCTGTGGGATGATCCATTTTTGTACAAGATTTGCTCTGACCAAGTAATCCGGCGATGTATTCCTGCCGAAGAGGTAAATTCCGTCCTATCTCATTGTCATTCTGGTTTGACGGGTGGACACCACGGTCCGACGAGAACTGCATTTAAAGTACTACAATCAGGTTTATTCTGGCCTACTTTATTTAAAGATGCTCATACATTTGTGGCTTCATGTGATCGTTGTCAACGTACGGGTAATATTTCTAGAAAACATGAAATGCCTTTGAATAGCATGTTAGAAGTTGAGCTCTTTGATGTTTGGGGTATAGATTTTATGGGGCATTTTCCTACTTCATGCTCTAATAAGTACATACTGATTGCAGTTGATTATGTATCTAAGTGGGTAGAGGCTGAAGCATGCAGGACTAATGATGCACGTGTAGTCATTCGGTTTCTGAAAAAACATATCTTTACTCGTTTTGGTACACCTCGTGCGATAATTAGTGATGGTGGCACTCATTTTTGTAACAAATTATTTGCCAATTTATTATCAAAATATGGTGTCAAGCATAAAGTATCTACCCCATACCATCCCCAAACCAGTGGACAGGTCGAAGTCTCCAATAGGGAGCTCAAACAGATCTTAGAAAAGACAGTAAATGCATCTAGGAAGGATTGGTCTTTAAAGTTAGATGATGCATTATGGGCATATCGTACTGCTTTTAAAACCCCTATAGGAACCTCGCCTTTTAGACTAGTATTTGGGAAAGCATGCCATTTACCTGTCGAGTTAGAACATCGTGCTTATTGGGCTGTTAAAAAACTTAATTTTGAGTATTCTGAGGCAGGTAAAAATAGGTTGCTACAACTAAATGAGATGGAAGAATTTCGTCAGAAAGCGTACGAAAATGTGAAACTCTACAAGGAACGGACGAAAAAATGGCATGACAAGAGAATAATACGGAGAGAGTTAAAAATCGGTGATCGGGTCCTACTCTTCAACTCGCGACTACGTTTATTCCCAGGAAAGTTGAAGAGTAAATGGAGTGGACCTTATGAAGTGGTGGAAGTGTTTCCTTCCGGAGCCATACAAATCCTCAAAGATGGAAAAGAATATTTTACGGTCAATGCTCAACGCCTCAAGTTGTACGATGATCGAGAAGTAGAGGAAACTATATCGATTAATCTGGTTGAACCTAATGTTACTAATGCAAGTGCTTGTCGTTATTCTGTGTCTTCCAGGGCCATGTCGCCTGGAGAGAATACCAGCGATCTGAAGGACCTCCAGAACAACGATAGAAGCCGAGACAATGACCCTCCTTGATCAGTATGATGGCTAGTCGAGCTAACGACTATAAAAGCAGCGCTTCTTGGGAGGCAATCCAAGTACTATCTATGCATTTCTATTTTTATTTTGTACTGGAGTCTACATGAATTATCGTATCTTATAAGTGTGTCTTGCATTTGAATTTATTTTCACCAAAATTCGTATCACGGTGTCGTCTAGTTATGTTTCCTCACAGGCTTATAATCAGTTTGGGTGTGGTTCGTCCGCAGAAGTAGCTCACTATTATTGTTTATTATTATAATTGTTATTATTATTATTAGAGTAAATTTCGTTCCAGGCCCCCTTAAGCATTTTTCATTTGAATTCAGGCCCCACTACTTTAAATTTCAGTTTAAAAGACTCATCTCGAGTTTGGCTTAGAGTTAAGGACCCATTTGTGCTAAAATGATCGATTTGCCCTCGATTGTTGCAAAAAATTACAGGTATATGCCATCATCCCTCATGTTCTAGTTTCCGGTCCATTTCGATTCTTCCAACACCCAAAACGCCCTGAAATCTCTTAAATCTTTGACGTTATTGAGCAACAAGGTAAAGTCGAGTTCAATTTCTCATGGGTCCTCGTAACCAACGAAAATTTTCAATGTTATGTTGGAATAATGCTTCAAACTAAATTTGAAAATTTTGCTACAAATACGAGTGAAATCTTGACTTTTGTGCTCGAATAATGTGGATTCACACCAATTCGGGTGTGGGTTTGAGTAATCGACACTAAATAACAACGAATTTTGCCGCGACCTAATATCCAAACATTTTCAATTTCAGTAACAAATCACTTTATCTGGGTACCATTTTTTGCTCGTACGGAAACTCTACCATCAGAATCTATACCAGATTCTTAACATTGAGGAATAAATGTTACCTCAGTAATAACAAATAACTTCAGTAACACGTCACTTTATCTATGTACCAGTTTCTACTATTTTGGAAATCCTACCCTAAAAACAATAACAGATTCCTAACATTGAGGAATAAATGTTGACTCATATATAACAAATAACGATAAGACAATAACGGTTTGCTTCTTATAATAACTACATGCAACTAGTACGGAATAGGGCATCAAGAGAAAGATCAATCGTACGACACCCAAAACTCTCTGAAATCGCAGAAATCTTCAACGTCAGTGATAAGTTAGGATTTTACGAACACTTTAGACCCGAAAAATTGCGTAATTCCATAGTTATATGTCTAAATGTCAAGAAATATCCTATTATATGTTACTTTTTGTATTTTACAAGTAACAGAGCTAAAAGGGCCAAAAATTGGGAACGAATTTGGGTCAAAAATCAGCCCAAACTACGAGAAGCCCATGAGCCCAAATAACAACCAAATGATTCAGACCCATTAGCCAAACTTTGGCCCATCATATAAGCCCACATACACATAAAAACAAGGAGTGAGAGAGCTAGAGACAATACACATCGAACTACACCCAATATTGAAGAAAATGACCACGACTCTTTAAGGTCAAAGCATATGGGTTCATGAAATGACAAAATAAGGAAGAAAAGATCAACCCAAGCAGCCAAAGATCAATTTATGCGTGGCTCAAGGCAGCTCGAATCTTGAATAAACTTCTCGCATGCTAGAAAACGGCGTTGATATCTTTTTGTCGAGCACTAAGACTTTATTTAAACAACTACACTTGCAAAGAGAAGGGGCAGCTGCTAAGGGAGTTTGAGAGGACGTGTTGCATCTGCTGAAAGAGGAAGAGGCGCACTTCGAACAGAAAAAAAAAAAGAAAACCCGCGCAAAGAGAGGGGCCGAGAGGTTGAGGTCTGTGAGCTGTTGTGTCAGATCCGCTGGGCAGCTGCGAGCTTGGGGTTTTCTGCGCAAGGGAGCAGCTTGACGGGGCGTGTTGGGGCTGAAAAAGATATTCGCTGGACTGTTGCAATTTGGGAAAGCAGCGAAGATAGAGGGACAACACGTACAAAATTGGGTAGTTGTATACTTGGGAGTTTCGATCTGTTAGGGAACAGGGACCTTTTTGCTTGAGGTCAGCTGTGTGTGGTTCATCTACGAGCGGGCAGCAGCACCTCAATAGGTGAACTCGAGCAAGCGAAACTTACCCAGGCGGGAGGTGACGATTCGCCCACCACCCGTTCGACGAAAGTACTGTGAGGGGCGTTTTATTCTATCTTTCCTTTTACTGTGTTTTATTTATGTGTTTGGTTAAACCTATGTTGCTTTCGCTAATTAATATGTTAGCGTAAGTCGTTTTGTGGTTAAGGCCTTATTAGGCAGGATTATGAACTCATATTAATGTCTTCGTACTTTATTTAATCGTATGTGTTAAGTTACGTGTTCGTTATCAGTGTTTAATGCCTGCGTATGATTGATCACCATATGCTTGTTTTGTTGATTGGTTTATGATACCGAGAGGTGATTAGACCGGTTAGAATTAAAGTGTCGAACACCACGACGTAAAGCCGACCAGAGATGGAATCGGTTTCGTCCGTGTGGTTTCCGAGACCTTAGGCGTCGAAAGCGCCTAAACTCGGGGAAGTACATAAAGTCGAATGCATGCGGAGTAACTACAGTCATATAGGGATATAGTTGATTGGTTCACTCTCGTATAGGGTTGCTATACACGCGAGAGCGGGTAGCACGTATGTCAGGAATTTTTACCTTGACTTAAATCGTATTGATTAGATAAAGTCGATTGCATGAAGACGTAGAATAATCCGTGCCAAAATATGTGCTTTAATCACTTTTGTCATTATTGATTTAAAACTGTCATTTTTATTTGCGCTTTTATCTAGTTCGGTTATTTTATTTTTATATCGAAAAAAAATCATATTAAACATCTTATTTAATATTCGCTTTAGTCTAAAAAAAAAAACAAAAAATTTATAATAGTATTTTAGAATTAATCGAGCTATCCTCGTGGATCGATACTCGGATTTACGTCCGTTTTATACTACTTGCACGACCTAGTATACTTACTAGTATTCGAGCGTGTCAAGTAATCGAAAAAGGTAAAAATGGGTCCCTGACAATTTTCGATGTTAAGTTGGAATAATGCTTCAAACACAATTCGAAAATTTTGGTAAAAAACGAGTGAAATCTCGACTTTTATGCTCGAATAATAAGTATTCACACCAATTCGGATGTGAGTCTTAATAATCGAAATGAAATAACAACGAAGTTTGCTGCGAGCTAAGATCGAAACATTTTAAATTTCAGTAACACATCACTTTATATGGATACCATTTTCTGCAAGTTCCAAAACTCTACCTTCAAATATTGTAACCGATTACTAATAAATGGTACAAGTCAGCCTCATTTGTAACAAATAATAAAAAAACAATAACGATTTCTTTCCTATAATTACTACATGCAACTGGTACGAACTAAGGTGTCAAGAGAAAGATAAAAAATTCGTTGCTGCACAAAACTCCCCGAAATTGAAGAAATCTTCAACGTTAGTAATCGGAAAAGGTAAAATCGATCTCAATTTTTCTTGGGTCCTCATAAACAAGGAAATTTTCGATGTTATGTTGGAATAATGCTTCAAACCCAATTCGAAAATTTGGTAAAAAACTAGTAAAATCTCGAATATTATGCTCGAATAATGTGGATTCACACCAATTCGGGCGTGGGTCTTAGAATCGACAATAATTATCGATGTTAGTCACGGAATAACGAGAAATTTTGATGCAAAATATTGGAACGTTTGTCAAATAAAAAGTTGGCTGGTAACACTTCATTTATTCTGGGTAACAATTCACGCATTCTGGGTAACACATAACTAAGAACATTCTAGAAGGTTCTACATTGTCAGAGATATTAACAGTACAATAACTTAATATTACCACATTGCCTGCAAATAATACCACATGTCTGATAAACAATAACAATATAAACAAAGGTTATACCACACTTGTAGCTACAAGAACCACAAAATAGCTAATCAATACCACATTGCTATTTCGATTATTTTCGTTCGTAAATTCATTTCGTTGGGATGTATAAGATTGACATTCATGGAAATAGGTGATATAATGAAGCCAAATCACAAAATTTCATTAAAAGACACGTTTTGCGAATGTTGATATCAATATGTGAAAGTTGAGATCAAAAGTCATGTAAACACATAGCTCTTCTTTCACAAAATATACTAGTATCTCTTTTGATGAGACATAACATTATGAATTCCATCGCAAACGTATTCAAAGTTCAACATTAAAGCACGAACAACATTTAATAGACCATAAACTGAAAATTTGAGACCTCAAACTAAACGATCGAAGCAAAATGGATTTTTGAGCGTAATTAATGAAATATTTTAGAATATTATCACATTACCTGCAAATAATACCAAGTGTCTGATATAAAGAAATACTACCAACCAAATTTATGACACTTTGTTTGGTACCGATACCACATAATACGTTTTCAGTATAACATCATTAATTAGACTTATTTTGTTCGTAAATTCACTTTTCCCGAATGTATAAGATATATGTTCATGTAAGTATATTTACTAAGTTAACAAACCAAATTCCCTTAAAGACATGTTATGCGAATGTTGATATCAATATGTGAAAGTTGAGATCAAAAGTCATGTAAACACATAGCTCTTGTTTCACAAAATATACTAGTATTTCTTTTGATGATGCATAACGTTATGAATTTCATCGTTCAACATTATAACACGAACAACATTTAATAGACCATAAACTCAAAATTCGAGACCTCAAACCCTAAACAATCGAAGAAAAATGGATTTGTGAGCGAAATTAATGATATAAGTAGTATGGTATGGAAAACTATTATGCAGTATCAATATCTACAATAGTGTTAAAAATTGGATTTGTATTGATCTTTTATATCGAAGATTCGGTATTATTGGCGAGTAATGTGGAAATATCCCTTGACAATATAGAACATTCCGGATAATGCAATTCCCGCCTAAATTATTGAGATCCCGCCTAAATTATTGAAATCCCGCCTAAAGTGGATAACACAAGTTACACAGAGAATAACAATTAATAACTTACTGGTAACACTTTCTTGTTTCGGAAAAATAGGCAAATCCGACGATTGTATTAAAATTTTGGCAACCATGAGCAACGAACAATAGAGCCAATACTGTGCTTCAAAGACTTGTCAGGATATGGGTCTCTCGAATTTGTACGAAATATCTTCAATTTCGATCGAATCGGGATTCAATTTTCACCGTGTTTTAATTATTTGACTCAAAAGAATTCGAGAAACTTACCATAAAATCGAACATTCGAGACCTGAATAACATGATAAACCATCTAAGACACACCCAACTTGGTTTGGTGCAGGTCGTGCAGATGGAAATAATATATACGATCGATTGTTTCGATCGTGTTTCCACTGTTACGGTGATAACATATATTTGGCAAAGGGTACCAAATTCAGCTTACTCAAACCTTTTAATTAGTATATACACCATAACCAATACCAGTTAACTGTATTACGGTGACTGATGTCTGACAATCCATACCATGTTTAGGGAACAGTTGTTTAGGCAACAATCCGGCGATTTTAAATTTCGGCAAACCATGAGCGACGTACGATAGAGCCAGTAGTGTGCTTCAGTGATTTGTTTAGGATATGTGTCTCTCGAATTTGTACAAAATATCTTCAATTTCGACCGAATCAGGATTTGATTTTCACTGTGTTTAATTATTTGCGTCAAACGAATTCGAAAATTTACCCGTAAACATCGAACATTCGAGACCTGAATAACATGATAAACCGTCTAGGACACATACCAACTTGGTTTGGTGCAGGACGTGCGTTCGTGCAGATGGAAATAATATATACGATCGATTGTTTCGATCGAATTTCCATTGTTGTAATTATACCAGATAATTGGCATTCGGTACCAAATCTAGTTTAAAGATACCTTTAAATCAGTATATATACCATATGCCAGCTCACAAATACCAGTTAACTGTTTTAGGGTAACAGATGCATGGCGATCCATACCACGTTTCGGGAACAGATGTTTAGCCAACAATCCGACGATTTTAAATTCTGGCAAACCATGAGCGACGGACAATAGAGCCAATACTGTGTTTCAATTGTTCGGGTTATGGGTCACTCGAATTTGTACAAAATATCTTCAATTTCGACCGAATCGAGATTCGATTTCGTCGTGTTTTTATTATTTAACTCAAAAGATTTCGAGAAATATAAATCGAACATTTCGAGACCTGAATATCGAAATAAACCCTCGTGGATAGATCACGTTTCGTTTTCGAGGATCGTTCGAAAGATCTGCGAGTTTTTTATCATCAAAAGAATATTTTATTTACTTATTAATATGGTAACGATGGTAACAAAAAACTGGTTCTGGATACCACTTATTATACAACTTTGTAGGGGTATTTTGGGCAGATCAAGTATTTGGTCCTTTTCTCTAAACTTAAAGATATTGGGTCCTTAAAACCGAAATTTCTACTGATAGGACTTGAATCATGTTTTAAAACTTAAAGGGGGTCTGATTCGTAAAAGCCCCTTATTATTATTATTATTATTATTATTATTATATGGGTTGATAAGAATATCCCTAAAGAATTTTATTACAAGGATGGCTTAGTAATAAACTATTTGATGCTAAATTTTCAATTTTTTTATTCCTAATTGATGATCATGGAGGACATGGAAGCTTAATTAAAGGAACTAGTATTTTAGCACACCCGATGTGTGTGCAAATATATTAAATTATTTTATATGTTGAGCATCTTACGTTATAAATTAAGTTATTTAAAAATAATTTTAGTTTAAGGATAAATTTGTAATACATCAAAATTTTGAGGGTAAAATTGTAACTAAACAGTTAGTAAAATTAGAAATTACATGTTAAATGGACATACCAAAATTGGTTATAGATAGATAAATGCTTTATAAAAAGGATTCCAAACTACAGTGGTCATATTTGCAATTAATTCTAATACGGAACTAGTTTTGCAATTTTGACAGTCAACCCCATGGTGGACGACGTCGTTTGGCCTCACATCACACATACATTGAGACTCAATTGGCGACCAATTTAATTGGCAATTCTGCACATACACCAAAGGAGGAAGCCGACGCCGAGCATCAAGCTTAGAGATGGCCATTTCAGGAGATATTAGGGTTTCTGCAGCTCTCAATCCGTACAAATTCAACCCGCTTCGCTCTACCACGCACTGCCCGCCCTCCAAGGTTCTGTTCCCCGTCTAAAGCTGTAATTGTTCGCTAGTTAGCTCGGGCGGTTCTGAAATTTGAGCTGCAACATGTTTGTAATTGATCTGAAATTTTCGTTCTCGAGAATACTTTACCCTTCGTAGTGCTTTTTTCTAGCTGAGGTAGATTGTAATTTTATGATTCCTGTTTTTTCAGTGTGGCAAGCCATGGTAAATCGACATTCTATATCTTACTCATCTCACTCTCTGTCATTGCTTAACTTGCTTATGGGCGCTCTCTGTTTAGCCCTCGTGTGCCTTTGGTTTGGATTCACTGGAACTTGATTTCTGCAAACCTTCTTGGTTGTTGAGTAATTCGCTCCATTTTACTGATTAAAGGCAAATTTACCTTCTTCAGTGCTATTTACATATTCATCACATTATTGCCTGTTAGAAGCCAAGTTTCGACAAAGGTATTATCTTCTCCAGAGATTCCTTATTCGTTTGTTCATACGATTACTGTTCCAAGTGTGGCAAGCCATGGTTAGTCGATTACTGCATAACTTGTTTATAGGCTCTGCGTTTAGGCCTCGTTTGCCTTTGCTTTGTATTCGTCGGAACAAGATTTGTGCAAACCTTCTTGTCTGTTGATTAATTTGCTTCCTTTAACTGATTAAGGGCAGCTTTACCCGCTTCAATGTTAGAAAGCAACTTTCACAAAGGTAGTATCTGTGTTTCGTTTTGATCATTCGATTTCTTATTCTTCCGCATGAAACAGGTCGAACTATTCACCAGCACCCCATCGATTCCACCCCGACCATTGCTCGAAACCCACTCCCTTCGCTGCAGCTCAAAGTCTCAATCAAGAGAGTACAACCTTTCCTCAAACCCCTTCAGCCAAGAAATCGAAACCTTCCTCCTCAACACGATCACCATGAGCTTCTTCGACCGCCTAACCCTAGCCTGGAAGATCGTCTTCCCTTCCCCCAAATCGAGGAAGAATTCCAATGCCAGGATCGCCAAGCAGAGGCTCAAGATGATCCTCTTCTCCGATAGGTGCGCTGTCAGCGACGAGGCCAAGCGAAAGATAGTGAGCAACGTCGTCAATGCCCTTTCAGACTTCGTGGAGATCGAATCCGAGGATAAGGTGCAGCTCAGCGTGTCGACCGACGCTGATTTGGGGACTGTATATTCGGTCACTGTGCCCGTGAGGAGGGTTAGGTCTGAGTATCAGATGGACGACGAGAATGGGACGATTATGAACGTCGAGTACAAGGATCGAGGTGAGGTTTCGGGCTCTGTTGATGTTACTTTCGATTTCTATGTTCATGGGGATGAATTTTGAGAGGAGTGTGGGAAATTGTGTGTTTGATGTGAAGTTGAAGTCTAACTATGGTTGTTGTCATCTTTTGAATCTTTGGTAGTTTTTTTGGTTAAGTTCCATTTCCTTTCCTTATAGGGAAATAAATTCCCCCTTACTTTTCCAACTGAAATTCTAGGGGAACCTACAGAGAAATACCCATTTATATAAAAAATTTACAAGTCAGTACGCCTGTCAGAAAATTTTTATATAAGTACTCGTTCGATTTACAAGTCAGTACCTCAGTCTTGAATTACCTTATTTTATGTGTATTATGTACTACGTCAAGCGTTATATGGTACTTATATATGGTACCTATATGCGTCCAATATGGTACATTAATTTGTTATATGATGAATCATTTTCTCACTGTATTATGTACCAAAACAATACGTTTCTCTATGATACCTACATGTGTTCTATGACGTACTTGTGGCGGACCAGGTACCAATGTGCAAAAAATTTATTCTAATAGGTACCTACATATAAAAAAAGTCTGGCAGGGTACGGACTTGCGTATTTTCTATATCAATCGGTATTTTTCTGTAGATTCCTCGAAATTCTATTGTAAAATTAATTTGTGGTCCACTGTGCAAATAGAATTTCCTCAAATACTAACCATCAGATAATTCTTAGCTTCAACGATAATCATCTTGTACAACGTTATTCGAAATTTGGTGCATGAACGTGATTAATGTCATGAAGATTTCTTGTCCGCCACAAGTACGTCATATAACACATGTAGGTATCATAGAGAACGTATTGTTTTGGTACATAATACAGTGAGAAATTTGGTGCATGAACAAATCAACACAATCTGTAGTATATTGGATCGAACCGCTATCGGTCGAACAATCAACACAATCTGCATGCTACTTAGAACAGAAATCAATGCAAGGATTGCGTAGGCTCTAAATTAGAGTATTTGGACTATAATTTCCGTTTTGAATTTAAAACTTTGAGTCGATGGAAATTAAAAAAAAAGTACATAGTTGGTAATAAAAGATGTGATGAAAAACTGAAAACAAAGGCAATTTACAAGTAATTTTAATCCTAGATTCAAAAAAACAATTTGAACTTGCTTTTATTAGAATATGAATCACTAATCAGGGTTGTTTTGATTTGGTAGGGCTGTGTGGTGCGGTTTTGGAGGGGTTTCGGCCAATTCCATACCAAACTGCGATATGCGGTTTTTCGAAAAAAAATCTTAAATTGCGGTTGTTAGAAATCAGACAACACAAGCGGTTTTGAGCGGTTTGGACGGTTGCAATGCGGTTTGCAGTTTTTAACTTATTGACATAAAAGTAAATGAAGTCAATAAAGACATACCACTATATCAGAACTAAAATAAATTGAAAAAAAGTCATAACTTATGAGCTTATTTGAACTTTGAAATAGTGGCTCCATTTTTATTAAGTATTTGATTCATATCTAGTTTATATTTGGGTTTGATTCCTAAAATATATTTATTAATCGAAATAATCGAGTTTCTATATACTAAATAGTAAATATAAAATTAGCATAAAATAACATTAGATATAATTGTACGAAAATTGTTAATTCACTAGTAGTGCAGTTTGGTCCGGTGCGGTTTGTACCAAAAATCCACACTGAACCATTATTACCGTGCAGTTTAGTACATAAAATTACACAAAGACGGTTAATTATTGTGTACGGTATGGTTCGGTGCAGTAAGGGCGATTATTTAAAATCGTTGCACACCCCTATGATTTGGCCAAATTACACAAGGTGATATCAATTTAGAGAAAAGAAAAGAGCATTTTTGCAAGTAATTTAATCCTAAAATAAAAAACAATTTTAAAGCGTAATATTATCCGAATATGAATCCATAAAGTTCAGCACAAGAGTCGCTTATCCGCTTACAAACTTCATTTTCCACGTCTTCTATTAAAACACTGCGTCGTTTCAACGCACACTCAACGAATCTAATCGCACTCGCCCACCGCTTGATTCTTTTTGATCCAACGGTTCAGATCGAACCATCACATCATCCAAATAACCCTAATTATATCCTTGTGCAACCGTACAACACACAAAGCATATATATATATATATATATATATATATATATATATAAACTTTCTATTCTTCTACAATTATCGCCTCTCTCTTCAGTCGCTCGAAGAAACTCCACCCCTCAATCTAATCCACCGAAGGGTCATTTCCGCAACTTAGATCAGCCGAGGATGTCGGACGAGGAGCACCACTTCGAGTCTAAGGCCGACGCCGGCGCGTCTAAGACCTACCCCCAGCAAGCTGGTACCATTCGCAAGAATGGTTACATTGTTATCAAAGGCCGCCCTTGCAAGGTCTTACGGTTTTCTTGTCTATCTCCTTTTTCGTTATTGTTTTTCTCAGATGTGTGTGTGTCTCTGCGTGTGATTGTGTTAGATCTGATTGATTTCTAGACCACTTGTTATACGGAGCTCGTGGAATATGGCTAGTTGCGTGTGCAAAGTGCCGATTTTGGATTCGGTTTTCGTCGGAGGAGATCTGATTGATTTTGTTCCAAGGTTTTGGTTTGATTATGTCAATTTAGCTTTTTTGTTAGAGTTTGATTCCAAATTGGATGGATTCACAGCTGACGTGATCTCATATGGTTTGACCTAGTTTGCACCTTGTTTCTAGTGAATGTGAATTTTTTTAGCTGGATCTGGTTTGTTTGTGCTGACTTAGCCTTTGTGTGTTTGTACCGATCGTTTTGGCTCGTCTGATTCGATTCATCGAAGTTTTTCATGGATCTGTGTTATGGTTTCTGAAACTATCTTTTTTAGTAATTAAACCATAATTGCGGTGTATCCTGTTTGATCATAAGAGTGGATTGATTTCATGGTTTTGTTGCTCCACGAAAAAGTTGTTGGCTTGATAGCCCGATAAGTATATAATCAGTTTTCTTATGATGTATTTTCCATAGGTTGTGGAAGTCTCTACCTCCAAGACTGGAAAGCATGGGCACGCCAAGTGTCACTTTGTTGCGATTGATATCTTCACTGGGAAGAAGCTCGAAGATATCGTTCCGTCCTCCCACAACTGTGATGTCCCACATGTCAATCGCACTGATTATCAGCTCATTGACATTTCCGAGGATGGATTTGTATGAGAACTTCTCTTCTAATTTCCTTTATCCTTTTGCTTCATCAACTGCTTATATTTTCACGTTTCAGGTGAGCTTGCTGACTGACAATGGCAACACCAAAGATGACCTCAGGCTTCCCACCGATGAAAACCTGCTCTCTCAGGTAAATAAAATGAAAAAGTTAATTGAAAAAGCAAACTGGGTGTATTTTATTATGATCATTTATGTTGGCTGTACTTTAATGAAACAGATTAAAGATGGATTTGGTGAGGGAAAAGACCTCGTTGTGAGTGTCATGTCTTCGATGGGCGAGGAGCAGATCTGTGCCCTCAAGGACATTGGTCCCAAGTAAAAAGCTTTTGGCTTGCCTGGGATTCATTCCAATACGGTATTGGAAGTTTTATTACATGATGAAAGTTCGGAGCGTCAATGTGCTCGTCATTACTAAGAAACTGTGTTGCTTTCTTGTTATATTTTCTGCTGAGATCTTGGTGTCTGTTGACTGTTATATTATGTGTTGTGGGGTATTTTTAGCTGATATTCCGTCTACTGGGACGTGTCGAACTATGATGTTATGATATTGTCGGAAGTTCTGCGTTGGTTGAAAATAAGAACACCGTTTTCCAGTTAGTAAACCGACAAGTTTTTACTCTTCTTAACCGATCTGAGGAAAAACGATACCATTGCATAATCTGTGTAATCTGCATATTGAACCTTGAGTTTGGAAATTGTTCGAAAATTGCGTATTCGAACTGTAATTGATTGTCTGTTGAAGCACAATCATTGCCGTGATTATCGTTTTCACGGTTCGATTTTGGTTGTCCTTAATCGACCCTTAAATCGGAGCCTTTGGTTTTGAACCTATGAACCCCTAAGGGTGTGTTTGGTCCGGAATTTGATGAGGAAAAGAAAAGTGTGGTCATAAGCATTATATAATTGTACATTATGGTCCCGTATCGTACCATTCAACTTTTTTTTTTTTTTTTTTTTTTTTTTTTTTTATTTTCCACGTCGAAATCTGTGAACCAAACGGGGCATTAGGATGTGTTTGGTCCGCGGAATTCGATGCGGAAAATAAAACAAAAGTGTGGTAATACGCAAATCATCGGACATTATGTTTCACATGTATCATTTTACTTTTCCTTTTATTTTTCACGTCGTGAACTAAATGGAGCCCTAATGATGGTTTGAAAAGAAAAATCAAGTTTTTAATCTTCATATATACTATTAGTATTTTAAGCACAAGTAAATCAGTATTTAATTATATATAATTATTTTATTGGCCATGACTTTCCTACTCAATTGGGTATCCAATAAAAATATGACTGTGTTATATGTGTTTAGCAAAACAAACACCTGTCGTTTTTTACTTGAGTTGGATTATACACACGGGCAAGACAACCTATTGTATTCTAAGAATCGTTTTTAGTGTAGAAAATGTTCTTAAATGAAATTTCACTTGATGAGTAAAATTAGAATTTAGAACTAACAAAAGAAATTGAACGGGTAAATTTATTGCCGCGACTTATTGGGGGTGACTGACACTCACAAGCCATTTATAGTATAGAAGAAGATTTCAAAGTTATGTTAATGGGCCTATTATATAGCACGCCGTGTGGTGAAATCAAAGTGTAAAACATATCCCACACCGATTATTATCTTAGGAGGAGAGACAATTCGTATGCTATAAATAACCAAGGTCCATCACATTATTACTCACTTACCTGGACGGTGTCATTGGGCGATCAATAAGACCCAAGGCATAGGCTTACGGCGTCCATTGCACCTTGTGACGTGCGTTAGCCTAAGGTCGGCCCAAGTGGTCGAGCCTACGTCAAAATTTGTGTTAGAGGGGGCCTGCGTCCGCGCGGCCCCCGCCCAATTTCAAGTATAATTATTGGTTCTTTGTTCTATAAAGTTTGTGCTTGCTTGATTATAAATTTTAATTTGTTCAATAAAACTGGGGTTATAGAGTTAAATGTTGGGAAATGAGTACCTACGGTATAAAGAAAATCAAATAGACCCCCAAAAGTAAATCAATTACTTACTGTAGATATAATACATTGAAGAAAGGTCTATTATTCAATTAGAAAATAGGTCTATTATTTTAATTAGCAAACAGGACGCGGGCGATTGGCGTACGGTGATCGGAAGCACGATGGACGGCGACACTGACGGCAGAGAATCCATCACTGTTTATTATAAAACACCAAACTCGTTGACCGGTTAACGACTTCTCGCGATTAAGGGGTAAACTTGTGCTTAACGACTTCTCGCGATTTAGGTCTATTATTCAATCGGCAAATAGGTCTATTGTTTATCTCAGGCAACGGCGCCAAAATTTGGTCGCGTCATAAACGCCAAAAATACAATTTATAAACTTAATAAAAGGAGTATATCGAAAGTAAGGATCGTCTTTACAGGAAAGACGCTTGTTTTACTTCTATATCAAAATTTGACTAATATTATATATAATAAAGTGGTTTTGTTGTTTGAGGTTCAAATACGAAATAAAACTAATAAGCCATCCTTACGGAGACATGAACATAATATTTAAAAAGTAAGTATCACCGTGATATGATACGTAGGAGAGTAAAATGGTACGAACAAACTAATGGGTACGTAATATTGGGTTAATTAAAGATCAGAACCCATTAAGTATGTTAGTTTTTGGTTCAGACCCCATTACATTGGGCTTTAGGATTAAAGACCCACTTTTCGAAAAATTCAGGGGTCAGGCCCTAAAATGACGCAAAAAGACGTATTTAACCCTGACATATGCCAAAATTACGTTGTATACCTAAATAATCCGTTCCAGCCAATTATAACAGTTCGACGCTGAAAAAGAACACTTTCGTTCACGTGGATAACAACAGTCTTGTATTGAGTACCATATGTCGTCTATTTAGTAACAAATAACGTCGCAGAAATAACACAACATTAAAAAATAATACCGCTTCCTGCAACATCATTTGTTAATGTGTTACTGCAAGAATCGGTATTATTTTTGAATGATGTTGTACTTCTACGGCTTCGTTTGTTACTAAATAGACGTCATATGGTACTCAATACAAGACTTTTGTTATCCAAATGAAAGGAAGTGTTTTTTCAGCTTAAAATTGTTATAATTGTTCTTAAAACCTCCACCTGACCATCCCCCTGTTTTCCTAGACAGAAAATTCATCATTATAGGGAGCAATGCTCGATGAGTGGGAAAAATAGGGTTCGATAGTCCGATGTAATAAATATGTCTGTTAATAACATTTTACTGTCGATAAGTAACGTCTTATGCCGTTAAAATAACACTTATGGTTTTTACGGTAACAAATTAGTATAATTGTGTAACAGTTATAATTGTTCTTGAACCCTCCACCCGACCATCCTCCCCCTGTTTCCCTAGACAGAAAATTCATCATTATAGGGAGCAATGCTCCTATAATGGTTACCAATTTTCAATCTCGAAACGTGTAATAAGATCGAAACGCTAATGATTCGATCTTTTATAGAAAAATGCTAATGGTCGTCGCATCGAGTTTAGGGTTTAGGGTTATGGTGTAATAACGCATGATGAAAAACAAAACAAGGTATTAATAATCGACTGTGTTCGATCAGTGTGAAAAATGGGGTTCGATAGTTCGATGTAATAAATATGTATGTTAATAACATTTTACTATCGATAAGTAACGTCTTATGACGTTAAAGTAACACTTGCGGTTGTTACGGTAACATATCGGTATAACTGTGTAACATAAAACTGACGCCATTCAGAAATAACTTTTATTAAGTTTAATTTCGTCAAATCACAGTTTTGGGTCATTTTCACTTATTTTTTGAAAAATTAGGTCCTTAAAAATAAGAAAATTCTGACAGGGCCTGATTCCTAATTTCAAAATATAATAGGGCCTGTCACAAAATTTGCCCTTTTTTCAATTTGACGAGCCAACTGTCAGCCCGCCGCTAAGCCCGTTTTGAGATGACGTCATAAATAGTTGCGCTTAAATGAATTTCTTTTCGTTTTTCCTTACTTCGTAATGACACGTAGTTTTTTGCTCTGGAAAAATCAAGAAACGCCACACAACCTTGCGTGGCAAAATATCCTTCTTCTACTTCGACCCGATCCACCGGGTATCTCGACCCGAATCCGCGCATTTCGCTGACCGAAGAGGAAAATATCTGAGAGAGAAGAGAAGATTCAGTTCAGCTTACGCAACGTGTTTCTATATCATTCTTCTCCTCGCGCGAGAGCTTCGATCGCTCGCAGGCAACAGCGCACGCAATCAGTAATTGATTTAAGCACAAGTTTACCCCCTCAATCGCGAGGAATCGTTAATCGGCCGACGAGTTTGGCGTTTTATCGCATTCAGTGATGGATTCTCTGCCGTCGGTGTCGCCGTCAATCGTGCTTCCGATCACCGTGCGCCGCCGCCAGTCCTACGCGTCCTTCTCATTCAGCAACAGATCGCCGACGAATCGGTTGAATAGATTGAGAAAGCACGGCGCTGCCGCGGCGATCAGCTGCGCGAAGAGAGGAGGAGAAGAGGAGGGGAACAAAGGAGAAAACGATGATCTAGAGAGGGCTCTGCGGATGGACGGTTCGATTCCCGGGACTTCCGACGCGTTCGTCAGGCAGGTGTCGTCACGCGCCTACGGCATGCGCAGGCATCTTCAGCAGACCTTCGACAGCAGTAGCTACGATGGTATGGGCTTTACTTACCTCTTCCCTCTAATTTCTTTTTTTCGATTCGTTCGTTCTATGAGAAAGCTCATATGCTGTTTTAGAGCACGAATTCATTGAGTAGTTGAAATCGCTGCTTATCGAGGAACTGTAATACTAATTTGTCAAGTTTAAATAGTTGTCGTTGAGATCAATCCTGGAACACTTGACCTCTTCTACTAATGTCGATAACTTCAGTTTTCAAAGTGCATACATACATCATGGAAATACCTCTGTTTTCAATTTCGGAAGTGCATACGTACGTCATGGAAAAATCTATGTCACTGAATGGACTTATTTATCTTCTGTGATCAGTCTTAGAGGCGAACCCGTGGCGGGAGGCAACGAAATCTGTTTACGTGCTGACTCACCAGGAAAACCAGCTGTGCACAATGAAAACTCGAAGAAAAAGAAGGTAACTTTCATACCTTTCCTTTCATCGATAGTCTTTTTCTACTATTCACCTTCATATGTAAGTGTTCTTGGCTCTGCTTATCACCTCATTGCAGTGAAGTTGAAAGAGAACTTGGGCTTCTATTCTCCAAGGGAGGCAAATGGAGAAACCAGTCAAAAAAATCCAGCCCAGATAATAAGTTCCAAATGCTCGTCGAGGATGTCAGGGACGGCGTCCTCGTAAGATCTTTTCTCTCTGTATCTTGACTCTCTTTCAAAGCATACGTTCAAGTTCTATAGATAATTTCATGAGACACTTTTTTCTGCTTCAAAGGTATTCGAAGATCAAAACGAAGCCGTAAAGTACTGCGATCTGCTCCAGGGAGGCGGGCAGGGATGCGAAGGCGTCGCAGAGATAGAAGCCTCATCGGTAAAGCTTATCATTACCACACTCTCAGTTTGATCTCAAAATGTGGTTCAAAATATTTCAAGAAATCGATCTTTTTCCCCAGGTATTCGATCTCTGCCAAAGGAATCGGGCGCTCGCCGTATTATTTCGTAGGGGAAGAACGCCGCCGTTGCCCGACAGTCTCAAGCTCAACTTAGGCGCACGAAAACGATCCCTTGAAGACCAAGATGATTTGATTTAATTCGAATGGCTCCGTATGGAAAAGCTATCGTAGCATTTTTTAATGTAATAGCTTATGGTGTCTAACTTGTGTAATAGAATGTTAAAACATTCTTAAAAAAATAAGATCGGTCGTTGAAAAACTTTTATTCGATTTCTTTTAGTTTTTTGGTATGTTGTAAAGTAGTGAAAATGACTCAATATCTTTCAGTTTTTGAGAAAAATGACAAAGTTATACAATAAGAGGTACTCAGAACCTGTTTTCTGTTACCATCTTTAACCATATTATTAAATAAATAACTTTTCGAGAAAAAATGGTGCACAAATTTATGTTTTCTTTCGAACGATCCTCGAAACCGAAACTCGATCTATCCACCATGGTTTATTTCGTTATTCATGTATCGAAATGTTCGATTTTACGGGTATATTTTTCGAACTCTTTTGACGCAATTAATAAAAACACGATGAAATCGAATCTCGATTCGATCGAAATTGAAGATATTTTGTACAAATTCGAGTGACTCATAACCCGAACAAATCTGTGAAACACAGTATTGGCTCTATTATCCGTCGCTCATGGTTTGCCAAAATTTAAAATCGTCGAATTGTTGGCTAATCATCTGTTCCCGAAACGTGGTATGGATGGTCATGCATCTGTCACCTTGAAACATTTATCTGGTATTGATGAGCTGGCATATGGTATAGGTACTGATTTATAGGTATCTGTAAGCTGTATTTTGTACCGAATACCAATTATCTGGTATCATTACAACAGTGGAAATTCGAACAAAACAATCGATTGCATATATTATTTCCATCTGCACGAACACACATCCTGCACCACACCAAGTTGGGTGTGTTCTAGACGGTTTATCATGTTATTCAGGTCTCAAATGTTCGATTTTATGGGTAAAATTTTCAAATTCTTTTGACGCAAATAATAAAAACATAGCTTAATCGAATCCCGATTCGGTCGAAATTGAAGATATTTTGCACAAATTCGAGAGACCCATATCTTGAACAGATCGCTGAAACACCATATTGACTCTATTGTTCGTCACTCAAGGTTTGCCGAAATTTAAATACAATTGTCGGATTGTTGCATAAACCACTGTTCCGGAAACGTGGTATGGACGGTCAAGCATCTGTTCTAGCAAAATAATCAATAGGTATTGAAAAATTCTCATTTGGTATACGTTTTGATTTAAAGGTAGCTATAAGCTGTATTTGGAACCAAGTTTTTCTTATCTGGTATCATTATAACAGTGGAAACTCGATCGAAACGATTATTGTACATATTATTGTCATCTGCACGAACATGCATCTTGCACCAAACAAAGTTGGGTGTGTCCTAGATGATTTATTATGTTATTGAGGTCTCGACGTGTTCGATTTACGTGTATGTTTTCGAAATTATTTTGACGTAAATAATAAAAATCGACGAATTCGATTCCCAATTCGGTCAAAATTGAAGATACTTCATACAAATTCGAGAGACTCATATCCCGATCAGAGCACCGAGACACCGTGTTCGTTCTATTGTTCGTCGCTCAAGGTTGCCGAAATTTAAATACAATCGCCCGATTTTTTGCCTAATTTTCCGAAATAAGAAAGTGGTACTAGTAAGTTATTAATTGTTATTCTTTGTGTTATCCAATTTAGGCGGGATTTCAATAATTCATGCGGGATCTCAGTAATTTACGCGGAAAATGCAATATTTGGCTACAAGGGAGCTCGTCAAATAATGTGGTACATCCCTCGAGTTAAGAGGGATTTCAAATTACGTTTAACGTCAATGACTCCTAGGAATTTCTCGGTGGATATGTTGATATTATAAACGTCTTAATGTGAAACGTATACAATGAAACTTGATTAACAACATAAGGATAGGGTGTAGTATATACATTCCAATGGAGGTGATCTTGATTACAATACTAGTGATATCAACATTGGACTACTAACGTAATGTTCGCGTGTGGAAGAAAATGCGAATTTGGCTTTTTTTTTTCTTGAAATTGAAACATTTTCAAGGTGAATAACACATTCTGCAAATAAAATAACACATGTATATATAAAAGAAAACATTTCATTAAGAATATTCCGGAATGTTCTATATTGTCAAGGAATATTATCACATTACTTGCCAATAATACCGAATGTCCGATATAAAAGAACAGTACAAATCCAATTTTTAACACTATTGTTGATATTGATACTGCATAATAGGTTTTCATACCACGATACAAATTTCATTAGTTTTGCTCACAAATCCAATTTTTTTGATTGTTTAGGGTTTGGTGCCTCGAATGTTGAGTTTATGGTCTATTAAATATTGTTCGTGCTTTAATGTTGAACTTTGAATACGTTTGTGATTGAATTCATAACGTTATGTCTCATCAAAAAAGATACTAGTACATTTTGTGAAAGAAGAGCTATGTGTTTACATGACTTTTGATCTCAACTTCCACATATCGTATCAACATTCACAAAACGTGTCTTTTAATGAAAATTTGTGATTTAGCTTCATCATATCATCTATTTCCACGAATGTCAATCTTATACATCCAAACGAAATGAATTTAAGAACGAAATTAATCGAAATAGTAATGTGGTATTGATTAGGTATTTTGTGGTTTTTGTAGCTACAAATGTGTTATAACCTTTGTTTATATTGTTATTTTTTATCAGACATGTGGTACTATTTGCAAGCAATGTGGTAATATTAAGTTATCTATTAATATCTCTGACAATCTAGAACCTTCTAGAATGTTCTTAGTGATGACATACCCAGAATGCTTGAATTGTTACTCAGAGTAAATGAAGTGTTACCAACCAGTTTTTTAATTGACAATGTTCCAATATTTCCCGTCAAAATTCTTCGTTATTCCAGTATCAAACGAATTACCTCAACATTCGATCTTAGGTCGCTAATAAAGTAGAATGATCTGTTACAGAAATTGAAAAAGTGTCGATCTTAGGCCGCAGCAAAATTCGTTGTTATTTCATGTCGATTACTAAAATCCACATCCGAATTGGTGTGAATGTTCATTATTCGAGCATAAAGTCGAGATTCACTCGTTCTTTTACCAAAATTTTTCGAATTGTGTTTGAAGCATTATTCCAACTTAATATCGAAAATTGTCCTTGTTTATGAGGATCCATGGGAAATTGAGATCGGTTTTACCTTTTTTGATTACTAACGTTGAAGATTTCTGCAATTTCGGAGAGTTTTGGGTGTCGTACGATTTTTTTAATGTTCCTCTTGACGCCCTATTTCGTACTAATTGCATGTAGTTATTATAGGAAACAAATCGTTATTGCCTTCTCGTTATTTTGTTATAAGGCAACTTTTATTCCTCAATGTTAGGAATCTGTTATTGTTTTAAGATAGAGTTTCCGAAATAGTAAAAAGTGGTACCTAGATTAAGTGACATGTTACTGAAATATTTGTTATTGCTGAGGCGGCACTTATTCCTCAATGTTAAGAATCTGATATATGTTTCTACGGTACCCAGATAAAGTGATTTGTTACTGAAATCGAAATGTTTGGATCTTAGCTCGAGACGTCGTTGTTATTTCGTGTCGATTACTAGGACCCACATCTGAATTGGTGTGAATCCACATTATTCGAGCACAAAAGTCAAGATATCACTCGTGTTGCACCAAAATTTCGAATTGAGTTTGAAGCATTATTCCAACATAAATCGAAATTTTCCTTGGTTACGAGGACTCATGAGAAATTGAGCTTGATTTTACCTTTTCCGCTCAATAACGTCGAAGATTTCTGAGATTTCAGGGCGTTTGTGTGTTGTAAGAATGACAGATCTATAAAAAGTCTGACGTGAGGGATGACATAGCTATGTAAATTTTCGCAACAGTTGAGGGCAAATGGGTCTTTTTCGCACAATTAGGTCTGAATCCTTTAAACATAATTTAAAGCAATAGGGTCTGAATCCAATGAAAATAACTTAAGAGGGCCTGAAACGTAATTTTCTCTATATTTTAATCACAGAGTGCGCACATATAGTACTAATGGCCTGAGCTACCCTCGCTTCCGCTCCCACGCGCACCACGTAACGTTTCTTCCGTGATTTCGATTCAGCTCCGAATTTAGTAATTATAGCATATCAACGGAGGCCTTTTTTCTTGCAGTTGTGAGCGAAAGCGAGGGTAGCTAAGGCCACTCCGCAGCCGCGGGGGACGCTATTGCGGTGGGCTCGATTAATCGACGCTGGCCCCCGAACAACGCAACGTGGCGATAGTCGAAATGCGTTTATAACCGAGCGGCGTAGGGTGCCGAATTTTCGATTTTCCACATCTTATTTCGACCTAGCGCCCTTCGGCTTCTCCCGAGGGCTCAAGATACCGCCCTAAGCCTCAGGAGACCACGTCTAATTCGAACTTCTCAAATTCGAATTTAATACAACTTTATTCGAATTAATAATTTCATTCCAAACTAGTTTGAACAAAGCGGCAGCCGACATCTTTTTGACTATTTGGCAACCGCAGCGATTTCTGATCGATATCAAATTTTCCAGAATGATTCTACACTTCCCAACAATCGCAACAAGGGGTCTTTCGAATCATTCCGATGTCGTTTGATATTTTACGCAAAATCAAATCTGTGGTTCGAAATTATCAATTCAACTAAAGCGGCAGTCTGCCATCTTTCGACAGTTTGACAACCGAAATGATTTCCAATCAATACCAAATTTTCCAGATTGATTCTACACTTCCCGAAGATTGGAACGAGGGGTCTTTCGAATCATTCCGATGTCGTTTGGTATTTTTCGTAAAATCAAATCACTAGGGTCCGAAATATACATCCGACGTACGTGATTACACCTAGGATGAGCGTCGCAACGCCTCGTCTGGTTCCCGGGGCCTCCGGGCTAGATTGTCATGCCGGTATGTCCTTGATCGAACCTCCGAAACTGCTCCCGATGGCTAGATGCAGTTCGGTTCGGGCGTCGGGCTTCGTCGAACGATCCCGTGGCTTGACGTGGCTTGAGAAGTTCAAAACTTAAGCTCACTTTTGTTCTAATTCTCTAGTATGAGTTGAGTAGTTGAGAGCATGTACCAAGTTCTAAGGCTTAGAAACTAACTCACATTGCATGCTTCTCATCTACTTCATTTATGCATGTTTCTCCTTTTCATTTTCACACCTAAGCCCATGAGTGTAGTAAATTCCACTATGGTTATTTTTATTATTTTTCTACAACACTTGTCATGCTCCCACAATGTGACTCATATGCCACCTCAAGTTATGTGGCATGCTAGAAATTATACACATGTCCAAGACCAACTCATCTTGCAATTATTCCATTTTGGCCCTTTAGGTTTCTAAATTCTCAATTTAGTCCCTCAATTTTAAGTAATAAAATAATTAAATTCAATCTAATTATTTTAATTTCAATTGAGCGTCATTTAGTTAATTAATTAAGCACTTAAGACACTCTTAAGTCCTAATTATTCCCGTGACCGTCACCGGAATTTAACTAAATCGTCGACACCTCGTATCAACTTTGCCACTACCTCAACGAATCCCATTCGTTAGGTTCTAGAGAAAAGCCCACCGATTTCGTTCGAGGTCACCATTTTTAAGCGCGGCTCTCTAGGTCCGTCTCAACTGGCACGGGAGGAATCCGCGAGTCCCGGTATTCGCCTAGCCAATCCCGCGGTACCGGACAGATCCCAGTTGAGAACGAATTTTGATCTAATCTAAATTCGGGCGAACCGACTTTAGTGTATAGATTTAAATACCTCTTACGCCTTTCACTTGCGTCCCGGTTAGGTGAGAGCCATGTAAATGTCAAACTCACTAACCTAACACTATGTTACAATCGAGACCCAACCGATTATTTAAACACCGCTCCGTATCTAATACGAGTGAGCTTTCCAAGCTTCGGCCGAAGGCTTTACAATCGTCGTTCTCCAATTACGTCATAGGACGTTAACCTATACGAATATAGGCAGTGAATCTCGATAGTAGTCAAAGCTTGGTAATCATCTCCGTAAAGTCAGTTGCGTTTCGTCGCTGACCCGTGTCCCATTTCCGAACACTTGCGAGCCTAGCCAACTAGCGACAAACCGAAATCGCGAAAGCAAGTCCGTCAATGACCCTATCGGTCTGAGGCTGAACGACGCGGCGTCGTTGAGGAAGCTCCTCGAGGAGGATCCTTAGCTGGTCAACGCTAGGGAGTACGATCAGAGGCCGCCTCTACACGTGGCAGCCTTACACGGCTGGATCGACGTTGCCACTTGTCTGCTGGACTACAATGCCGGCGTCAACGTGCAGGATCGATGGACTGTATGATACGAGCTCTCATTTCTATTCTATGAAAAATGTTGAGGCTTGCGTTTCTGTGTGTGTGTGTGTGTGCGCGCTTGCACTGTATTGTTGAATTAGTGTGTTTGGCTTGTGATTGCTAATGCGTGTTTTTTTTGTTGGAAATAAATTATATAAAATTAAAAAATGATGCACTTCCTTCAGGGTTAACCTTTTAAAAAAAGTGATCACTCAACATAAACGCCCCCTCACGTCTAGGCTGATTTCTCTATTATCTAGCCTTAAACGTGTAATTCTCATAAATGGGTGGTCGTGAGGATTCGTACCCAAGACCTGCGGGTCCCTAAGCTCTGATACAATGTTAAGTGACCACTTCTCCTAAAAGGTTAACCCTGAAGTAGGTGCATCACTTTTTAATCTTATATAATTTTGACCTCTTTTTGCTTTCGTTATCAATCATATACGCCATGGATTTCTGTTTCTCGTTACAATGCAGCAAATCGAAGACATACGGTGAGTGCATCTCTGTGCGTGTGTGTGTTATCCACATGAAATGTGTCCGTCATGATGTCAGGCATGATATCCGTTGTCTCTAAAGATGGAACTTTTACCTTCCTATTGGAGTAGAATTGTAGTAGTGCTTGTCGGAATTTTGATGAAGATATAAGAGGTTGAAGCTTGAATGAAGGATATATTATGATGAGAATAGAAAAAGAGTTGCTTTAGTTCTTAAGATCATAAGATAGCTTCTTAAGACTTTTCTTCATAACATGCATAATACATTCATCATCATGCATACATATCATCACAATAATTACTTGAAGATAATAAAACACACATCATACAAACACATTAGTACAACATAACAATCATAGAAGAGAATATCATGACTCATAAATGAGAATATTATGACTCAACCAAAGACATAATCGTATGAGTTAGGTATAACATACATCCAACTCATATAAAGAATATATCATACAATTGAAAGAAACTTATCAATTTAACACTCCTCCTTAAGTTTCTTCATGACGCTTAAACGACACTTAGCGTTTGAGCCTTCCTTCGGGCAATGGCTTGATCATAATATCAGTATGTTTATCGTGAGAACGACATTGATCGAATTTTACCTTATCATACTCTTTAGCTTGTCGAATAGCATGGAACTTGATTTCGCGGTTTCTACATTTGCACCGGCTTCATCGTGAACGACAAGCTTTGGCTTCGGCATGCTCCTCCTCATTTTAGACTTCTTTAAGGGATTGAGAGCCAAATGTTGAATCTGAAAATTTCCGTCCATCACCATCTCCTCCTTCATCGCATGTTCCCGTTCATCATGCTTCGTTACTTCTTTTAGCGAGGAATTTTCCAACATAGCATACATATATTTTTCATACTCCATAGACGAGTCGAGAGATGAGTCGTCTTCATCATGTGAAACATAGTTAACATCTTCACATATTTCGTTGAACTTCATAGGAAAGCTTTGTCCAACCATAGCCACCTTAGCTAAAATCACATCATTCGGATCATAGACAACGCATGCGTTGTCTTTGAATAAAAGAGAGTATCCTTTTTCCATCATTCTTGACACACTCAAAAGATTTGAGTTAGATGAGGAACAAAGAGAACATTAGGAATATACTTTGTACCTCGTTTTGTTTTGACCGGTATCGATCCCTTCCCTTTGGCTTGAATGACCTTGCCATTTCCTAGGTGAACCTTCGTCTTGATGGATTTGTCCAAGCTCACAAACATCTTCTCATCTTTACACATGTGGCTTGTACAACCACTATCAATGAGCCACATTTGCTCACTTTTCTCCTCCGGCTTCACCATAAAGAGCCATTCTTTAGCCTCTTCTTGCTCATCGGAAACATTGGCTTGTTGTGGTTGAATGTTGCCTTGTTTTTTTAGCCGACAACTCCTTTCAAGATGCTCAATTTTCTTACAATAGTTGCACCGGATTGCACCTTTTTCCTTGTACCAACAATCACTTTTAACGTGGTTGTTTCGAAAGCATATTTTGCACGATCGGGTCGGCTTTGCTTTGTATTTGTAATTTTGAGCACCTTGATCTTCATCATCATTGCCTTCATCTTGGCTTGTGCCTTCTTTTACTAGTTGTTTTCCTTTGATCTTCACTTTAAGGGCCGGAAAAGCTCCTTCGGTGCATCTTCTTCTCTCATGTTTGCTCGTTGCTCTTGAGTTTGAAGCTTGCTAATGAGCTCCGCAACGGATAGAGTCTTGAGGTCGTATGATTCTTCGATAGCCGAAATCATCGCCTCAAATTTTGAAGGTGGGCTTATCATCATCTTTTCCACCACCTTTGCATCGTTGAACTCTTCTCCCGTCAACCTTATTTTGTTAACAAGGTCTAAAAGCTTGGAAGAGTACTCTTTCACCGAATCTACATCCTTCAACTTCAACATTTCAAACTCTCTTTTTAATGTTAAGAGTTTGATAGTCTTCACCCTTTCGCTTCCTTCGAACTCTTCCTTCAACTTACCCAAGCTTCTTTTGGATTTTCACATGTCATGATTCTTGTGAAGATTGTATCGGAGAGAGCCGAGTGTAAACATGTGAGAGCTTTTGGTTTTTTGGCGAGGTCTTCTTCGTGCTTCTTCATTTGAGCGATCGTCGGGTTTGCTCGTAAGGCCGGTAGTTCTTCATCATTTTCTACTACATTCCATAGGCATAGCGCTTTTAAATATGCCTTCATCTTGATCGCCCATATATGATAGTTTTCGCCATTGAAAAACGAAGGCCCCGTGCTTCGTTGCTTGCCATCTTCGTTGTTTTTTGATGGTGGAATTTTTTTTTTCTCACAAGTCCCTCAAGAAGAAAGCTCTGACACCATGTTGGAATTTTGATGAAGATATAAGAGGTAAAAGCTTGAATGAAGGATATATTATTATGAGAAGAGAAAAAGAGTTGCTTTAGTTCTTAAGATCATAAGATAGCTTCTTAAGACTTTTCTTCATAACATGCATAATACATTCGTCATCATGCATACATATCATCACAATAATTACTTGAAGACAATAAAACACACATAATACAAACACATTATTACAACATAACAATCATGGAAGAGAATATCATGACTCATAGATGAGAATATTATGGCTCAAAAGACATAATCATATGAGTTATGTATAACATACATCACTCATATATAGAATATATCATATAATTGAAAGAAACTTATCAATTTAACAGTGCTTAGGCATAAATGATTGTCCGATCCAACATGTACAATCTAGTGATCGTAGGACTGTACTAGTTGATTTTGGTTTACGATGGAGCAAAGATCTCTGTGTGCCAATTTCAAGGCAATTTTCTTATCTTATTAGTGACCTTTTGGGGATCTCTTTCGAGGGCCGCGCAAAGATGCCACTACACAATAATCCAGAAGAGATCCTGACCTTAGCAGGGAGGCATCCGGCAATGAGAAGGCCCGCGACCGGAACTTCAGGACCTTCTGAACCTCATTCAAATTTGTATTGTCTTGATCATAATAAATGTCGACACTATACTAACAATTGGTGTTATTTGAAGGACAAAATAGAGAGGCTCATCCAGACAGTTGCCTTAAAGGAATTTGTCAGGGGTCCCGTTCTAGAGTCCCAAAGCAAAACCGTAGCTCCCCCGAACAAGGAAAGACCATCTCCACCACCTCCAAAATAAAGAGCTCCCACCACTTAGGGCCCCTATGCTCATTACAGTTGGAGGTCCTAGTGGAGAAGATTCCAAGTAAGCTAGGAAGACACACACTAGAGTGCTCGAAGTAAAGCCTCAACTCCGGCTGGCAAGAGACCTGAAGCTCCCCCTTCGGGACCTAAAAGCCCAGCTCCATGCTGGCACGAAGACCCAATGCTCCACATTCAGGACCTCCCAGCTCTGCGCTGGCAAGAAGACCGGGAGATCTGCGTTTGGGATCCTCCAGCTCCACCCTGACACATGAAGATCTTGGGGACCCAGAGGCCAGCACCACGTTGGCGTACGAAGATCCGCGGGACTCAAAGTCCAACTCCATGCGGGCACATGAAGATCCACGGAAGACATCCCACGTTGATAAGGCTCTTAGCCGGGACCTTAGGACCCTCCAAAATCTCATTCTCTATTATATGTTATTGTTATCATAGTAAATATAGGCACCGCACTAACAATTGTTATTATTTGAAGGACATGACGAGAGGCTTATTCAGACGGAACATCTGGAAAATGTGTTAGCTGGAAAACCGTTACCACCTTAATCTCCTAACAAGGAGCTGTTGGGGTCTCTCCTTAGGATCCTGCGGAACCTCATACCATCATGCAACAACATAGAGGAGATCATGACCCGTCGGGGGACATCCCATGATGAAAAGGCTTTTAGCAGAAACCCCATAGCCATCTAAATCTCATTTTCATTTATTTTACCAATATCATTATAAACACATGCATCACAGTAACAACTGCTATCATTAGAAGAATCAAATAGAAGGACCCATCCTTGTATGACGTCTAGGGAGGTCCATTGGGCATAGCCTCGACCAAGGTCTGAGGGCATGAGGGCAGCCGAGAAGGAGTTCAGGGGATATGTGCCGACTTTAGGCAGACAACCACCTGCCTCCTCCAAATAGGGTCCGTTCATCAGCCTCATATCCTTGTCATAGTATGGGCTCCAAGACATAAAAACCGAGCTCTGCGCCGCCATAAGCTCCGTATAAGCACCCGAAAAGCCCAATCTCCGCACCGGTAGCAACGTTTTGAAGCTTCTAACAGGGATCTATATATAGTCTCAGCTACGAGCCTGCATAAAAGATTCAAAAAACCACAGCGCCTGAAGACCCGAGGGAAATAGGACCGCAGCGCCTGAAGACCCTAGAAGATAGCTCCACGCTGACATCCGAACCTTCGGAGATCTGGAGCAAGGGACCTCATCATTAACCGAGAAGAAAGGGGCTCCGCTTCACAATTACTTTCAAATGTTAGGCCTCCAACAAGGAGCCCAGATATTAAGCGAGCGGGCGCTATAACCATTCATGTAAGCGAGCGGGCGCTCTACCCACGCATTTAAGCGAAGCTGACGCTATAACCAGGGTAACCAATGATGCCCCTAAGGAAATACCGTCTTATTGAAATATAAATATTTATTATAAAAGGTGCATCAAATAATATATAATCGATGCCGAGGGTCGACGGACCTGAGGTGTCAGGACATCAAAGACTGATAGTCTACGATGTGTGATGATACCAACGGCCGACGGGCCCGTGGCGTACCCGATATCAAAGATATTGAATCTGCAACGTGATGATGCCCATAAAGGTGCACAAGATACCGCCGCTGACGGGCTGCGGCGTACAGAACATCAAAGGCTCTCAGTAAGTCTGCGACGTGAATGGTACCTAAAGCGAAGCTGGCGCTATAACCAGGACAAATCGATGAGGGGATCACCGCGATTTCAAATTTTATAGACCTAGGTGTCTACACAAATACTGAATTTGCTAAGGACAAAGAGAGCCTAGCACAAAAAAAGACACCTGAGGACAATGACGACGGTCATTGCAACCGATGGCGTGAATTCATACTTGGCTTACGAATTACTAAGCGAGCTGGTGCTATAACCATGCATTTAAGCGAGCTGGCGCTATAACGCCACGATAATGATGCTTGAAAAATTACTTGCACATAAAAATATGGAAAATCCATCAAACCAACAACGGACCGTAGAATTTTACTCTCAGCAAAAGAAACCACCAAGGGGATTTTATTATAAACTTTACATTTTAGCGGTGTGCTTGAGATCGTTGCTGGGAATTTCTCTTGAGCAGCTTTCCGAGCTCGAATCATTGAAGCATATTACCATATTCTCTAGTAATAGAACATATAGAACAAATCGTGATTAGCTGTTGGCATATAAACCAAAAAAACCACTGTATGACCCGATATGGGTACTTACTGGGTTTAATGACTCTATGTGTAATGTTCTGCTCGTGGCAGGACTTAATAGCCATCAACTAGCCAAGAGTAAACAAAGTAATTATGAGATTACTAGAAGAATAGCTGGTACTTGAGAAGTTAGTAATGCTATTATAAGTCCATGCATCCCATTTTCTATTATATCGGATTTTTCTAAGTAAAACAATTTTCTAAAAAAAAATGTCGCATTACTATATAGAGGATCTTAGATTACTCAGTAACAAATTTCAGTTTAAGGAAATAATAGGATCATACCAACTGCCTTATGATGTCACGAAATGCTGCTCGTCCCTCCTCTATCACCTTCAGCCAGTGCCACCATTTTGATGGACGTAATATCTTGATGCCTGGTGCTTGCTCAGCGCTGTGGAACTTCCTTTCACTATATTTGGGAACATATTACGCAGTCGTTTGCTAAGTATTGAAAGAAACTACTTAACACACTAAAAGGAGAGAAAAGTGACGAGTAACTTTGTGTTCTGATGATGCCTCCTGAAAATGGCTAAATTCTCCCCTTTTATAGCACCTTCCAGCAGCCCTTCCCAATAATATCCCAGGATTTAAGGGGGACGTGACTACTGTAGTACTATGAACAGTAGAAGTTGCATGAATGACCCCTGTGACTACCACAGCTTTTCCAACAGCGGTGCTGCCCTGTAGCGATCTGACACGCGTCCCAGTAGCTTCTTCTTTTCCTTTTCATTGTCTTTTCACCTGGGGCTTTTTGAGGGTGCTCCTTTTTATCCGGATATTGCCTTTTGTCCAGAGGTCCTAGTGAATCCCTTCCCCGATATTTTTTACTAAGTGTGGGCCTTATTTTGTTTACGAGTTTGCCGGGCTTTTTTATTTCTAGGCCCTTCTACTTTTAGTCCACATCAATTTCGTTAAATTCATCTAGACTCATTTATAACTGACAAGTTCATGTGAACAAATGGAGAAGATAATCGCCATTGACCAATTGAAGAGAAAAAACCTTAAGCATTGAAGAATCGATTTGCTATTGAATGATGATGAACAGAAAAATTGTTACAACTCATAAAATAACTGTACATGTGTTAACTTATTTGACTAGAGTTAAAATTACACAATCAGCCCCAGATAATTACATAAACACCCAAGAACTTAAGTAATGGGCACATCCCACTCCATTTTCAGACTCAAGTGATCACAATTCTGATTCTTCTAAGCTGTCATATGGTGATTTGAGCTTGGATCTCATCGTATAACTAATCACGACTTTGAGAACACTCTCAGAGGGATTGTAAAAACTTTTAGATCTGATAGGGGTGACCTGTGGTAAAGCATTCCTCCTAACTTTATTACCTGTTGATAGTAACTTTTTGGACGTGGAGGCAGGTAAGGGGGAAAGCTGGAGACCAGAGGCCTTGTACGGAAAAAGTAAGATGGCTTCTGACAACAAAGTGGTTTGAGTGGGAAATATTGAGTAAAGCCGACCAGGGGACGCATGGAAGGCTGTGAGTGGTCGACATTACCTTCAGAGAGGAGGCGCGCCAGTCTGGCAATAGTACACCTACAACTGTTGTCCCTCATAGGTTGTATCAGACGTCGCTATCAAGTGGTCCCAAAGGACTGTCAGCTGGGAAAGCAGAGATCGAACGGATAAATGGGAATAGAGAGAGATCAGATTCAATGCTCAACACAACACGCTAAAATACTTAGAGATTTTCCCTGTATTCATCTTCTTCTTCACCATTAACGAACTGTAACGAGAGAAATGAGATTGAGGGTGTAAATCTCGATTGTCAATAGTGAATACTGTCTCCGGCGACCCGTGGACGTAGGATATCTATCCGAACCACGTAAAATCTTTGTCTTCTTCGTCTCTTTCATTTCTAACCCAAAATAACCGATTTAAACACACCTTAAAATATCCAACCCGGTCCGTTTCACCCGTCAACACTTATTTTCCGGACCAAATCTTGTTGATCGGGGTCATACTCACATCAAATGGCACTGTCTGTGGGAAAGATGGACTGAGACGTGAGTATGCTGGGTGGTTGTGACGAGAAAGACAGACCAAGCTTGTATTTGTTCGAACACGAGACGTTAGAGAGACATTAGAACTTTGAGACACATGGAAGCGGGCTGAGATGGAAGACATCCACTGTTGGGGCAGAATCTACAGGAACGATTCGAGGAAGCCATTGAGAGGACGGGGGAGAACCCAATACCATCTCCGACACTGGCGTCGTTGGTCGAGACTTTCTCACCGACGCCAGCACCCACCTTCGCCGGACCATCTGGAGCAGCTCCGCGTCAAACCCCTATAACAATGACGGTGGAACAACTGGATATGCTGGTGAAAACTGCAATAACGACTGAAAATGTGAACAACAAAGGCAAATGGAAGCAAGCTTTATGGGCTCAGGGCAGGACTTCATATGGGCACATCTCAGAATGGACGGAGACGGTCAGAGAGAACACGGTGGCTGCGGAGGGGACCTTAAACCATCAGTCAGATATAGATCCGTCTAAAGGGGAAGCTATCCGAGAAGGGAGGAATGAAGGGCCACTGACCCCGCCTCCAAGACGAAGTGATGAACACCTCAGAGTGCTTCAGGAAGGGCCGAGATAGAAAAATCCAAGGAATGTAGCACCTCCAGCGACTATAGCTAGCGAATGCAGAGCAGATAGAAACAGAAAAGGCAGAGGACAATAAGTGAGGTGAGAAGCTATAGCACGTGCAGTCAGAAGGGTGCTATGAGCGATAGGGGACAGGAGCTCAAGAAGCAGATGTTTGACCTACGGAAGGTAGTGGAAGATATGCAAAATAAGGCCACTAGAACGCATCTGCGAGGGGTGCATCAGGCCGATACGCCTTTTGCCAAAGAACTGTTGGAGGGAGAAGTATCGCTCAACTTTAAGCAGTTACCCTATGAATATGATGGTACCCCCGACCCAGAGGACCGTATTTTATGTTTTAAGAACACCGTCTTGGAGGTACCCTCCGCCACTACTTCCGTTAAAATTAATGCTTTGGTTCATGGTTTACAAGTTGGCGACTTCTTCGCATCACTTTCTAAGAAGCCCCCGCAGAAGTTCGAAGAGCTATTGGTCGAGCCGACAAGTACATAAACTTGGAGGAAAGCAACCTGGCAAAGGCTCGGGAAGCAACGCCTAGGACGCTCCCAAGGAAAGGAATACCAGACCATGGTCGGAATAGGGAAGGTGTCAGGATGGCTCGTCCCCAGATGACAAGGGAACCTATGCATGGTAGAGGGGGGTGATTCCCTCCTAAGTACCAGAGTTATACTCCTCTACGAACGAGCATGCAGGAGGTGTTGTCCGTGACATCAAGACACCCAGACATCAGGTATCCTCGGATCAACTCGTGAGGACCCTTCTGCCGGTTCTATAACGAACATGGCATCATACCGACACATGTACGCACATGAAGAATGAGATAGAAAGACTGATAAGGGCAGGACACCTCGAGGAGTTTATATATCGAGACCAAGTGCCAGGTCAACCAGCACAGCCTAGGGAAAAGGAAGGCCCGGGACAAGACAAGGGAAAACAACCAGTGATGGAACCTAACGGCCGGGACCCAGCCAGCCAAGAGCTCACATCCTCATCATCGTTGGAGGCCCAGAGGGTGGAGACTCGCATAAGACTCAGAAGTCTTATGCTCGAATGAAAGGAAATGGGGATACTTGGGCAGGGTGTAGCTTAGTAGGTAAGATGGATACCACAGGGAACATACAGTTTGGAGCTAAGGATGAGGCCGATGTCGTACGACCTCACAACGACGTCCTTGTGATTACCAGGGATGTGGCGGGTTACAATGTTTCGCGAGTATTCATAGATGGGGGGAGCTCAACAGATATCATGTCTTAGAATGTTTCAAGCAGATGAAGTTAGGGACGGAGCTGAGGCCAGTGGCCACTTCCTTATATGAATTCGGTGGAGCTGGCATACAACCATTAGGCCAGATCACACTTCCTGTGGGGTTAGGAGAGGACCCCATACGAGTGGTATGGATGGTCAACTTCTTAGTCGTTGATGCAGTCTTCTCTTACAACATCATACTAGGGCATCCAGCTATCAATGGATTTAGGGCCGTGCCATCAACATACCACCTAAAGCTCAAATTCCCAATAGGGGAGAGGTTTCAGGAGATCAGGGGAGTTCTCGTCGATGCTATGCGAACGAGGTCAAGGTAGTAACTGGAGGTAAGGAGAAAAAGGGAGTTGAGGCCAAACAGGCGAAACGTACCTAACTGGAGAGCGAGGAGGGGGAACCTACACGGCTACAACCCCAACCCAATGAAGAGTTAATGACAGTAGAACTATATCCAGGAAGGAAGGTTTCACCACTCAAATAGGAACGAAGATGGAAAAGGGAGCATCATTGCAGTTGGTCGAATGCTTGAGGCGGAACACTGATTTATTTGCTTTTTCACCAGCGGATATGATGGAGGTAGACCCGAGCATAGCCATGCACCACCTATACATAATTTCGGGAAGCCACCCTGTGAAACAAAGGCTCCGTCTGTTTGGGGCCGAAAGAGATCAAGGTATCAAGGTCGAGGTTGAGAAACTGCTCAAGGCCGGACACATCAAGGAGGTACAGTTTCCTTCCTGGTTAACTAACATTGTTATTGTCAAGAAGGGGAATGGTTCTTGGAGAATGTGTGTGGACTTCCGATATCTCAACAAGGCTTGTCCCAAGGACCACTATCCCCTTCCGAGGATAGACCAGTTGGTTGACTCCACATCTGGTTGTGAGAGGTTGAGTATGATGGATGCCTACCAAGGATACCATTAGATCAAGTTCAACCCGGATGATGTAGACAAGGTCTGCTTCGTCACAGCGGGAGGCATGTACGGATATGTCCGAATGTCTTTTGAACTAAAGAACGCAGGAGCTACGTATCAGCGGATGGTCGACACAATATTTAAAAATCAGCTAGGACGTAATATGGGGGTCTATGTAGATGACATGCTGGTTAAGTCGACATGGGCCAAGCATCACATCACCGACCTAGAGAAAGTCTTTCAGACCATCCGGAAGAGTGGCATGAAACTGAACCCTGAGAAGTGCACCTTTGGAGTGCAGTCGGGGAAGTTTTTGGGATACATGGTGACGAAGAGAGGAATCGAGGTGAACCCCAACAAAGTGAAGGCCATATTGGAGATGCAGCCACCTCGGAACATTAAGGAAGTTCAACGCCTAACAGGCAGGCTAGCGGCCTTGAGCAAGTTCATCGCCAAGTCAGCTAATAAGAGCCTGCCCTTCTTCAAAGTGCTCCGAAGGGATGTCAATTCGAGTGGACAAAAGAATGTCAGTCGGCATTTGAAGGGCTAAGGGATTATTTGCATAACATGCCTTTGCTAAGCAAACCATTACCGGGTGACGAGCTAATCTTATATTTTTCCACAGGAGAGCACGTCGTGAGTTTAGTTCTCCTGAAAGAGGAAGACGACATCCAAAACCAGTATATTTCGTGAGCAAGATAATGCATGGAGCTGAGTGCAGATACTCCGGGATCGAGAAAGCGGCTCTTGTAGTGATGGTGTCGGTGCGGAGGCTACGCTCCTATTTCTTATCTCATAAAGTACGGGTACGCACTAATTTACCTTTGAAGCAAACATTGAGTATGCCAGATCTCTCCGGAAGGATGGTCAAGTGGACAGTTGAGTTGGGGGAGTACGATGTTGAGTGTGAAAGACAACCGGCCATCAAGGGACAAGCCTTATGTCGACGGTTCGTCAACGTCGACTGGAGCTAGAGCAGGTGTCCTTGTTATCACGCCAGAAGGAGATGAACTACAGTTTGCCATCACATTGGACTTCCCGACGTCCAAAAACGAAGCTGAGTACGAAGCCTTGGTGAAGGCAATGGAAATCCTCGGTAGCTTGGGGTTATGGGGGTAATTATATATTCAGATTCCCAACTGGTCGCCCACAGGTCCAAGGGAATTATGAGACTAAAACCGAAAAATGGTGAAGTATGCTGAACGAATGGGAAAGCTCAAGGCAGCCTTTGATAGTTTTGAGATAAAGCAGATCCCCCGAGAGGAAAACAGCCGGGCAGATTCTTTGGCAAGGCTGGCCAGTGCTGCAGTCCCAGAGGGAACTCAGAGGGTCACAATGCTGACAGCCAGTAAGGAGGATAGGAAAGAACAAGTGGGATGCGTATAAGAAGAGGAGGATTGGAGAGCTCCTATACTGAAGGCCCTACGCAATCCAAGACATAAGGATGCAGGGAAGTATCGACAGAAGTTCTGTATTATCGGGGATGAACTGTACAGAAGAGCTTTCGTTCACTCGTACGCCCGATGTTTGTCTCGGAAGGAGGGGATGTTGGTGTTGGAAGAGATTCACGAGGGATGTGATGGGGATCATGCCAGATACAAGGCCGTTGCTCGGAGAGTAGTCAGAGCTGGGTATTTTTGGCCAACGTTGCTAAGAGATGCCTAAGAGCTGGTCAGATAATGTGAAAGCTGCCAAAAACATGGTTCGAAAATTCACGTACATACAGAGGAGCTGGGAGTTATTCATTCCCCGTGCCTATTCGATAAGTGGGGAATAGATATAGTCTGATCATGCCAATAGCAAAGGCCCATAAGAAATTCATCATAGTGGTGGTCGACTACTTCAGCAAATGGATAAAGGCTAAGACATTGTCAAAGATTGATGAGACTAACGTAATAGATTTCATATGCATCTTATTTGTTGCAGGTTTGGAGCTCCTCGGGTCCTCATCTCTGAAAACGGTACACAATTTTGCAGCGCAACGGTTCGCGAATTTGGCAAAGGGATGAAGATACAACAGAGATTCGTCTCTGTAGGACACCCTCAGGCTAACGGACAGGTGGAGGTCACCAACCGTACTGTCCTTCGGGGGATAAAAGCCAGACTAGAGCACGAAGGCGGTAGGTGGCTGGAATCATTGGATCCAGTGTTGTGGGCATACCGTATTACTCCAAGAGAGGCCACGGAAGAAATACCTTTCCAGCTAGTTTACGGATATGCCGCTCTAATACCCGTGGAGGTAGGAATGGAGACGCATAGGGTCATCCATTATGAGGAAGAACAGAATGCACAACTCAGAAGGTCTGGTCGTAAGGAGAGAAGATGTTCTCAGACCGCTGAGAAAGGTAGACTCGACGTAGGAAGGCCCTTACAAGGTGGCTCGCATTCTGGGAGGAAGCGCTTACGAGCTGAAGGACAAGGACGAGCATGAAGTACCCCGCCCCTGGAATGTCTCGAAGTTGAAGAAGTATTATGCTTAGTATGGTTGGAAGTTGTATATAAATCAAACAAGGAGGTGTACTCTTTTTCCTTCGCCAAGGTTTTATTCCAAGGGGATTTTACTTGGCAAGGTTTTAACGAGGCACCATCCTCTGAATAAAAAAAGAAGTTTTCTTTGAATCCATGTCCAACTCTCCCCCGGAATTGGGAATTGTGATTCCAGGCTCCAGGTTACTCTGAATCAACGCCTGATAAACCTAGATTGTGCTATATCCAGGAGGGCTGTACCAAGCACTCCCCGCGCAGATTGAATCCCAGGCTCCAGGTTATCCTGGATCAACGCCTGATGAACCTAGATTGGGTTATATCCAGGAGGGTTGTGCCAAGCACGCCCCGCGCAGATTGCGCTTGAATCCCAAGCTCCAGGTTATCCTTGATCAACGTCTGATGAACCTAGATTGGATTATATCCAGGAGGGCTGCGCAAAGCGCGCCCCGCGCATATTGCGCATGAATCCCAGGCTCCAGGTTATCCTGGATCAATGGCTGATGAACCTAGATTGGGTTATATCCAGGAGGGCTGTGCAAAGTGTGCCCCACACAGATTGTGCTTGTATAAATATGCCCAGGTTTTGGATTACTCCGGACTAGGATGTCTGTCAGCGCTCAAAATGAAAAACACCCCCCAGCTGCGGACCATTCCAGATGCGAAAGAAGGCTCAAAAGTTCTGACTCAAATTCTGAATAGAAGATCGGACCGGCCAATGTCGGCTTTGCGAAAGGTGATAAGGTCCACCGGCATCCGGCAGACCTGATGAAAAACGAAAATGAGGGGTGTTGGACTTAGCATACCTACAGGCTCCTCAGGTACACATTTCTGTTTATCAAAAACCTTTGGGACAAAAATTTCGAACGTGAACGTGGTGACATGCTGAGAAGGTCCGGCGTAGAATAATAAGCCAGGATAGTGGGGGAAATTGAAGTTAATAGGTTCAGGAAAGCACTCCTCATGTACTTCGAATGCGCTGATGAACATCAGCACAATCCGAAGTAGGGGGAGTGGAGAGAGTGGTGGTGGTGCAGGCCCGAATGTTGACGGCAAAATGGGCTCTAAATACCCAAGTTCTTGCACAACAGAATTGCAAGGCGAGCAGAAAAAAGGAAAACAAACTTCAACATCCTAAGAAAAGCACCACAAAAGGTCCTCAGGAAAGCAACACACAAGACCCAAAAAAGAAAAACAACAGCAAAGGTCCAAAACAGAAACGTAACAAAAGAGGTCCAGAATAGGAAAACATCATAAATTGTTCGAAATGAAAACCAGATAGCAATCTAGGAAGGCGAAACATTGGAACAGGTCGCGGAGTTGGGAACCCCTGTTGCTCTAACTCGGAGAGCTGGTCCAGGAGGATCTCGGGGGAGACCTCCAGCAGAGCAGTAGAGTAGTGAGGCACTTCGTCAAGCCAGAAGTCAGGATTAGGAGCTGCCTCCGGCTTTCCTTTAAAAGGTGGAGGTGCGCTCAGGGCCTCCATCTCTGCATCCAAGGTGGAAGCTGGCTCACGTCCAGCAGCGAAACCTCCCAGAAAGTAATGCTGCATGAACGGTGCGAAATCCACCAAAGAAAGGGTGTCGTGCAGATAACCCTCATGCCAACTCTGGCTCAGCTGGGCCAGGAACGTCCTACCAAGAGGGGAGGCCGGAGATGTTTCTGAGAGTTGAACTCCTTCCAGCTTACCTGCAGAATGACTATCATCAACTTTGGCTGTAAAGGCTCGCTCCAGCTCAGCCCTCAAGGTCTTCACCCTCTCAGCCAACATCTCCTTGGCCTTCGATTCGATCAGGGTCCATTGCTCATCCATAAGCTGATTAAGACAGGTTGTGAGTTCAAGTTCCTTAGCAGCAAGAGCAGCTGTACTCTCCTCCTCGAAAAGGCACAATCTCGCCGAAGATAAGTCCTTCACACGAGCCTCCAGCTCATTCTTTTCTTGCTTAAGTTCTCCTTCCAACTGTGAGATCTTTAAGTCCCGCTCTTTTATCGCCTCAAATGCGTGGCTATCAGGGGTACAGAACCACCGGGCCCAAACCTCGGTAAGAAGTCGCAGATAGAAAATTGGGTAGCAGAAAGGACAACTAATACAACTAACTACAAGTCAACGAAAGGCAAAGGATAATGGGTGTGAAAGGACTAGGAAGAAGAATTACCTTGCCAATGTGATGGGCGGTGAGTTCCGCAATCGAGGCATCAGACCGACGGTGGAGCATCCATTGTTGTTCGATCGGCACGATGGCCTGGATGAACTTCGCTCTCTCCTCTGGTCTCAACAGCTCATAGCTGTCAGGCAGGTCCAACACCAATCTTCCCATCAGCACGACGGTCGATGCCCCATTCACGTGCACAAAAGGAATGAACTCGGATGGATCAGGTGAGGGAGAATCCGTCTCCAATCGTGGCTTTTTCCCCTTCGCCACGACAGTTTTCTTTTTTTTTTCTTTTTTGGAAGAGCATATGAGGCACCTTTGGCATCAGCGTCACCATCAGAGTCCGATATCACTACATCTGGATCTCGAATATCTCCTCTCAGAGGAGTAGGGCGGGGAGATGAGGACCTGATAGGAGATTTCTCTCGAATCTCCGAAGCTGATAAGTCAGGTCCGCCATGGCCTCCTACGGGTTGAGGCTCGACAGGAACGGCAAAGTCTTCTTGCTTGACAGGTAGGGTCTTGAATGCATCTCTCCAGGAGAACGACAGACCTACAAAAATAAAAAAATCATCAAGTTAAAAGGAACCTGGATAGAAGGTTAGGTGGCAGGAGGGAAACTTCCTTACCCTCAGGATTGAAAGGTAGAGGTTGTGAGGAGAGGCTGAAGTGATGAAGAATGCCGGGATATGTCACCGACTCAACCATATTAAACTTCTTTTCAGAAGCTAAGAGATTCAAAACTCCGAGGGCTGCTTCATTCTCTTCAGAACACTCAGGCTCGACCCCGTGAAGTCGTTGAGGCACCTGGTGGACCCAGTGACGATAGGGAAAATCCCAATCGCCTTTCGTGGGGACCACGAAGAAATAGAAGGGATGTCATTCCTTGTCTTTGCCATGGGAACCCCTGACAAAAAGTGGATAAGGCCGCGCGAATTCGCACACAAATAGAAAAGGGGCAGAGTGGACTTGAGCAGAAACTGAGAAAGAACGAGCTCCACAGAGGGCCTTCCGCCTGCAGCAGTGACCAGAATATAGAAAGCTACCAACTGACGAATGGAAGAAGGGCTGAGTTAGTTCAGAGGTACCCCTGACACACTGAGGCTAAGAATATATGAACTGGAAAGCATAGGCCAGCCTTTACCTGGCTTTCCCAGAGAGCGAGGGTCGGGAAAGGTGGAAAGTTGGGGCGCTGGTTAGGGTTTGGAACCGAAATATGAAAACCAGAGCTGTGAAAACCTTCTGGAGCTAACTTCTCCAATCGCCGATCGGTCGACCTGGAGGGGCCGAACACTTTCCAATCGTCCACTCTAGCGATGTTCTCGGCGGTCACTTGCCAACAAGGTCGCCGGGACGAGGATGACCCAGGAGCTGGTTGCGATGGCGGCGGCATAGCAGAGGGCGTGTCGACATGAGCGCGAGAAGAAGAAGGTTGGGGGAATTCAGGGGGCACCGCGTCTTGCGACGAGACCTTCCGCCTAGATCCCCTCCGAGTTGCGACACTCGGAACGACAGAGGACGCAGAGAGGCCCGGAGAGGACGGGCGCGTATCCCCAGAAGCAACACTACCAGACATGTCGTCAACACGCGGGGGGAAAAACCGAAAGGGAAAACTGGGGAAACTAAGAAAGAATCGAGGAAGGTGCAGGAAAGATGGAAAGGAAGAGACGAGGCGTTACCTGAGTACCAGACAGAGAGATGAAGTTTTGGCGCTGAACGATTGAGGGCACTGTGCGATTTGGGGAGAAAAGTGAGGACGGGAACCCTACAGACAGCGATTGGTAACTTTTGTTAAGTGTGTGAAGTGTTTTCAAAAGGGTGGAAAAATGAAAAGAAGGGAGTTAGTGAAAATTTCGAAGTGAGAGAGGAAAGGTGAAAAGACAGGGGACGCGTGCCGCCCCAAGGATATGTTGCTTCTCTGCAGAAAAGGAGAAACTGCAGGGGCAGTCCCAACAAGACGGATACGACACAGGCTAGTTGGGAAGACTCAGGGACACTAAAAAGGATGAATGCTCCATTAAATGTACTCCGAATTGCAATACTTAGCGCATTGCAATTCAGAGTAGGGGCTGGTTGATAGGGGTGACATGCGGTACAGCATTCCTCCTAACCTTATTACCTGTGGATAGTAACTTTTTGGACATGGAGGCAGGTAAGGGGAAAGCTGGAGACCAGAGGCCTTGTACGGAAAAAGTAAGATGGGTTCTGACAACAACGTGGTTTGAGCGGAAAATATTGAGTGAAGCCGACCAGGGGACGCGTGGAAGACTGTGAGTGGTTGACATTACCTTCAGAGAGGAGGTGCACCAGTCTGACAATAGTACACCTGCAACTGTTGTCCCTCCTAGGTTGTATCGGACGTCGCTATCAAGTGGTAGCTGGGAAAGCAGAGATCAAACGGATATATGGGAATAGAGAGAGATCAGATTCATAATATGCTCAACACAACACGCTAAAACACTTAGAGATTTTCCATGTATTCATCTTCTTCATCACCATTAACCGACAGAAGTGAGATTGAGGGTGTAAATCTCGACTGTCAATAGTGAATACTGTTTCCGGCGGCCCGTAGACGTAGGATATCTATCCGAACCACGTAAAATCTGTGTCTTCTTCATCTCTTTCATTTCTAACCCTAAATAACAGATTCAAACACACCTTAAAATATCCAACCCGGTCCGTTTCACCCGTCAACGCTTATTTCCTGGACCAAATCTTGTTGATCAGGGTCATGCCTGCATCAAGACCGAACAAACATCTTAGCAAGAAGACACAAAGATGCAAAAGGAAAAAAAAAACCCAAAAGAAAGAAATTTTGATTTTTAAGAAAAAGAAAAACATGATTAATGATGTAAGTTGAGATTGCAACTCCGTAGTACTCAGAAGGCGTTCCAGAGAGCTTATAAGCTTTTTCAAACATCTTATAAGATGTTTAAGCTCTTACAAGTTAGTATTTTTGTGTGGTAACATTTTAACATAAGATCTTTAAAATAGTGTCTGAATAGCATATAGGACATTTTTAAAAAAGTAAGCGGGTGTTTTTGAGAGCTTATAAGATATTCAAATATGTTATAAGATGTTTAGGAGCTTATTAAGTTGGTAAATTTGGTTTGGTTAAGATTTTACTATAAGATCTTATTTTGTTTGTTTTTCAGATGATTGCTTTACGTAGAGTCTAGTGTATTGCTTGGTGAGTTTCCTTATTTTGAACTCTAGTGGCAGCATGTTGCCACTCCAAAGCATTAGCACCTCAACTTTTACTCTTAAGATCTTATTTTTAACTAAAAATGATCTCTTAATAGCTTATAAGATACTTTTAAAAAAAAGTAAGTTCATACCTTACTTTTTAAATATAGATCTTATTTTTTAATACCTTATAAGATGATTCATTGATATTGTGTTAATAAATTTAAACAAAAGACCTTATTTTATCAAACATTCTAACAAATTAAAATAACTTATAATCTATTTATCCAAACAATTTAACATCTTTTTAAAATAATATTCCACGTCTTTTAATCCTATCTTATAAGCGCTTACAATCTTATAATCTAGTTAAAATGATCTCTGTCAAGCGGACTCTAATAAACTAAGACAGAACTAATTTGGCTATTTGTGTGTTGCCCGTATTTACATATCTAGCTTCAGTTTAATCATTTTCATACGGAAATAGCTACATAGAACATTGATGTAAATTGAAGAACTTGTTTTATATAGCTTTGTATGCGTATATTATCTATACTATTAAATTATATGTGATACCCTCGTAAAAACTATTAATTATACTGTCTTTTTTTTTTTGTTCCTTATAATAAATTTACTATTATACCTTAAATTGCAAATACATATTAACCTAATTTAAAAACTATAGTTTATCAATTAAATAAAATAATCTAATAAATTAAAATAAAATCTCTAAAAAATCGAAATCTATTTTTTCTTATGTTTTTATTAATCATTGTTTTAGTTTCACACACAATAGTGCGCGCGTTTGGTACTAATCTATATATATAAAAGTTGGATGGACTCTTTCTTGTGCTGACACGTGTGCAACGGTTCCCCCCCCCCCATCCATTCAGAGTGCGCGAATGTAGTTCTGATTAATATTCTGAGTTTAAGTTATTAGTTTCCGACTTAAATTTGCCTGGAAGTGCTTACGTGGCGTTATAGGAATGAATTTATATTTTATTTCGGGCGATTTCACTATATAAGACGCTATTGTCTGGCCGGAGATATTAATTATATTACATTAAGTTGCCAGTATTCATGATTCATTAACGATTCATATGCTTGACTGTTAGAATCTTAGATTCATACGTCTATGCTATTAATGGTCTGGCAGGTGTACGGTCATACGATTGGTAGATTGCCTTGTATGTAGTCAAAACCTGTTCAACTCCTGTAACAATAGCCGATTATGGAATGATGGAATAAATGATCCATAAAGACGTTACATACAATAACTTCTTATTCATTGATATTGCAAGACTGTTCATATTCGCGGGTGACCTGAACGGTAATGAGGAATAGTAATGGACGCATTTAACCCCACTATATAATTGTCTGTCCGGTGAGTTGAATTTATTGAAATGTGCTTTGTGTAAAATGAGTCTTCCAACGAAACATTCTGCTTTAGGTGAATTAAAGGCTAGGACCAAATGTGGAACAATTGTGGTGCGCGTCCTCCGTTCATGGACCGCAAGAAACACTAAGAAGAATGGAGAGCCAATGAGCCTAGATATGTTGTTGTTGGATGACAAGGTATTTGTTCAATATGCTTGCGTTGTTGTTTCTTTTTGTTCTATATTGTATTTTGGGTTGTTATCATTTAATTTTTATTTATTTGGTGTGGGCAGGATACTGTGATGCAGGCGGCTATCCACGTCGAAAGGGCTGATCGATATGCATCGAAGCTAAAGGATGGCCATATTTATTCAATAACTGACTTTGATGTTGATTCCCCTAGGAGCTACCGTATGACTGATGTTGAGTGTATGGTTAGATTCACTGATCGTACTATAGTGGCTAAGGTGGATGACAAGTCGCGGTCAATAGGTGTCGACAAATTTCGATTCATGTCGTACGAGGTCTTGATGCAGCTCGCCAACCGCAATAAGGAATTACCTGGTATTCCGTCGTGTTTCGTTCGTTACAATTATATTTTCCTGTTTTGTCTGTGTTATACAGTATTTCCTTTATGTTGCCTATATAGATTGGCATCCATGCGTGTTTGCTGACATTTTACAGTGTTGACTCTGTTTTACAGGCATCCATTTTTGGTACCTGCTATTGTGTGTTGTTGCGTGCATTACGATTGTGTTTGCTATGTTGTCCATGTTGTACTGTCTATCATTCTTTGGTGATGTGTAGCTTATACGTGCGTGTTTACTATTAGATTTTACTGTATTATATCTGTCGTACAGTCTTGCAGTCTTTGTTGCTGTCTGTTTTACGGTCATGCAATGTAATTTCCGTGCATTTAGCCCCGCGCATGTTTAATATTATTCGATGATACAATATTCCAATATTCGTTTGCTATGTTGTCCATGTTGTACTGTCTATCATTCTTTGTTGATGTGTAGCTTATACATGCGTGTTTACTATTAGATTTTACTGTATTATCTCTGTCGTACAGTCTTGCAGTTTTGTTGCTGTCTGTTTTACGGTCATGCAATGTAATTTCCGTGCATTTAGCCCCGCGCATGTTTACTCCACAGTCATGTCTATTCAGTGCAGCGGATTTTTCCACGTGTCCCTTGCATAATCCGCCATGTAGATGTTATTGGATTGTTATCTCAAGTGGTAGAGCCAGATGTTGGTGACAGCAGTGGTTCAAAACGTACAGAATTGAGGATTTTCTTGAAGGGGTACATGCTGCTTCTCTGCTTCATATTAGGTTCTTCCAGTTGGTTGATAGTTTGGATATTTGAAATTCCTAAGCGTGACTACACATCGTTCACGATATTGCAGATATCTTAACGCCACTGTTACTGTTTGGTCCGACAAGGCCGATGAATTTTGCGAGACTGTTCGGTCCAGGATTGGAGACCAAGTGGTTGTTATTGTGACAAGTATTAACCCAAAATTCTTTGGGCGTAAGTGTCTCTGTTTATTTTTATGTCTACTTTTCTCTATCTTCATGTAAAATGTTCGTGCAGAAACCCTTTACTTGAATACCACATCCGCGTCGAAACTGTATGTTGACCCTGAGATTGATGAGGTCTGGCAATTTCGCAAGAGGTGATTGTCTTGGCTAAGACATTGACTCCGCTGTGGTTAAAAGGGTTGTCTGATGTCGTTATTTGCCAATTGCAGCATGTCTGTTTTGGACCGGCCAGTCGCACTGTCCCTTGGCACAAAAATGCCTGATTTGCAATCGTGCCGCATTGCTGATATCTATGATTTTTGCACAAGGAAGATGAACAGGTATGGCCTTGTCTGTTTTGCTGTTGGTACAGGTATGGATGGCATTATATATCATGTTCAAAGTGTTCGAGCAAGGTGGCGAAGACTGGTGGGGCTTTGATATGTAGTAGGTGCTCTGATGTGAGAGCTGTCGGTATTCTGCGGTATTCTACTGCCTTGGTGCATGTCTCTCTATTGTTTGATTCGTTAATCCATCGATTATCAATTGTTTAAATACTATATCGTAGTTTCCGAATAGAGTGCATGGTCGCTGATAACGCTGATACAGCTACGTTCGTTATATTCGATGGGCCTGCAAGAAAGTGTACAAACACTACGGCTGAGGAGATTCTTGGTACTCTGGTATGAGATGTGTATGTTGATTGTGTTCAAACATATTTCTTACAATGGGAACAAATGTTCAGGCTGCAGACTCTAATGTGGAAATACCTGATTGCATATCAAGGTTGGTTGGGAAGACCTTTAATTTCTACATAAAGGTTAAGCCTTTTGATTTTCGCAGCATGTTTCGAAGCTTTACTGTCTCGCGCATGTTGGAGCAGACCAGTGAGCATTTGGGCGATACCTTCCTCGATAGTTCAAAGGTAGTTGATTTTTGCACCCTGCATTCGAATTCTGTGATACCCTATTTTGTTTGTATGGTGATTTGTTAGGACAGCGCTGTCGGTGGTGATGGGTCAGTCATAGCAGGTGCTATTGATGAAACTGGTAATGTTCATGAAATCTCTGCACTCACGGATGTTGAAAAGGATGTTGACCACGGCCATGGAGGTAACCGTACGACCGACAAGTTTAGTTCGGAATTGGCTGCTTGCGATCAAGTCAACGAAAATTCTATTGGGGATGTCGGTAGGCAAAAGGGTGACGGTATCGGGCGTGTTAGTTTAAAAAAGCGGAAGATGAGTTTTGAATAGTTCGTTGTATGGAACTGCTTATAGGGCATGTGCCTTGGTTTGTATGTCTGCTGAATAAATGGAAGACCTTTCTCTTTATACAATACCTTCGAATCTTCTATCTAAAATATGGAATTGTGACATTATATTGTGTTCGCACTTCTGCAATATCAAAATTTTATAACTGTCTCCATGATTATGTGCAATAACACAACGTAAGAAAGTATAGTATCATAATATATAGAATATAATATAATCCGATATTCATGTAATATTAATATATCATGTTAGAATGGAAGACATAATTCTGTGCAAGGTTTTAAGAAATCTGCGCACATTACATTATTATTAAACATTGTATGGAAGTGTAAGAATGCTACCCACATATCAACAGACGGTTAGTACAAATAATTAGAGGTTTTGTACTGTATGACTGTTTCTATAATCAATATTTCAATAATTAGATTTGTTGGTCAAAATATACTGCAAAATATGGTTAAATAAGTTAAATATTGTAGTGCCATATAATAGAAATGTAATATAAAATATATAATATAATTATCACTACGTTATAGTATAGCCTAATGTGGTATAAGTAGTATTACTTTGCTATAAATTATTTAGTGCAATATAATTCATTATGCATAATAGTCCTATATAATATGTTTGATATGCGCATTATAACATGCAACAATATTCGTTCTTTTACTGTAATATTTCAGTCAATAATATAATGTTCGAAGATACATCATAACATAATACAATATTATACTATCATTTTATGTTATATTTCTAATCCTTTTGTTATCGCTTATGCAACATACAATGTTATGCATTTTATAGCGTACTGATTTTGGTAAGAAAAATAATATTATTTTTGCGCGTCTTCAGTTTCTTGCATTGACTTCACCCCAAAAAACTTAACGTTAGGCCCGTCATTAATTATGAAAATGATTTTCCAATTGGGTCAGCCCATTGTGAATTTGAATTGGTTGCCTTCATCCTGTGTACCCTAAATTATTATGTCTTTATGCAATCGATGGCCCAGCCCATTCAATGAGAAATTATATTATGTCATTATTGTAATATGCATTTTATAGCGTGCTGATCTTTTGAAGAAAAAGGATTTTTGCATTGACTTGGTCCAAAAAAATTAATCACATTAGGACCCTCACTAATTCAAATCTAAATGATGGATGTGGTTCAATCGTTTTTATCTTTGCCAGTATTAGATTACTCAGCAATCCTAGCCATTCTGTTAGTAGTAATTGTACGGAAGGCTGTGTCTTGCATGACTGTCACTACAACCAATATTTCACAACTTTAGTCGCGTGACTGTGGTACACATCTCCATTCTTACTACCAAAAGTGAATAACTGTCCGTTCATTGTAAGTTAGCCCCGTTCTATACACGAGGTTTTTTTGTTTTTCCCAATATAAATATAAGGTTTATATTTAAATAAGTGAAATATTGTAGTGCCATATAATAGAAATTTAATATAAAATATATAATATAATTATCACTTCGTTATAGTAATGCGGTACAAGTAGTATCACTGGGCTATAAATTCTTTAGTCCAATATAATTTGTTATGTATAATAATCCTATATAATATATTTGATATGCGCAGTATAACATCCAACAATATTCGTTCTTTTATTGTAAAATTTTAGTCAATAATACAATCTTCGGTAATACAGCATTACGTATTACAATGCTATACTATCAATTTATGTTATATTTTGTAATCCTTTTGTCATGGCATATGCAACGTAAAATGTTATGCATTTTATAGCAAGCTGATTTTTACAAGAAAAATAATATTATTTTTTCGTATACTGATTTTGTTGCATTGACTTGGCACGAAAACAATTAATCGCATTAGGATCGTCCCTAATTATGTAAATGATCTCCCTATTGGGCTAGCCCATTGTGAATTTGAATTGATTGCCTTCGTCGAAATAAATATTTATGCCTTCAACGTGTGTATCCTAGATCATTATGTCTTATGCAATTGATGGCCCAGCCCATTGAATGAGAAATTACAGTGGTTATCAACGAAATAAATAATTCTAAATTTCATCCTCCTTCGTGTAACCTGATTTCAAAAATCCAGTACCGCATCCTATTTAATTCTTGGTCATACAGTCCACAGGTGGCCTCTAATTCATCATACTATTTAGGAGTTGTTGAAGTTGGTCATTTCAAGTCTGCTACATTTGCCTGTGAGGTATTTCCAACTAATATCCAACGATCGCACAGGCGGCAATGGCGGAAACTGGTTTATAGGTATTGTCTGTGTTTAACCGTCTGTTCAATGTTTACTGCATAAGTTTCATTTGGCCTGCATATGTCACGTTTGTCCGTCTAAATTGACGGTGTCTTCTCCATTAAGACAGCCAAATGTTGCATGACCATTGATTTCCCCCTTTATAAGTGGGCTACAATTCTTTTGTAGAAATATTATGCACCCTATTAGAGACGAATGATCTTCAGATGTTCGTCCATGCTATTCTATATTTTGTGTATATTCGGAATATATCGCTGTGTATATTTCTTATGTAGGTGTTTTATGCAATCTGTTGAATGGCGTTCAAATTTCTGCATACTGCTCTTCCATATTCTTAAATATTTTCAGTAAGAATACGATTCTTTTTATTTTCAGCCATTATTAGACACTCAGCTTCCACAAGACAATATTTTGCCATGCAAACTAACCATATGTGCTGACTATAAAGGAGTCAGCAAACTGATACGGGATGTGCTAAATGCAGCAGAAATTGCGGAGTACGTTGCACGATCTCCGTTTGGCCAGCTCATATCATGTGCAGATAGGTTCTATCTGTCGAACCAGCTGATTTGGTACATGATACAAGCTCAAACTCCAATAAATCGTAGAGATGAATTGTGGATGGTCATCAATTGCAGGCCTATACGATTTTCGCCTACGGAATTCTGTTTGATTACTGGTCTGAACTTCTCGGTCGAGCCACAGGTCGTCGAGAATCATGCTTTTGCTAGGAGGCACTTTCCAAGTTCGCAAAAGATCACGCTGCAGGATGCAATTGATAAATTGAGCGAGATGGGGTGTAACGTATCATCCGGTGTTGATGTTGAAAGATTAAAAATGGCCAGTGTTGTGTTTGTCGTAGGAGTACTCGATCACCGTGCCTGTCGAACAGATGTGAAGATAAATCCAATGATACTTCACTTAGTTGAGGATTTCGACGCCTTCAACAACTATCCCTTTGGAAGTTATGCTTTCAAGACTGTTCTGGACTCACTGAAAAGGAACTTCTCTTCGTTAAACAATATTCTGCCTGTCAGGGCTTCAAGAAAGTACCATACCTTTGCTTGGGTGGATTCGTCCACCCAATTCAGGTAATATTACCCGCCTCTACACACGTGATCCATAGCCTTGCTTATTTATGATGTAATGTCAGGTTATTCACTGTTATTTTCAAACAGATCCTTGCGTACGAATGCTTGCCAGGCGTTGAACGGAAATATGCAACGCATTTGGGCGACACGATCGACACAGTCCCCCGTATGTGCCGATGGGAGACAACACCTTGGCTAACGAAGCGAGCACCGCGACTACAAGATACGCTGTTAGGAAGTCAGAGGTTGTCAATAATCTCTTTACTGCCACTGCTGAAGAGGTTGTTGCAGGCTATTTTGCCAATAGCAACTTTGATGTCGTTCCTAGCGGCAGCGGTCTTCAGCAAATGGGTTCATCGTTGTTGAGAAACACCGCTGAAAGTGGTTTGCCACAGACCACCGTGGTGGACAATGAAGATGGGCAAAATGTGGTCATCAATAGCAATGACGAAGGTTCGCATTCCCCAATATTACAAGATTTTTTCGACGGACTCCTGGCCAGTCGCAAGTCCATGCATCACATTGCAAATGTCGGCACAGAGAACAATGCCAACATTGACTCACACCCTGTAGGACAGGTGCAATTACCTTATCATCTGCATTTAGATGTTGTGCCTCATATGAACAGTTCATCACCCGTGTTTCACGAATTGCAGCAACAGGCCACTAATATGGACAATGCGATTGTGCCGTCTCAGACTGCAAACGACGGTATGGCGTCGCAAGGTAAATCAGTAGGAATGGAGAAGGTCTTGCAACAGCTGGAAATGCTGAGTACAGTAGTCGAATACCACACTGAGCAGGTTTTCCGGATGACCACCCAAATGAAAAAAGGTTTTTTTGGATTGAATGTACGGCTGACTGATATTGAGCATTGTCAACCGCTGGAAGATGTTGCCAGATCCTTTGGTGACCAGTTACAGCATCTAACGGAAAAGATAGGGAATATACGAGGCACGGATCCTGGTACAAACATCTTTTTGTGCCATTAAAATTTGTATTCTCATTACTCTAAATGCTTCATCATATACCACGTATAGAGTCAGTCGGGGCCAAGGCAATAGACGAGGGGACTGAGCTTCCACCAACAAAAAGGCAAAAAGCATTGGAAAAGACTGTTCAGCCCTGTTCCGTCGCTCCTAGAATTCCATATGGAAAGGCGAATATTGACGAGCATGTTCTCTACAAACTGAAAATGTGGCCAAAAGCAGCTGAACGTATAGAGCGAATGGCCACGAGCCACTACGTCGTAGGGCTTTGTGGGACAGAGCTGAAACAAGATTTCTTCAATGAACTAAAGACGCGTGGCATTTACCTACGAGACGTTGTAAGTTTCAAATTGAGTATTAAATTTTGAGATATTCCTCGCTTAACGAATTTATGAATATCCGTGTTTTTCTCAACTTTGTAACGCAGCATATTGACGAATGTATGCGCGGATTCATCGAAATGCAAAAAAGGTGTAGCAGCCCTCTTAAGACAGTTGCATTGATGAACACAGTTTTCAGCCAGTTCATCAAGACGCTTCCTGTTGTTGATAAAACAGCTGACCTAACATAACTAATGCCCTATGTTCTTGGAAAGTCTATCAATTGGCCGTCATGTAGTTGGAAAGATGCGTCAGAAATTGTGCTGCCCGTGAACGTGAACAACAATCATTGGGTGTTGGCCGTTATCTTTCTTAGGCAAAAAGTATTTTTGGTCATGGATTCGGATAGATCAGTCGATAAACACTTCACACAGACGCGTCTTGCGTTGGAGAACACAATCATTATCACCAAGATGTTGCTACGAGAACTAGACATTGAACGCAATGATTTTCAATTCGACTTTAGGCGTGATAGTCGAATCTCGCAGCAAGGTTACAGGTGCCATTATACAAATTAATCAATTCACGTGCTTTATTGTACACTTTATTTACCTAATCATATAGACCTGTTTTCAATGTAGTGGAGAATGTGGCGTACACATGTTGCGGAATGCATTTGGTATCATGTTCCCAGGTGACAATCTATATAACATAAAACCGTGCCAGATAGAAGAGTTCCGAAAATATTTGACGGCTTCTGTGTACTACAGTTTTGGCATTGGCCTCCTTATAATGAATAGACATGTTGGATACAACTGTTATTTTATGGGTTTTGTCACCAACAATATTAGCTTTCTCGACAAAATGAGCTATGAGGTTAGTCGTTCTCCCATGGAAGGCTGTATGGAAACTACTCACATCAACAAATTACATTTTGTAAATATTGCTTTTATTGTATGACTCACGCGATAACCAGTATTGCTCATCAGACTGATGCAACGATATGGGCACAACACTTCACAGGATAAGTGAAACAGTTGGTAATGTAACTACTAAGCATATGACTGGTTCTTCTCTCGGCTGACTGTTACAATATGCAACTCCCTTCTTATTAGCACATTCTCATTGTTGATCTATTTAAAATAATATTCCCAAGACACTTCAATAGGCACCATCATTTTGCAAGACTGTTCAACTAATTTAATTGGATAGTTTAAGGCGTCTGTTGAGCTGCCTATTAAATAAATTCATAGAATAGAATATAACGCAATATAATACAATATTATATAACATAATATAATATAATATGTAATATAATAGAATATAATGAAAGATATTACAATCTAATTATATCTGATATAATATCGTCTATAATATGATAGAATAAAATATAATAATATTTTATGATAATGTAGTATAATATAATATAATATATACAATATAATATAATGTAATGTAATATGTTCTGAAGTGAGATAATGTAATATAATATCATATAAAATATTATTTATAGTATAATATAATAGAATCTCATCTAATATAACATAATAGAATATAATATTACACCTCATGCTCATTTTGACTATCGTATATGGCTGAATAATATAGAGAACTATATATATAGCACTTATGCATTAATATACCGTTGCCAAAAGACACGCTAATACTTAATGTTATAGTGGCAATCAATTTTCATTCAATACGATTCAATGCAAGTACGATAACTAATTATTTACATATAGATTCATTGAATGTACGAGTGGCCGTCCAAGTATTCCTTCATTAACAATGTAACATATATTATGCAGCTGACATATGGACTAACTGTTGCTTCGAAAGTGTTTGCATCAAAGGGTTTCTGGCTGGCGTAGATCATTTATGTTGCACAACACCTTAACCTTGAAAGAAAATACAAATCTGGTGTTATGGACGCAAATCTGTCTAATCTTCTAAAAAAACGTTCTGCCGATCTTCGCGAGACACTTGCCGAATTGTCAGAACGAATTGATCAGAGGATAAATTATTGTATAGGCTATGAAGAGCAAGCATGCAGAAGATCACAGTGGAATTGTGACAGTCTTGCGGTTCACCTTCGAGGGACATTAGCGGGGTTTGACAACCAATGCACTGATGTGAGCTCAATACTTCACAAGATAAATGCAGCAGTTGGTAACGCAACTATAATATTAGTTGATTTTACTCTCCCACTACCATACATTAGCATATGAATATTAGTTTGACATTTTCTTACTGTTTATATTCAGCAACCATTGCCAATGTCCAGCACCAAACCACATGCGTAGATTTTCGTATGTATGCTGCCTCAGGGGTTCTCAAGAACGACAAATACCATGATAATATTCAACATTATCAGCGAGGGAATAAGGAAGACAACCCGCATTGCCAATCAGACAAAACAAATATTGGTAAATTACTTCAATCTAGGTGCTGAGTGCTTTATGTGTTGCAAATATATATTTTCTCTTAATAAAATTAGAACAACAACTCATTTTGATCAGTTCTCTTCAGGTGATATGGTATACGATCAAGCAAAACACGCAAGGCACATCCGCTTCAAACTTTTAAAGAACAAACGTCGTTTAAAGAACAAGCGCCCTGAGCATACAAGTATGGCACAAGGTTGAGCATATTTATACGTGAAATAATTCCCAACATACCTTAAATAGCAGGTTCATTATGTAACCAAAATTTTAATGCTTTCAGACGACTTTAACATGTTGCGTGCCAAATTATTGAAAACTCGAACCAAAAGGCAAAGACCAGCAATTGCTTCACAAAGAGGTTCGCATGTTTGCAAAATCATTATTCATCGAATAAGTTCTCCAGAATTGCTTGATATATGCTAACTTTTATATTATTTTGCAGAACATCTCGATACACATTACAAAAAAGAAGAACTTATGCAATGCTATTTTGTAATGCATTGGTTTGGAGAGCTGAGGCAACGAAGGGGACAGGAAAACTTAATAATCGCCGATTTTCTATTTGCTGTAGCCAGGGCCGTGTGTCATTACCCCCAGTACGTGACGCGCCTCAATATCTAATAAACAAGTTCTCAAACCAAAGTTTCCGCCAATATATCAGGGTCTATAATTCAATTCTGGCATTCACGTCTATGGGAGCAAAAGTTGACTGATCAGTTACCCAGAAGTCAGGCGCATATGTTTATCGGATTCACGGTCAAAACTATCATAACATAGGTTCGTTGCTGCCTGCTGAAGGCGACAGACCGAGATTCACTCAGTTATACATTTACGACACCGCAAATGAAGTTTCTAACCGTATGAATACACTGACACGCACGAGTTCTGAGGCTTTAGATGCAAACGTTGTTGCACAACTAATCAAGATTATGGATGAAAATAACGAACTTGCCAAAGTATTCAGAATGGCAAGACAGGTACGAAGCAGGGGAAACTGCGGAATGTTCAATTAGGTTGGTAGGTTGTGCACGCCAGCGCAGACAATACGATCTTCCAGCTTCAGAAGAAATTGCTGGACTTATTGTTGGCGACTTGCCCATGACAAATGGGCAACGCGATGTTATTGTTCAAATGAAGACAGGCCAGCTTCAGAGAATAAGCGAGTTACATCCTTCATTCATGGCAATGCAATACCCGTTGTTGTTCCCGTATGGCGAAATAGGATTCCACAACCCGATTCTATATAATGAGGAAGTTCTTCCGCCATTAAAAAGGAAGTTCGTAACCATGCGTGAATTTTACGCTTACCAAGTACAAACGAGGTTGACTGAAGGGAGAGGAATCATTCAAGGAGGTCGTTTATTTCACCATTATGTTGTCGACGCATACACGGCCATCGAACAAGAACGATTGCGTTGGGTAAGAAATAACCAACAAACATTGAGGGCGGACGTTTACAACAACATATGGGGTGCAGTATCAAGAGGAGAAACGAACGCAAAAACTGTGGGGAAAAAAATTATTCTGCCATCATCTTTTACAGGATCTCCGAGGTATATGGTAGAGAATTATCATGATGCACTTGCTTTATGCAGATGGTATGGAAACCCTCATCTTTTCATAACCATAACTGCCAACCCAAAATGGGACGAAATTGGTCTCCATTTGCAAAAGTATGGAAACGACATTTCAAATGACAGGCCGGACTTACAATGCAGATTATTTAAGATAAAACTTGAGCAGTTAATAGAAGATATCAGACGAGGACGTTTCTTCAAAAGTTGCAAAGCAGGTTTGTAATTCAAATATGTTTAACATTCATTTAATTTATACACGTCTTTTTACCACCAGGCTTAAAGTCATGCATGTTTATTGCCAATTTTTTTCACATGTTTCTTTGGTTGCACGTGAAATGTTGACAGCGTTTTCCACTGTTTTTATTTTTCCAAAACAATGCAGTTTTGTATACAATTGAATTCCAGAAACGTGGATTGCCTCATGCACATATATTGGTATGGTTGGATCGAAGTGGAACAGAACCGGCTCCAGCAGAGGTCGATGAAATAATTTCCGCAGAAATCCCTGACCGTCAAGTTGATGAAGAAGGTTATGCTTTAGTTGAACAGTTTATGATGCATGGACCCTGCGGTTTTGAAGGCTTGAACTCGCCTTGCATGGAAAATAACAAATGCAAAAAACATTTTCCAAAACAGTACAACAGTCGTACGACTGTTGATGATGCTGGGCATATCTGGTACAAGCGAAGGAGAAATGAAAGCAGGTATGTAATTAAAAAGAATGTTGGCATGGACAACAGATATGTAGTCCCACATAATATACAGCTACTGAAAAAATACAAGGCGCACATTAATGTAGAGTGGTGCAACACGAGTAGAGCTATTAAGTATCTATTCAAGTACATCACGAAAGGGGTAGACAAGGCCACAATGATAATTGAACATCTGGTGAATCCAATTCAGTCTCCTACTGAACCGACTGCGCAGAAATGTGATGAAATAGCGAGATACCTTGACTGTACATATCTGTCGGCCTGCGAAGCTATGTGGAGAATATTTAAATTTGACGTCCACTACAGAACGCCAGCAGTACAGAGATTAGCACTCCATTTGGAGGGTGAACAAAGTTTAATATATGATGAGTCTGTTGATCTCAGCAATATGTTGACCAGAGATGGCGTACACAAAACAATAATGACGGAATGGATGGAAATGAACAAGCACAGTGAAGAGGCTAAAAACCTTACGTATATTCAATTCCCATCAAAATTTGTATGGAACGCCTCGACGAAGAGCTGGACACCCCGGAAGAAAGGTTTCGTCATTGGAAGGGTAGTTAACATACATCCCACGGCCGGTGAGATATATTACATGAAAATGTTATTAACAATTGTTAGGGGACCCACATCGTATGAAGATATACGTACGGTAAATGGTGAAGTCTTACCAACTTTCAAAGAAGCATGCTATAGGAGAGGATTATTAGATGGAGACTCAGAGTGGCATCATGCCATGGATGAATCTGCGCAATGGGCTACTCCAAATTAGCTTCGGCAACTTTTTGTTACGTTACTGATTTTCTGTGAAGTAACCAACCCTCTGAATTTGTGGAATAGCTTTTGGAAAACTCTATCAGAAGACATACCAATGCGCCAAAAACGACTATTTGGGTTCACAGAAATGCATCTTACAGACGACCAAGTAAAAAACTATGCGCTGGCTGAGATCGAAAAACTAATGATACAGAACTCGAAGACTCTTTCTGACTTCCCTCCAATGCCACTGCCGTCAAAGAACGTCCTAAAAGATCTCAACAACAGGTTACTAATGGAAGAAAGCTCTTACAACACTGAGGAGAACGACGTTGAACATCAGCGTCTTATTGTGACCTTGAATGAAGAGCAGCGTAACATATTCAACGAAGTAATCGACTCGGTTGCAAACGACAGTGGACACCTGTTCTTTCTATATGGGCCTGGAGGAACAGGGAAGACACGTTTACAAAACAATCATTGCCAAATTAAGGTCTGCAAATCAGATTGTAATACCAGTTGCATCACCAGGTATTGCAGCTTTGCTGCTACCAGGTGGAAGAACTGCACATTCAAGGTTCAAGATCCCTCTTATACTACAAGAGAATTCCATGTGCGACATAAAGCAAGGGGCGATGTTGGCTGAACTGTTGGCGCAAGCAAAATTGATAATCTGGGATGAAGCGCCGATGACAAACAAGCATGCTTTTGAGGCATTGGACAGAACTATGAGGGACCTGATGTCCAGAAACTCTGAGAACTGTGAGGGCAAACCATTTGGTGGAAAGACCGTGCTGTTAGGAGGCGATTTCAGACAATTACTTCCAGTTATACGCAATGGTTCCAGACAAGATACGGTTGAATCAGCCATAAACAGGTCATACTTATGGCAACATTGTCGTGTGCATACCCTTACACAGAACATGAGATTACATCGTTCAGAAATAGAATTTGCAGATTGGATTTTGCAAGTGGGCAATGGAAATGTGCAAGCTGCTGCAGATACAGACGTTGAGACTATTAAAGTTCCAAAAAACATGGCTATTAATTCTCAGGGTGATACGATCTGTAGCATATGTAACTACGTATATGTTGACTTCGAAGACAATATGACTGACCGAAATTATATTAAGGAAAGAGCCGTCCTGACACCCCGAAACAAAACAGTTGACGAAGTGAATGACTTCATGCTCTCCATAGTACCAGGGCATGAGACAGAATACTTAAGTTCAGACAGCTTGGAATTGGAAGCCGACGTGGAAATCAGCGCAACAACGATCTATCCAGTTGAGTTTTTAAACATGCTTGAGGTTTCAGGCGTCCCAAACCACAAACTCATCCTTAAGCATGGAATTCCAGTAATGTTATTGCGGAACTTAAATCAGAGAGACGGACTGTGCAATGGAACAAGACTCATTATATCGCGCCTTGGAACAAACGTTGTTGAAGCATAAATCTTAACTGGAACGCACGTTGGCAATAAGGTTCTCATACCAAGGATAATTATGTCACCCTCCGCACAACCTGGCCATTCAAACTGCGCCGTAGACAATTCCCACTTAAAGTCTGCTACGCAATGACAATAAATAAAAGTCAAGGTCAGAGCCTAAGAAGGGTTGGAGTATATCTTCCCAGTCCAGTTTTAACGCATGGCCAACTGTACGTAGCACTATCTTTTGATGGAAATAATGGTATAGATACCCATGATGAGTTTGTCAACGATGTGGAAAATGAGGTTCGTGGAACTTCTCATGTTGAGGAGCCGTTTGTTGAGGGGGAGTTGGAAAGGGAGCAAGAGAAAAGGAAGGTTAATTCTCGGTCGTCGCATCGTAGCTCGGAAGGAGCTAAGAAGGTCTTGCGACAACTTGGAAATCTCAGTACTGTTGTCGAACGCCACACTCAGCAGATCGTGCATTTAACCGGACAGGTTAAAGCAAGTTTTGATAGTTTGAACGTGAGGCTGGCTGATATTGAACGTGCTAAACCACTGGAAAATATGTTGAGAACTATTGGTGACCAATTACAGCAGCTGACGGAAAAGATATCGAGCATACAAGCCGCTCAGCCTGGTAAAATACTTTTTCTTCCAGGTAAAATTTGCAATATATTCCCTCTAGTTATCTCACATCTTATTTGCCTTAGAGTTAACTGGCCGAAACGCAACGCACGATGGAGATGGAATTCCACATCCGAAAAGGCCAAAATCAATAGGGCAAAGTGCAAAGCCGTCTTCTAGCCCTGCCAGAATTCCTTACGGAAAACCGGATGTTGATGAGCACGTTCTGTACAAGCTGCAAATGTGGCCGAAAGCAGTTGCGTCCATAGAACGCATGGCCACCAATCACTCCGTAGCAGGTCTTTGCGGGACAGATCTTAATAAAGAATTCTTTGTTGTTAATGAGTCGCGGCACCTACCTTCGAGCTGTTGTAAGTCTATGTTTGAGCATTAAATCATGAGATATCCCTCAGTGAATTGGTATGAGGCAGGCGTTTATTAATATCCATTGTTTTTCCTGACTTTGGTTACGCAGCATGTCGACGAATGTATGCGCGGGTTCGTTGAAATGCAACTGAGGTGTGCCAGCCCTGTGAAGACGGTCGCATTCATGAACACAGCTTTCAGCCAGTTGGTGAAATCGCTCCCAATTGTTAGTGGAAAAGCTGATTTGACGAAAGTGATTCCGTTTGTTCTTGGAAAGTCTGCCCAGTGGTCGTCCTCTAGCTGTGAAAATGCGTCGGTAATTGTGCTACCAGTGAATGTCAACGACAATCGTTGGGTGCTGGCCACCATTCATCCTAGGAAACGATCATTTGCAATTCTAGATTCAGACATATCCGCAGATCCAAGGTTCACAGCAACCCGTGCAGCGATGGGCAACACAGTCTCTATCACAAAATTGTTGCTACGACGCCTGGGCATTGAACGTTCTAATTTTCAGTATGACTATACACGCGACGGGCGGATCGCGCAGCAGGGATACAGGTGACGTTATACAAATGAAATGATCTGTATACGTCATGGCCTTCTTTATTAGTTAACCATATTATGAGATTTTCGTTGCAGCGGAGAATGTGGCATCCATATGTTGCGGAATGCATTTGGCATGATGTTCCCAGGTGACAATCTGTCCTGCATTAAACCAAGCCAAATTGAAGAGTTCAGGAAATATTTGGCATCATCTGTCTACTTTAATTATTGGCATTGGCCTCCGTATAATGAATAGGCATGTTGAAGAACATTTAACTTATTTCCGTACTATTTGTGATGTGTCTTTGAGGCTGACGGTGCCTCTGAACATGCTTTTGTGGGTGTTTTTATCGTTTCAGACCTTTACAATAGTAGATTACTCAGGCGTCTTAGACATGATGGTAGCATTTACTGTATGACAAGGTTGCTAGAAATTTTCAACATTATCAGATAATATTTAGTGCAATTAATTACAAGCTCAATACTGGATGACTGACCCTGTAATCAGTAGTCCACCAATTCAATTTAGCAGGCTGCGAACAGTCTGCTCCGCTAAATGTATAACTGTAAACAATGTAAAGCTGTAGAGTATGTTTTGCAATTTGTTTGTTTGCAAAAAGGTAACGATGATCATGCATTAATCTTATATTAGAAATTAAAAGACTAATGTATCGTGGTATGTTAGATTTTCGACTTATTTTTATTAATAATACTTATGCAGCATATGCAACATAAATTGTTATATATTGTGTATCGCTGCGATCTTACAAAAGTTTAGACAATTTCCGTTTATTAATTTCCTTGCATTGATTAGGGGGGGTAAAAAACCTTTAGCTAAGGCCTCACTAATTATGTGAAGATTTTTATTCATGGCCCAGCCCATTCCAAGCTTTCCATTGAGTTGATTTAGCGCAGCCTGTCTTAAATAATTATGTCTACCATCAAATTGACGGCCCAACCCATACGAGGAGACACAGTGCTTATCAACGAATGGAAGACTTAGAAATTCCAATATCCTTCGCTTAACCTGATTTGAAAATTCCCCGGCATCGCAGCGTATTTATTTCTTGGTCATACAGTCCACAGGTTCGCGGTATTTCATCTAATATTATTTAGAGGTGAAGGCTGATCATTTGGAGTCTGAAACAACTTGCCTGTGAGGCATTTTAAAGCACACATCAAACTTGACTGCTCATGTTACAAATATGGCCACACCAATCGAGCACTACTCATACAACAAATACGGTGCAGTCATACCAATCTCTCACACTGTATGTTAGTATAAATGTATCCTGCAACCTATGTTCAAAACTGTTCGTTCAAGACTGAGACAAAGGATAGAATGGAATTAATTCGGTATTACACAAAAAGCACAATTTAACCCCAGGTACCCACAATAATTAAATATAAACCTGAAAACGTATTATTGTAGAACACATCACTAATTTCATAACAAATTGTAACCAATATAAAGTGATGGACTGTGAGTACTATTATGTTTGGGAACCCAAAGGTACAGGAATGTCTTACGTGTATGACCGTCTATCCCTGCCATCCCATCATTAATTTCAAAAGAAATTACTGTGAGTACAGGAATGTCTAAGCAAATGCACAAAAATAAAATATATTCAATGGGCTTGGTTGCAATTTTCATAATGAAATTGTTCTCCATACGGCCCATAGTTTCATATCACCGGACCAAGCCTCAACTTTCAAACAAAGTATTTGACCGTATAGCTTCAGACGCAGGCGACCAGAGAAGCCCCAAATCTAAACAAAATCAATCGGCGGGTCGCAACACAACGCGCCCTACGTAGACAGTCAGTTGGTATTCACCTCGCTTGAGTTATTGCGGGAGAGGGGATTATATTCTGAGGAAAACATGCTAATGGCGAAGATAGAATTGCTGAATCATAACAGCATAATTGACTACGACATGGACATTCTTAAGTCGCTGGATTGCTCCGAAGGAGTTCTACAGGGTATGTTTAGTCTAAGATCAATCAGTTGAACTTAATTTCATATGCTGTTTTCAAAACGTGTTTGCAGAGCTCTTTAAATTCGGCTTTAGGGTTTGATTTCGAACTGGTTCGTGCTTTAATAAATAAATCTCAAATATGCATTTTGTTTGTTTGATTACGCCCTCTCTCAGGGTGTTGTGCACAATAACGCCCACTGTGGCGAAGATGCTGACGACCCAATATATTCGATAAAATGTGCAGGCCAATCCAATCCTTCCTCTACATATGCACCATTTGAATATGCCTGAAAACAGGCTGCCCTTCAACTCAGGAGTCTGTGATGACTCAGTCTCCTTGCACATGCAGAGAAGTACATGGAGTCAACGAGCCTAACTTCAAAAGGAAACCATTCCCAAATCAGTTCAGTTAGAGGCAAAATTCGTACACTGCGTGTACTTCTCTGCTGTGCAAGGAAACGTGGACGTCCTATATTCTGACAGCACGTCCCACAAGGGAAGTCCCTCTACCTAACTTCAGGCCATCTCCTGCCTATGAACTGAAAAAGTCTGCACTTCAACCCAAGAGTCTGTTATGACTCAGTTTCGTTGCGCATGCCAAGAAATACATGGTGTCAACGAGCCTAACTTCAAATGAATCCATTCCTAAATCAGTTCCGTTAGAGCACAAATCCATGGACATCGCGTGCTTCACTGCTGTGCAGGATACCGTCAGTGCGTCCTCTATTGTGACAACTCCTCCGCAAGTTCTTCTACCCAATATGATTTGACATACGTGGATATTTTGGCATTTACAATTGTTTCCATATTCTTTCAGGTGAGATATGAGCCTTAATATACCGTAGTTTAAGTGAGAAGCGGACAACGGTCGCTCTCACTGAAAACGATATTTTGGTAGCACCAGCGGAAGAGTTCTCAACTCCCAACTCTTTTAGAGATCAGTTTCGTTGCACTAGATGGAGTCTCGGAATCGTCTATGTAGAGTGTAAGAATAGAACGTAAACATGATTAGACACAACATGGATGGAAAACGTGGAATTCAGGTACCGATGTAGTATTCGACAATTGGTAGCCAAAAGATGTTCTTATGAGATGTTCTTGCACTCATGCAGTCTTATGACATGTTCTTGCTTCCACAGTATGACAATATTGCAAATGCTTAAACTACATCCACCCAGTCCTTAGATTAAATTGTTTCACACGATAATCCTACAATGAAAAAAAGTTCCAGTTCCACCTTTCGAATGACAATTACAAATTAGCAGTATTGCAACTTTTCAGTCATGCGCTCAGTTCCGGATCCACTTCGCCCCAAGGTGGGCTCTCGCTTACCCTAATAAATTGTAACAGTTGTCTTATACTAGAATTTTATTGCACTAGCATCGTCGCTGCAAAACTCAATTGATAGATTGATAGGTAAGAAACAGATTTCCATTATATGATCTGTTTGCCACTAAGAAGCAGTCGTACACTTCTTGAATAAAACATATCTGTTGATATGCATGATTTATGAAAAGATAACGGATTAACATAGGTTACGGCAGTGTTTCCACCGCCATCGACCAACATACTGGGTCGTTGTATTACTTTAAAAATAATTGAATAATAATTCAATATTAATCGCAACAAACTACCCCGTGCATCGCACGGGGGCATACCTAGTCTATATAATTTAGCATCTAATTGATCCATCAATTTTGGTCAAGTTAACATAGTGATAATTACAAATATTGATCTAAATAAAATTTGGGAGTTACTATTTACCGCCCCCTTTTTACTTGTTACCGCCCCCTAAAGGACTGACAAAAAGACTATTTTGCCCCTATGTCATTTAAAATAATTTAAAAAGCTAAAATATAATAAAAAGTAAGAATTCCTATTTAAAGTCCTTTACTACGCAACACTTCAAATCACACATCCAAATCAAACAAAAAAACAGAGAAATTTGCAATCGCAATGGAACGAGGAAAAGGAAAGGGAAAGGGAAAGGGGGTGCTCTCACGATTGGTAAGAAAATTGTCGTAAAATTCATTTGTATTTAGATAGATTGTCGAAAACGGATCGAAATAGGCCGGAAAACGGTTGATCGGACGCGAACGGGCGAAAAACGGCACGACCGAACAATGATTTCGGTCGGCCAAGTCCCGACCGAAACATGATGGATTTCGGTCACGACCCTGGCCGACCGAAATCATTGTTCGGTCGTGCCGGTACCGACCGAAATCCGATTTTGGTCGGGAACTCACCGACCGAAATCCGATTTCGGTCGGCCGTTATCCGACCGAAGTAGGATTTTGGTCCGGTCATGGACCGACCGAAATTTGATTTCGGTCCAATTTTTTTTTAAAAAAAAAATTATCTAATTGCAGGCGCTGGGTGGGAAGTCCCTGCTCGGAGGGAGAAGCAGATCCCCCTCATTGGAGGGATCTGGAGAGCGTCATACGAGGGCGCGCGGCGTTGATGCTTCCGTTCGTAGGGAACGGGAGGAGGCGAGGCGGCAGCGAGCGGGTGATTCGCATTCCATCTATGCGGAATACGATCCGAACGTATAGGAGGAGGCGAATGCGGATGAGGAGGTGCCATACGATGCGACATCGTTTCAGTCATCCGACGACGATGCGATACCGGTCTCCTCAGGTACATCCCTTCTTCATTGTAAACTGACTTGCGATGTCGTGTCTTAACTATCGTACCAAAAATTAAATTTATTTATGTGGTATTCCTAAAAGATAAAATAGGGAGCAAGCGCTCCAGGGTCGTAGATGACGATTTCTGGAGGGTGCAGGGGCCTCAGCCAGGTGGTCCGCAAGATGGCGAGGTGATCCCTAGTTACTTGGGGCACATCGCGCCACGCATCTGGATGGGTGAGGAGGAGAGGCCCGTGCTGAAGTGCGAGGGGCGGGCGTTAGTGCTTCGGCAGCTTAAGCAGTGGTACTGCCAATTCCCGCCGGAGACACAGAGCGAGATCGATGGCACAGGCCTCTTACACCTCGCAGTTGCCATGCTCGTACACTTGGACAAGCCTCTTCTGTGCGCTTTTGTGGAGCGCTGGCACCCCGACACGAACACCTTCCACATGCCGTGGGGGGAGATGACGATCATGCTCCACGACGTCGAGCAGATCCTCCGTATTCCGATCGACGGGACGATGGTTTCGGGCACCCCGGACGCCGGCGACCAGCAGATCGCGGCGAGGGAGATTATGGGCGTCTCCGCAGACGCCCTGAGGGGATTTTGGAGAGCAGGGTCGGTTGCGTCGAAAGACGTGATGCATAGGATGCGGGAGGGTCGGCCGGTGGGATTCCAGGCCATCGCTTGGCTGTGGATTCTATTGGGGTCGACGCTGTTCGTCGACAAGAGCGGGAATCGGGTGAAGCCCGACATCATGCACGAGTTCTATCGCTCCCTCCCATCTCCCAGTCATTACTCGTGGGGTTCGGCCGCTCTTGCTTACCTCTATCGCCAGCTTGGGCTCGCAAGCCGAGCGGATGCAAGGGGTTTAGCTGGGTGCCTGTCGTTACTACAGGCGTGGATCTACGAGTACTTCCCATGCTTCCGCCCACACGTCTACACCGAAATTGTTGTTCGGTCACCTCTTATGCCGACCGAAATTATTGTTCGGTCGGACCGAATTTTCCGATACAATCCAATGTAAGTTCGAGAATTCACGTATATACGAACGGAATTTACGAGAATTTGCTTACCATCCGTGCTAGTAGACACTTTCTTTTGACCTTTCAATTTCGAAAATAGACGATTCATTGAAATGTTTTAATTTTTTGTTATGTTTGAATCTGATTTGGATGTCTGATTGCGATATCAGATTAGTTGTAAGGAAAATGACTTTAAAAAGAAATTTAAATTAGAAAGGCAAAATAGTCTTTTTTCAGTCCTTTAGGGGGCGATGACTAGGAAAAAGGGGGCGGTGAATAGCAATCCAGTAAAATTTTAATCATCAATGTGATACATAAACTTTTTAATCACGCAATTTTAGATATATTTAATGTTAATTAAATTAAAATACAACATATGATAAAATTTGCCAACTATAATTTTAGACATACATCTGAGTTTATTGCATAAATTACTTGTATATATATGTATTAGACCAAACTGATATTATTTCAAATGAGCCAATATTGAATATAATACTTATTCAAGGAAAACTTATTAATTGATTCCTATTAGTTTTATTAATTATTGATTCATAATTTTTTTTCCATTTGTACTCCTTTCCAACAAATATA